>JAOUQT010000011.1:3358923-3371661 GCA_025769995.1 Xyliphius kryptos | reverse complement strand
CATGTGATACAATGTGAAGTTAAAAGTTTTTTTTTTTTTTTTTAGTTTTTTTTTTTTTATTCTGACCGGGCTAGCAAGCCATAAATAACACCTTGGACACCATTTTGATCTAGTAAACCCATGAGTCTTCTTGGGAATGATGCAACAAGTTCTTCACACCTGGATTTGGGGATCCTCTGACATTCTTTCTTGCTAATCCTCTTCAGTTCCATCAGGTTGGATGGTGAACGTTGGTGGACAGCCATTTTCAGGTTTCTCCAGAGATGCTCAATTGGGTTTAGGTCAGGGAGTTGATCATGGAGTTGAAGCCACTCTGTGGAGTCATTGTCTTGTTGGAAGGTGATCATTCGGCCCAGTCTAAGCTCCTGAGCACACTGGAAGAGGTTCATTCATTCATTCACTTCCGCTTATTCCTTTATAAGGGTTGCGGGGCGTTTCCCCCTGCCCACGGGGGGGGGGGGGGGGGTCGCAATCTATTGCCGGGCACACTCACCCACATGCACACACTATATGGGGCAATTTACAGCATTCAATTTACCTCAAATCCATGTTTTTGAACTGTGAAAGGAAACTGGAGAAACCCACAGGGACACAGAAGAACATGGAAACCACCCAGGTTGGAATTCAAACCGGAAGGTGCTGGGAGGTGAACATGCTGACCACTAAGCCACTGTGATGCCTTGATATTTAATTTTTTTTTTTAAATAAACTTGCAAAACATATTTTCCGGTAAAGATGGGGTGCTAAGTGTTGATTAATAAGAAATAAAATTAACTTTTTTAATTTTAGCAAATGGCTGCAATAAAAACAAAGAGTAACAAATTAAAAGAGTGCTGAATACTTTCCGTAACCACTGTCCCTGTCCTGTGGTGGTTCTATTGGTTCCAGACCATTAGAGAACAGGTTAAAGGGGACTAATACTATGTACTTTAGTCCACAAACAGATGGACTATGGTCTGGTTCTGATAGACGAGTGTCAGTATATGCAAGTAGTTTGTTGCATTTGGAGCTGCAGAGCCACAGACCAGTAAGAATGCACACCACAGAAAGAACAAACCAATGGGTCTATAGGTGAACAATAACGGCTCACAGTAAAATGAGAGTTTTCTATAAATGTATTTTATATTTTATTGACGTTAGCCTCATTTTAAACAAATCATGACCAAACCATGTCATTCAGATGAGTGTCCACATACAATTGACAATATTGTCTGACCACAATAACCTCTTATTCCATAACTATATTTGCAATCTTTAGAAGGCCTTTGAGTGATTTTGACATATGGCAGGGATTCAATCGTAAATGCATGATAAATGGACCGATGTACCACTATAATGATGCTTACTAATGAGTGGGATATTAGTCATTGTTCATTTAGAGGGGTTAGTCGCTTTTTACAGGGGTCAATGTTCAGGGTCACTTTTGAACACAGAGGTCATTCTTTCTTATTGCCTGTCCTTAAGCAGTGCAATAAATCAAACACCAGCATTGAATTCTTCTTTCAGCTTCTCCTTTTTCAGGGGTCGGCACAGCGAGTCAATCTTTTTCACCACACCCTGTCCTCTGCATCTTCTATTCTAACCCTCTCTCTCTGCATATCCTCCTTTATCACATCCATATAATCTCCTCTTAGGCCGTCAACTCTGTCTCCTGCCTGAGAACTCCATCTTCAACATCGTCCTACCTAGTGCAGTCTGCACTCTCGAACTTTATCCCCCAATTTTTCAGTAGTGCTGTAGAACCTGTGTGCTCTTTTGCAAATTTCAAATGTGCAGCATTGTTTTTTGGACAGCAGTAGCTTCTTCCGTGGTGTCCTCTCATGATCAGAGTTTTCCGTAAGTCTTTAGCTGACACTCTAGGATTCTTCCTTACCTCACTGATCATTCTGTGCTGCGCTATCGTGGTCATTTTTACAGGACGACCACGCCTAAGGAGAGTAGCAACAGTGCTGAACTTTTTTTCATTTGTAGACCGTCTGTCTTACCGTGGACAAATGAACATCAAGGCAATTCGAGATACTTTTCTAACCCTTTTCAGCTTCATGCAAGTCAACAATTCTTTAACATTGGTCTTCTGAGAGCTCTTTTGTGTGGGGCATAATTCACATCAAGCAATGCTTCTTAAGAACTCAGAACTGGTGCGTGTGTTTTTTACAGGGCAGGGCAACTTTAACCAACACATCTAATCTCATCACACTGATTGGACTCCAGGTTGGCTGACTCATGGCTCCAATTAATGCTTAGAAAAGTGGAGTATCTATCTATATAAGTTTACATGTATGTTTCATTCATTCATCTTCCACTTATTCCTTTATGAGGGTCGCGGGGGGTGGGGTTCCCCATGCCTATTCAGGGGAGAACGTCTCGGGCGCTGGGCACATACACCCAGGACAGGGCGCCAATCCATCGCTGGGTACACACTCACTTACATCAACACACACACTATACGGGACAATTTACCTTCATGTTTTTGGAATGTGGGAGGAAACCGGAGAACCTGGAGGAAACCTACGCAAGCACAGGGAAAACATGCAAACTCCACCCAGATTGGGATTCGAACCGGGAATCCCCAGCGCTGAGAGGCGAATGTGCTAACCACTAAGCCTCCATGCCGCCCTCACAGTACAATAAGTAGAAAATAAGTTTGGTGTCCTTTGTGACAGGTTCAAAGTTGTACAAACAGACAAAGAAAGAAGAAAGCTAAACCCAGCTAGCATTTAGCAGAACGTGCTGAGCAAGTCATAAAAAAGTGGACATTGTGTTTATGGATTCTTCCCACTCTTTATCTGTTTGCAAAAGTTTTCTGCCATGTGATCTGTTAGCGAAGTTTTAAATGTTGTTAGTTTGATATGGCGGCTAAGCAGATGGATTAAATAGCGAAAAGCTAATTGGTGTCAACATGCTGGCTAATACAGTAAAAATGTTGCATCACCTCAGAAAGGGACCCTGTTTAATCTAGCAAGATGTAAGATGGAAGAATCTACTTCATTAAGAGCAGGTGTTTATTTGACCTACATATTTCACCCACGCTGAGGTAAAAGTTGCCACAAATTACACACTAATGCCATCAGTCAGATCTTTGCGTGTAAACAAGTGCCGTCAGATACGATGCCGAGCTACCTGTGGCACCACTCAACACACACTCTTCCTTATCTCCCCTGATGTTTTGATGTCATGTCGTTTCTCTCCGGGCACAACACTGTTGTTAGCAAACCTAATCAAGCCTTTTTGAAGTGCACGCTGTCTACCTTAATGCTAAATAATTAGCCGAGCATGCGGCTCGTCGGGGCTCTCACCTCAGGGTCTGCCTTTGATCATTACGCTAATTAAATGTGTCTCTGGTGACGAGTTGGCAGGGGAGAGGAAGGAAGAGACAGGTAGCACTTTAGCGAGGAGTGAACACCTGCCGAGCGCCAGTCATCAATCTGTCATCAAGTGGAGATTTTTATCCGAGCCCCTAATACAGAGGAAAGTCACCCCGGCGCCATGCTAGTCTAAAATCACGACATGCCCATGGAGAAGACTAGTCATGTTAGCAAACCTGAGTGCTAATCAAGGTCGTGACAGGAGCCCGGGGACAAATTAAGCACATGGGCCAAGAGATGTGTCAGAAAAGCTCTCGGTCTTCATCACACACGTTTATCAGAGCAAGCCAGCCAAGGTGAGGTCACTGAGTCGAGGGTTTAAAAAGCAGAAAAAGTCCTTTAGGTGTCAATTATTCTTTATACCACACTATGGTATTATGGTATTATGAAGCAAAAGCGGTGCGGGACTCCTCATGAAATGTTAAAACGGAGAACTACAACGGGGTTCCACTCTGTGACTAGTCACTATAATGGAACGTGGACTTCGCCGCAATATCCGCCGCCTAACCACATTAGCGATCATGATAGTTAGGAGACGTCAAGATTCGGTGGGCTCATTGTAGTTAATGTCGTCATTCTCAGAGAATTGCTTTGAATATTTTACCACAGAAGGTAAGTTAATAAGCTGCTGGTTTTAAATGGAATTTCTTCGTGTGAGAAACGTGGCCCTGTTTTAACTTCTGTGAGGTCAAATTAATGAGGCTCATCGGGTGTGTTCGTAGTCATGTAGGTCATTTTGTTTAATGGAGCTCAATTTACTGTATAATGGTCACGAAGGGTCATCGGTCACCTGCCATGGTCTCACATTGGCGTCAGTGGTGGCACCAGACATGAATTCCTCTTGTTCTTCTCCTGATGTTATAGCACCATGTTAGGAAAATGTTAAAACACCTTTGCAGATTAATGATTTCAATATTTCATTATAGAGGGCAGTGAATGCAACTGGTTCCACCCAGTCGAGGTAGATTATATATGAAGTGGTACTTTTTGTTTTCCATGACTTTCTTATGACTTAGCAGGAATGTCTGGTGAAACTCAAACTCCAGTATTACGACAAATTAATTCCACTCCGAGCATGAAGCTTCATATTTTAACTTGATACACCAAAGACAGCTATTTCTAATTATTTTATTCTCTGTATTTCATACAGTATGTATGATGTAACCACTATGATGTGGCCTTTTATGATGAGTACATCAGTGTTCCATTCCAATTCAGAGCCGTTTTGGGGGGCTCAGTGTTGTACGGCGAGCTTTAGATGCTAAACCCATCTAATCATGTCGTCATTACCTTCTTAGAATCACATAACTACGAAAATTAGTAGCTTTATCGTTTATTTCAAATATTCCAGCATGGAATTTTGACATTATGAGGGATGTGTTTACATACATGTTCTCACTGTCATTAAAATTTTTGGCTGACATCCAAACCCCATGTTATTGTTCTAAATTGTATTGGGGCGCCGGGGCCATATATGGAGCTGCTGGGGCCGTATTTGGACTGTCTGGGGTGGGGGGCTGCTGATTTGTTCACTACACAAAGTGCATTGCGTTGTGCAGGTTTTATGTCTAGCCAAAATAATTGCGTTGAGGTTGTGATGTTTGTGTTTACTGCAGGGTTTGTGTATGTGTGGGTCAGAGAGGTAATTCTGTAGGCATAATCCCAGTGTAAGTACACATAAGTTTCGGTTCAGGTATCTTTTATTAAAAAAACAGAGGAATCTTTTTTTTTTTACCAGTGTATGTAAAAAAAGAGTTTTTTACCCAAAGCATCAAATGCCTTAACAATTAGACTCCTCAACAAACGGAAAGCCGTCAAGAAGAAGGCAACATAATGGCATGAATAAGCCACGCTGACCACGTTGCAGGTCCCCTTGTTCTTTTCCTACTGTTTTTTCTTCCGGCTACATACTCGAATTGGATTGGAAATGGAACTCCTCGACAATCAGACTTCACTTTAGACTCCTCAACAACCAGTCTCCTCAATAATCTCCTTAACAATCAGACTTTACCAACCATATTACATTATCTTCATAGTAACATCGGGTTTCTTGAAACTTGTAGTGCAAATTTTGAATATTTAACTTTTTATTAGTGGACTTGTTTTCCTATTTAGTTAAATTTGGGACATGAGTATATATTTAAAATGCATGATCCAATAATTTCAGCCGCACCGATGTGCATCATTAACACTTTTGGCGACTAGACACTAAGCCAAGGTCTGGGTTGGTTTGGGTTTGGACTTGACTTTCCAGCTGGATTTGTTTCTGTATTTCGGAAGTTAAAGATTTTGGAGTAATTACAGTGATTATAGTGTTCATGTGCCATCGAGGTTTTCAGTCCAAGAACAGACAGGTCCAGTGAACGTTGGCAGCGAGGTGGTCGTCTTTTCATTGACCACATGCTTCTTTTCAGAAAGAATGCATTGAATTTGTTATTATTATTATGGAAAACTAAACTTCTCTTCTGAACAAGTTTCTGGTTTGTAATTGCAAATCAGGAAGATGAACTCAGATCATGTCAGTTTGGATGGATACACAATCAAAATGTTTTTTGGTTTGTAAGCAAATTAAATCAGAGAGCTAGGTCTTTATAGCAATGTGCACCTGATTTTGAACCTTATTTTGATATTTGAGTCATTAATTGGTTGAACGATAATTGTTCAAATTGAGCACTAAACACTCCATACAGTAAAAGGTCCAATAATTAGGCTTACATAGTACTATAGTGTAGAACATCCAACTGTGCTACATGTATCGCCACCTACATTACAGTAGTTTGTCTACAATTTTTTCCAACTTGGTACAGTGACACTATGCAGCATTCTTTGGAGCAAACAGGGTTTAAGGGCGAACCTTAAATGTTCAGAATTTTGGGATTTTTGACAAATAGAAATCTGCTCATTACACAATCTGTACATCATGAGTCCCCCACTGGGCCCCTGTCCTTCCAATGTCTCTTCTTTCCCTAAGACACCAGAGAGTGTTATCTGTCCATAGTCACTTCAGTTTGTTCTTAAAGGGTGTGAAGGTTTACAACACTGTAAAGCCGCTTTGAGACAATGTACAAGGTTCCCTGTGTCCATCCAGTGTAGAATGTTTGTAGCAGCCAATTCACCGTAACATCCTTTTTTTTATCTATGGAAAGAAACCGGACACTTAGAGAACATAGAATCCCTATCCAGTTTGGGATTCAAACCTAAATCCCCAGTGCTGAGAGGCAGATGTGCTTACCACTATGTCACCATGTACTATTGTAAAAAGTGCTATACTATAAAATAAATAATATTGATAAATAAATATATGAATAAATATATGATAACTAATATATGAATAAACATTGGTTGCTTTTCTGGTGGACATATGCATGTAGGGCAGGTGGAGGCTGAATTTTACATCTGGAAGTAGGCATTAAATGTATTAGTAATTAATTTCTCCAATAAAGGAACTGGGTTGCTGTCCACCTCCAACAGTAAGCCAAGACGCAACACTACTAACGAGCTCTACAAGCCAACTGGTTAAGGGTATGGACTAATCTGAGGGACATGGTTAAAAACTCCCATAAACATTTTCATCTGGTCTTCAAGCCTCCAAGTTCCTCTGCATGCTGCCATCATATGTAGCACTTTTTGCCGATCCTGCGCCAACGAGAGAAGATCGTCTCCAGAGTCGCTGGCGCGATAAAATAAGACACCCTGTTATACGGAAAGACTCCGCTCGTCTTTAAAGTTCTGTGGCAGCAGTGCTTCATCGGCGTCCAGCGCCCACTTCAAACGACAGCACAATACTGGCTGGCGCTTAATAAAAAAGGCTCTGAGCAGAAAGCCGGCTACGTTAAGGGCTGACGTACCTCCGCCCCGAGCTGCTTTCATAAAGTGGGATGGTGTTTCACCTCGTTCGGCCTTGAAGCAATCCAGTCGCGAGCACTTTTTTGGAACTTACGAGTAATTTCCGTTCTGGAAAAGAGGACATTCCATTTGCTGGGTCTTCCTGTCATCTGCAGGCCATGAATGTGCCGTGATATTTATAGAGTAAAGCCAGCTCTTTCTCCAGGAAGCTCGGGCGTTTGATGGGCGTCCAACAAAGCTCAGGTGATTCTGATTAAGCCAGGAGGCCTAAAGGACCTCACTGAGAGCAGAATAAGAGGGCCAGGTTTAATCTGAATTAAAATGAATGATTGCTGTTGCTCAGTTTAAAATGAGCAATACACAGACTTCATATTTGGATCTTTGATGTGTGTGTGAAGAACATGCCAGATTCTACCCTATATTCACCAGTAAAGGTTAATTGACCTGCCTTTATGTCATCTCTTTTATTAATATATGCAACAGAATAATAAACAAATTCTGGCAAATGTGAGTAATTTTATGTAAAGGGTTTGTAATTTTATGCCAATCCCAGCACTTACAATGTAGAATGTACAAAACACCTTTTTGATTGACCTCATTGTTGGTTTGCTTTGGTCTGGTGGGACAAAATGCAGTAGTAAAACCACAAAATGGGCTGTTTGGTATGCAGAACAAACTTGCAGCTAATGAGAATAAACCAAACTGCAAAAGGTTTGAGCTAATTCCATGGGCTTGTGCAACACTCGTACTACACGATGGTCTACCTGTACCATCCATCCACCATCATCTTCAGTTTAATCTTTTTCTAGGCTACCATGCCCATCCGGGGAAGAACATTTTGGGCATCAGTTGATCTATTGCTGTGTACACACTCACTTTCTCACAGACGTCAACACACTATGGAGGCAATTTAGATCTGCAAATGTACATTGAATGTGAGAGGAAACTGGAGAACCTGGAGAAAACTCATGCAGACACAAGGAGAACATGGAAACTCCATCCAGCAAAGGATTCGAACGTGATCCCCAGCACTTAACCAAGTACTTAACCACTGTTTTGCCCCCCACCTGTACCACATTGGAAATGCTTTTTGAGTAAACTAATAAATAAGGTTTAAATGTGGGAGCCCGGGCGCTGTAAGGCTTTAATGTGCCATTTCCTCATCGCTGTTCAGCGAACTTTGCTATGGAACACACAGGGAGCATTCTTTAGAGGCACATTCTTTCAGGTTCCAGTCATTTTGGCCAATGATAACTAATTGTCCCTTTCAAACTTCTGACTAAAAAACCACCGACAGAATCTCCTGCACAAACATATAATTCAAGCTCCTTTTCAAACAGGACATAAACTGTTTGCAAGAGCTGCAGGCTGGCGCGGGAATCAAAGCGCGAGGTTTGTAATAAAAAAGTGTGTGACCGTGGAGTGGGCCACACTTTGCTTGGCAGGATTGAGGAAAGGCCTGGGAAAAGACGCAAGCATGCATACATGCACATCGTTTTAGAGCCAACGACCTCAATGCTAATTTAAACACACATGGAGGGGGGGGGGGGGGCATGCATCAACAGAGGACGAGGAAATAAGAAAAGCATCTGGTAAAGGTTGAAACTCTGAGGGAGGAAACTGTGGGAGTTCAAAACTAATGGTTTAGGACCTAAAATGCTCTGTAGGTACCTATGGACAAGCTCACAGGTTGGTTTAGGTACTAATTCTAGAAAAGGACCCTCTGCATACAAGCAGCATGTACTAAGAAGCCACTTGGTGAGACACACGTTCTTGACCCTCCCTGAATGGAAAACAGGATAGGAGGCAATGTGGTGTCTCATGCTGGGAAATGTGTAGAATCTTTTCTTTATCTCTTTCCATTATTTGCTCATCTGCCACCATTGAACTAAACTAGACTATTGTTGTAGTATGGTGATGCAAAATGTCCTAGGAAGTTCCTTTGTGTGAATTTTGTATGTTCTCCCATTTCTTTGTGAATTCCTTCAGTAAGCTCCAGTTATAAGGTATGTACTGTATGTTTATGGCTTATCATTGGCAGGTTCAAATGTAGCCCTCCTGTCCATATGGGTTTCCTCCTTGTTCTCCAGTTCTCTCCCACAGTCCAAAAACATGGATTCAAAGTGAATTGGCTACTCTAAATTGCCCTATAAAGTTTGAGCAAGTGATTGTGTGACCAGCAATGAATTGGCGTCCTGTACTGGGTGTATCTGCCCAGTGCACAAATCCTTCTCCTCTGGTTGGGCATGGGGCACAGCGACCCCAGTAGACTGTAAATGCATCAACGCAGAGCGAAATATTAACGCAGAATCTTTTTGTATCTTGGTTCCTCCTAAAGCACCTTCTGCACCTCCCCATCTGTGACAGACGTGAAGACAGACAAGTGAATTTTCTTTAGCTGCAACCTTGACACGTTCAGTGCCCTATTTCTGATTCCAGGTCAATGTGTGCATATAGGTTACCTCATCGCCTCGAGCCATAGGTCTTGTCCTAGTTATAGGTGTGTGTGCCTACGGAAATTAGTATTACCCCTAAAGAGCACCAGAGAGTAATCTGTGCTTAAGTGGCACCTAAACTGGATTCGAGGGCAAAGTGTGATGAGTTCATTTCTGATCTTTAGTCATGATATATATATATATACACACACACATTTATGAATAACACTATACAATTACTTTTTATTTTTTTAGTAGCCACAATTTAGTAGCCACATTTTCTGATCATCACGTCTGAAATGTCATCCCATTGATTTCACATGAATCAGCCATGATGTCTCTTCTGGAGCTGATTGCAAATAATACGAAGCTTTGTTTGTCATTATACCTGCGTACAACAAAGTTAGTTTACTCTTCCAAAAATATGAAATTATAAAAAAAAAAAAAAGTACTTACAGCAGCAAATGGATAGTTCTGTATACAGGATTAACCTCATCTCATTATCTTCAGCCATATCCTTTACTGGGGTTCCCCATGCCCATCCAGGGTAGAATGTTTCAGGTGCTGCGCAGATACACCCAGGACAGGGCACCAATCCATTGCTGGGCACACACTCCCTCACACAGTCTATATGGGGCAATTTAGAGCAGTCAATTCAGCTTGAATCCATGTTTTTAGACTCCGAGAGGAAACCGGAGAACCCTTGCATACATGGGGGAGCATATAGAAACTCCAGCGAGATTGGGATTTGAACCTGGATACCCAGTGCTAGAGCCTTGGATGTGCTAACCACTAAGCCACATGCTGCAGCAAAGGAATATACTGTAAATAATAAAATCCTACAAATGAAATGTTGCAACTTTTTTACCCGGTGGGTTTCAGAAACTCAAGAGAATTCAAAAGACGTATTCAGAGTGACATACGGAGGCTATTGCATTACACTAGCACCAAAAACCTTACGCAATGTCTCAATGGCAGCAGACCGCTCAGTGACACCTGGTTTTGAGTTCTTTTAGGTCAATCGGTCGGTACATTAAACTCTAAGCCATTACTGTTTATTTATGAGTAAAAGCCATCTGTAAATAACATTCAGAACCTACTTTGCACTAGTTCCATGACCGTAATTGACAACCTTTATGTTTAGATTAATACCCAAGGAGACCAGCAAGCAAGATGGTAGCGGTACGTCTCCGTTTCGTAGCGGGATCACTTAACATTCCACTATAAACAATTTCCTGTTCGCAAAGCCCCTGTTTCCTCGTCTCCTACTTAGAGCCGAGGCCCTGGATTCCCAAGCGCCATTGTTTACCTCGCAGCATAACAAGCACAGATTAATCACAAAGCTTGCTGCTTCTTTACGCCATTTTCCCATAAACTTCATCTTGCCCAGAACAAACAAGACCCAACACGTTTCAGTTGCCATAGTTTCGCTTTACTTTGTTTAACTTTTTGAATCTGTTGACATGAAGCAAGTGAAATGGGGAATGAGGGGAAAAAAGAGAGAGAGCGAGAGAGGGAGAGTAAACTCATGGCGAGTCAATCTGAACAGTCGATTGTAATATCCGAGGGCATCGTGGGCTTGGGTTTGACCGAGGCAGAACTAACAAGCTAAGCCCTAACGGTGAGTTTGCATGGCCTAGTAAGGCATACATCAAACGGCGGCGCTTAGTCAATATCGGGGTATGGAAAATCAACACACGTTTTAAAGGGTCGGCTTATTCCTCCGCAGCTCTGCGACAGCGACAGGGGTCCGGCCGGGAGATTTCCTACGGCAGAGATTTCGCCATTTCTCATTTGTAACATTAGAGCGAGGGGGCAAAGCAAATAAATTACTGCAAGCAAGGCACCTTGGCATAGCGAATCAGCTCGCGTCTGATAGACGCCGTGACCGCGGAGAGGGCCGCTTCACCTCCCACTGTAATATGAATATACCAGGGTTTATTAAATATGCATCAGGGCATGCAGCTGCGAGGGATATTGTTCCTTAAACGAGTGAAGAAGCTGAGGGGGAAAAATAGAGGCAGCAATGGGAAGTTAATGGGCGGCAACAAGAAGCACAATGTGAAGGAAGTTCTGTTTTTCATCTCGTGAAATGCTTACTTACCTTCACGGAAGCATTTATAGAAGTGTTCAGGTCTGCGCTGAAATAAAATGACGTATAGGCTGTGTTTGACGGTTCCGATGTAAAGCTGGTAACTGTTCGTCATTGTCTCCTGTGTAAAAAAACATGGGCTACGTCTGTAAATGCAGTATATTGAGATTTTATTGATCCTTGAATGGTTATTGGTTCTAAAACATGTAGCAAAGAGACACAAAGTGCACTTCTAAAACTTGCTCTACCATACGCTCATCATCGCGGGGTGTAAAGATTGGGAAGAGGAAGCACCATGGCCACTAGATCTGATCCAGTGGTAGGTTAAATTTGCATTAGACATTTAGCAGATGCTTTTATCTGAAGAAACGTACAGGTACCACAAATTGATGCTGGGATTAAAACAGGGGGGTCAGACATAATTTAGTCCCCCTGGAGCAATGAGGGTTAAGGGGCCATACTCAAGAACCCACAATCTTCCAATTGAGCCCAACACCGTAACCATTGAGCTACCACACCCTAGTAGCACTAGGGCTTGTAAGTAAGCAAGGATGTAGTATCCACGCAAACTCTGATACATTACATCAGTCGCAATGAGGTCACACCCATCTGAAGTGTTATTCTGACATTCATAACGCTATTTCTTGTTAGACCTACAGTAATCATGTTGTATTTTTATTTTTGCCATTGTATCTGGTTGATATTATGACTACGTTCGACTGAGTTGGATACTTGTGTTGAAAGGGCTTCTGATATACACTACTCAAGAATTAAAGGGAACACTTAAACAACACAATGTAACTCCAAGTCAACCACACTTCTTTAAAATCAACCTGTCCAGTTGGGAGGCAACACTGATTGTGAATCACTTTCACTTGCTGTTGTGCAAATGAAACAGACAACAGGTAGAAATAAGAGGCACTTAGCAAACCCCCCCCCCCCCTATAAAGTAGTGCTTCTGCAGGTAGTGACCACACACCTTTTCTCTGTTCTCATCCTT
>JAOUQT010000011.1:3269295-3285694 GCA_025769995.1 Xyliphius kryptos | reverse complement strand
AGAGAGCAGTCGATTCCCGTTCAAACCGCACGTTTTGGTGTTTGAACCGTGTCGATATCTCGAAAAATGAGGGCTGTAGCCTCCGGCAAACTTTGTAAATAAAGGATAAAGTTGACCCGAGGAAGATCAATATATGTGGCGCGGCGCATATATTGATCTTATTAAGAATATTTTTCTTTCTTAATAATTTATTTCTTAATAATTATTATTATTAAGAAATAAATTAATTAATTTAAGAAATGTCAGAGTTCTTTTCCAATATTCTAAATAATGATAATAGATTTACAACTTATACATATATAATATCACATACAAAGTACAGTAAGAAAGACATTATGATGAATAAATAATATTCATATCAGAGCTGAAACATGGACAGTCATGTCATCATTAATTATTAATAAATGGTAGAATGTTCCATATTATTATAACGCCGTTATAAAGTTCTGCTCTAATATGGTGTTAACTGGCCTGCAGCCTTCCATTGCACCAGCAGTCCCTTCGGCTTCTCGGCTAATTGTATTAAATCAGCCTATTTCCACTTTACTGGATGATAAAAGTCTCTGAAACATTCACACAAACTGCACTTTATACGTCCGGCTCAGAATGTATATTCCTCTCTGTGGGTTCGGCCAGATGTCAGTGAATTTTTGAAGGCAAGAGAACACTGGCAAAGCGCCTCATTTGTACTCTAGTTGTGATGTATGCAATTGTTCGAACCTCTCATGTGGCAGTTTGAGACGAGCAGGAGAGCAAATACATTTATGTGTGTGTGTACTTGGTTCTGTAGTGGTCTTAATATATATAAGAATTATTCTATGAAAACTACAATTGTTAAAATGTAATATTATAATATTATACTGAAAATCATTTATTTTTAGCTGTTTATTAGTTTATTATTAGATTTCTGAATATTTATGGACAGTGATTACAGTAGTACATTTGTCTCAGTCCCACAGTCACAGTTCCCGAGGAGTTAATTAGCACGGCGTATATCGCCTGTCACTCTCCTGACAGGTGCAGCCCGTCTGCTGGGCTCAAACTCTCTCAAACACACACACACTATCTCTCTCGAAGTGTTGATTTCGTCCACCATCTGTTATTACATAATCTCTGCCAACGTCTCCACGATAAAGATGGAGAAGAAAGACAGAAACAAGGAGACAGGAAAGGAAGGAAAGTCGACAGAACTGTGCATTAGGGCACATCAGCCTGGCGGCTGGAGGCGCTTCAGAGTAATTGAAGCCTTGGTTGAAGTTATTAGCTGTAATTCTTGGCTCTTTTTTTTAAAAAAAGAAAAGGAAAAGCTGCACAGCTTTAAAAGTCAGTTTTAAAAGAAATATCATATGTTGTTACAAAACACATGATTTTTATTTATAGATCATTTGCATCATTATAATTATTATTTATTTTTATTCTTTTATTTTATTATTGTTATATAGTATGGAAAAACAACACCAAAAGACCTGATCATAGGACCATCATCCTAAATACCAGGTGTTATGAATATTCACATTATATTATTGAAGTTTTAAGTGCAGATCTTTGTACATTACATTCATAGATCCTAGTGGAGCTTTTGGAACTTTACTTATATTAGAACACATAATTTCATAATAAATTCATCCCAACTTATGTATTATATTGTATTAATTTGACATTTTGACAATTATACACCTGCACATTTACCTCTCTTGACCCTTTACCTCAAACCTTTTAAAAGATGTAAAAAATACATACAATCTGCCAACAAATTTTAAACATGTGCACTTTAGGAGTTTGGTCTCCATGATGCCTCATAAACGCTTTTATTAAGCTTCATACAGTATTCCTAATGTTTTATGAGGCTTGCCATAAGCCTTCGTTAATGTAAAAACATGTTTATAATCATAACTCATGAAGTGTTTTATAAATATGCCTTAAGGCTTTATAATACAAACTAACATAATGCATTATAAACCCATTCAAAAAGCTTTATAAGGTATTTATAAAGTATTTATTATGCTTATCACAGCGCTCTAGTGCTGAATATCGCCAGAGGCGCCAATTCTCACTCCATTTCATTCACCACTGCTAAATGATGAACGACCTTCCCAACAACATCCGTAAGGCTGAGTCACTCAACACTTTTAAGGAACTTCTCACAACACACCTCTTCCACAGACACGTGCTATAAAAAATAAAATAGCCAGATCGAGTAATGCACAGGGTTGATGGTGCTGCAGTTTATCTGTTTTTTCCTCCAAAATACGACTTGTGTTGTTATTTAATTTGTAAGTCGCTTTGGATAAAGGCGACTGCTAAATGACTTAATGTCAATTTACTAAATGTAAATGTTATTAACCCTTGCTATAAGCCTTTGGTAATGTAAATACATGTTAATGATCAAACTAATAAACTGTTACATAAATATGCCATAGGTGTAATAACACAGTGTGGTATAATGCATTATAATGTCTTTCATTTAGCTTTATTTAGTATTTATGGTGCTTTATAACACTTGCCATAAGCCTTTGGTTATATAAATACATTATGACTGTATGACATAAGGCGTAATAACACAATGTGACAGTGAAATTTTGAGTTACAATAACTTTTGTAGTGACCTAAAGCTTTATATTTTTGTGTTAAAAATGTTCCCTGGAAAATTTATAAGTGCTAATAACTGGTTATGAAAGCTTATAAGCATTTGTTACAGGAATTAGGTATGAGGTTAATTGTCATCTATATGAAACGGACTGCATACATATTATTACATACTGACTTATGTATTATGTTTGTTTTTATGCATTATTTCAATTTGTATTATAACGTCTTATGACATTGTTAAAACACTTCACTGTTCTTGAGAACATCTGTGCACTTTAACAGGTTTATGACAAATGCTATAAAGCATTATTAATATTTTATAAAGCTTCCATGAATGCATTTATAATAACACTGGATTCATGGTGTTCACACGAACCCCCAGAATGGGATTTTTCCACAGTTCTGGAAAGTTAGGCTGGAAAACGGCAAACTGCAGACTGACGAGCTTATAATTTTGGTCGCGTCTCTCGACGCAGCACATTTTTTAAGGTCAAAGACGCAAAGCGTGTTGTAGGATCAGAGGCGACTGGAAGAAAAAATTATTCGTACCATCCAGGTTTCAGTCCTGTCTGGAAAATCCTCATCCTTTTTTTTTTTTTTTTCCGGCTCTGACAGAAGGGAATCTTGCCTGAGGTCACATACATTCCTTCCGAATGAGGTGCCAATATATACCCCAATCTGATCGGGTGGCACCATCGGTTCCGTTATTTCACCCCACACCCACCCTTGTTTCTGATTGCTAGGAGGAGCCGAAGAGTCGATAAAGAAGCCGAGAGGTTAGGGAACGCTCATCCTAATTGTTTGTTCAATTATTGTTCTTGGATGCTGCACCTGCACTCCAGCATGTGCGCTCGGGAGACGGGCTGCACAATTAGAGCCTGCCGAGCAGTGAGGATTGTGGGTAAACGTGGGCCAAGCAGCCTGCAGGGCGAATCGGATAAATACCTTTTAGTGCTTTAGGTAGCGTGGGGAGGAAGCGAGAAAGAGCCGGGGCTCTCGGGGAGTAATTTTAGCCTTATTTGTCTGCATGTTTGACCTCCTCTTGACAAGGTTCCAAGGCGTTTTGTCAGCAGCACCATGCGATCCCACCCCTGATTTAATCAAAGGCTATTAAGAAGGCGAAAAAGAACAGGGGAGGTTGTTACCTCCACTGAACTGTTAAACTCCCACTCTTATATATATATACACACACACACACACACACACACACACACACACACATATACATACATACAGTAAATATACACATCATATGACAGTGAGCATCTGCTTTAATTCATACACAGAAGAATTTAGGCCAACGTGGCTCCTTGGGATTCTTCCAAATAACGTTACATCATACATCATTTTCCCAGAATTTATTTTTTTAATATTTGTAAAATCTACTTTTCGTCTGCTTTCCTCTTCTTCCAGTGTTTACTTCCTGAATGTGTCTTAAGCTATTAGTTATCATACCAAAGACCTATGGCTCTGTGTGCATCTCCACCTGCTGAGTATTCTCACTACGTCAGACTGCGTTTAGAAGCTGTTCTCTGCACACAACATGGCTTATTAGAACTAATTCAGTTCTATTGTCACAAGTTTGTACAATTAAGTGGTCTGATGTTGTGTTTGTTAGCAGAGGTACAGTGTTACTTGTGCATGTGTTGCATGTGTGGGCTTTGCACGTCTATGGTGATGAATGACTGTGCAGCCAAAACCTGAGCACCGTGTGAACCGCGGTTAATGTGGTATTTGAGACCCAGAATCGGGAGGTTTCTATGATCCCAGGTTGCATTTTCCAAGCAGGTGGTATGAAGTGCATTCTCACAGACAGCTGATGTCCATCGCTCATGTTACAGTCTGATGTTTGGGATTTCTCTTACAGCCGTTGTATACAAGCTAAAATATAAACCTTTATGTCTAAAAAAAAATGAACTGTGATTCTCACATATTCTTAATGTTACACTAATAGTACAGGTAATAGTAGCTGTAGTAATTTTAAAGAAGCAGTAGTTATTGCAGTAGTAGTAGTAGTAGTAATTGTAATAGTATTAGTAGTAGAAAACATACAAGTAATTGTTGTAGTTATAATAATTGTAGAAGTAGTAGTAATCATAGTAATTGAAGTACTAGTTGTTTTTATAGTAGTAGTAGTAGTAGTAGAAGTAGTAATAGTAGTGGTGGTTGTAGAAATATTAGAAGTAGTAACAGTAGTAGTAGTTTTAGTAGAAGTATTAATAGTAACAGTGGTTGTAGAAATAGTAACAGTGGTAGTTGTAGTAGAGGTAGTTGTATTCATAGTAAAATAATTTGTAGCAGTAGTAATAGTAGTTGTAGAAGTAGTAGTAGTAATAGTGGTTGTAGTAATAGTACCTAAAGTAGTAAGCACACATGCCCAGAGCAGTGGGCAGCCTTCTCTACAGTGCCCAGGAAGTAAATGAGGTTAGGTGCCTTGATACCAATTGAACCAAGGAATCGGAGACCTTCAGAGACCTAGTAGAGGATTAGGCAAAAATAATAATTAAATGATAAAGCATTTTTATCCTTAAAACTTGAGATATGATGAGAATTTAGTTGGAAATTCAATGTTACTGCATCATGTTTTGGTGATGATGTATATAAAATCAGCACTCCTAAGAGCATGTCTTTTTTTGTCATGTATAATAAAACTGTCTGGTATGTCACTTATCCTGGCATGTAAAGTGTTCTTTCCTCTCCTACTTTCCCTGAACTTCCTGACCTGGATGTAGTGTGCGTTAACACTGTCATGCGGTGAAACAAAAATGTACTTTAAATGTTGTAGTAATACCTTACTACCTGTAGTAGTAGTAATAGAAACTGTAGTAATAGTGGATGCAGTTGTAATAGAAGTAATAGTTGAATTAGTTGTGGTAATAATAATTGTAGTAGTAGTAGTAGGAATAGTATTAATGGTAGAATTAGTTGTGTAGTAATAGTAGTTGTAGTAGTACTTTTAGTTTTAGTAGTAAGAGTTGTAGTTGTAGTAGAGGTAGTAGTAATAGTAGTTGTAGTAATATTAGAAGTAGGACACAACATTTTTTTTTGACTGGTCAGTAAATTATTTATTTTTTTACTTCAACATCCATATAAAATAAAATCAACCAGGGATTAAAAAACCCTTTAGAAGAAAAAAGTTACTTCAGTAAATAACGAGCTAAACATAAAGCGTAACTCCCCACCGCTGCACGAGTTCTGGATCTCCTCATAATTAAAATGGATGCATCTCAGAAATCAACATCCCTGCAACAGTTGCGCTCTAAATTGTGCCAAAAACTTCATCAAACGGCTCATGTTGTTTTCTACAGAGGATTTAGCTGATGGTTAGAAAAACTGATCCTTTCATGCAACTCTTCTAAGGCCTGTTTCTGGGGCCAGTGAGCATGTGTAAGGAGTCCCTGGCTGTTTATTAATGGTTCTGGATGTCAAAAAGAGCAGGACCGGAGGGCTGGATCACGCCTCGTCTCCATCCTCTGTCGGCCGCCTCGCTTTACTCCTCCTGCCTCCGATACACACACTTCTATCCATTCGTGTGCGAGAAGCCACAAGCTTCCTACGAGGGCTCTCTCTATGTCCGTGTGAGGATTTGTGCGAGCCCAGGGGAAGTACCATCCAATTGTGTTTGTCAAGGCTTCCATTCTTTATGTCACGGTGGGCCTAATTCACTCGTTCTCTCTTTTTCTTTCGCATGCTCCGGCTGTTTTTTGCTAAACTAAGACTGTCAGCGGGAAAACACACAGAAAAACTCGCCCGCAAACACTGCTCCCTGCTCGCTCGCCCGAAACCCCCTGGGCCGGCGATTCCTCGCAGCTCCGTCTTTATCCGCAGCTGAAACTCTGACAGGCCGCCCAAGCAGAGCGGCAGCCATGACAGGCTTACGGCAGCCATGCACGCGGGCTGAGCAAAGAGAAACCTCTGGCATGGTGAGGAGGACCTGGATTTACACAGAAGGAGCGCCACGGCTAACCATCAAGAGACTGAATGCCTCGTTATTACTAACAACCCGGCGTACGGAAGAGGTGTCAGATCGTTCGCTCCCCATATCGCTTTCTGTTGTTAGCGCCGCAGAGCTAATGAGAGACGGCTACTTCTGACAAAATGCGGGAAAGGGTATGACATGGGGTCCCGCGGTGATTCAGTGTGGATCAGAGAATGAAACTAGGCCGAAGATCGCTCATTAGGGTTGGGGTGGGGGGTGTAGCTTCAACTTAACCATTCGAACAGCATCTTTAAAAGAAAAACGACTAAACATCCATCTGCATACCTTTATAAAACACAACCTGAATAATTTCTTCTGATGTGGTCTTATTTCAAAATCACAAAAAAAACTACACAGACAAAACCTACAGGAGGCACATGCTAATTTTCGTTCATGTGTGAGGTCAGACACAAATGATGGATGAGATACTGCCTTACTATCTCCTTCTAGTTAATTGAATGAGTTCAATAAGACCAGTGTGGGTTCCTACACACCGAACGTCCCCAAACCTGCCTTTAGACACCTGTAGTATACAACCATAATGAAACCAAATAGGAATTTCCCCAAACTGCACGACTGTTTATGGAACGGGACTAAATGTTGATGTTCCCATTAGGAGGTGTTATAGCTGGCCCTGTTGCTTGTTATCCTCCTCGGTCTGAACTACACCAGGCTTTGATTCTCTAGAAAGGATTTGCACATAAAGATGACAGTAACTAATAAGTAATACGAGTAATTAATAATAATCATGTAATAATACTTGGTGGCGAGGGGTTATCATGTCTCTTTCAGTGCTGAGGATCCAGGTTCGAATTTTATTCTGGGTGTTTTCATGTCCGGTCTGGGTTTTATTCAGGTTCTCCAGTTTCCTCCTTCCTCAGTCTGAAAACATGGATTCAAGGTGAATTGGCTGTTCTAAATTACAAATTACTAAATTGGTCCTGCTTCAACCCTGTGTTCTCAACCAAGTTGGGATACTTGTAAGTGGCTTTGGATAAAAGCGTCTGCTAAATAACTAAATGTAAATGTAAATTGCCCTATCTGATTAAAAAAGTAATAAAAGTGATCCATTTTGCCTGTGAGGAATTTGTCCTTCACATTAAACCCATCCTTGCAGTGAAATACACATTGGTGAAGTGAGCACACGTCCCAAGAACAATTGGCAGCCTTGTGCCCAGAAAGCAAATGGGGTTAGGTGCCTTGCCACCAATTAAGCCAAGGAATCGGAGACCTTCAGGGGCAAGGCTAATATCTTACGACTGCTTCCTGTGTAAATTGCCCCTATATAGTGAGTGTGTGCTCAGCAAAAGATTGGCACCTTGCCCTGGGTGTCCGAAACTTCCTCCCCTGGATGGGCATCAGGAACCCTTCTGGAAGCCTAGTAGAGAATTAAGCAAAAATAATAAGATTACATGATCTTCTTCTAAACTTGAGATGTGATCAGCATTTAGTTGTAAATTCAGTGTTACTGTATCATGTTTTTGTGATGATGTATATTAAGTCAACACTCTTGATCATGTCTTTTTTTGTCATAAATAATAAAACGGTCTGGTATGTCTCTTATCTTGGCATTTAAACTGTTCTTTCCTCTCCCACTTTCTCCGAATTTCCTGACCCGGACGTAGTGCGCATTAACACTGTCATGTGGTGACACAAAACCAACAGGACAGCACTTCAAAGGTAACATCATCCTGGCACCGAGGTAAATGAACTGCACTCGGACAACAAAGCCCGAACCCGTGGGGTCATGATCCCTGCGCCCGGTGACAGCGTTATCCGGCGAGGATGCTTCGCTGGTGGAACGCGAGTCTGAAACAATAGCGTGGCCATCTGAAAGACAGGAAACGGGTGGCGCGGAGAGCGAGGTTTGTTTAGCTCTCGCCTCGCCTCTGTTTGCTTACATTCCGGTGTCCAGTGCAGATGCTGAGTGGCGTTGGGCCGTGTGAGAAATCTAAGATGTCCCACGGCAGAAAAATAGGAGGATCACTTTTCCTGGCATTCACGCAACTTTCAGACAGCTTGTTTAAGTTTGTCGTGCTGGATATATCGTACCACACCGTGTGTTTTCGTAACGCCTCAGACTTATTATGGAGGATTCTTTTTATGAGAAGTGGCTCTGTAGGTGGTGTGATGTCTGATGAAGTGTGTATGAACTGTTTATGTACAGATTTTTAAGGATAAAAGGATGATACTGGAGGTTAAGGATGCTGTATTACATTAAAAATGCCTCACCTTTGAGTCAACATTATGTACAGAACCCTGACCTCAATTGCCGTCCTATAATCTCTGAAACTAAAATGCAGTGGTTTTTATGTCTACTAAACATATTGTCAAAACAAGTCGCGAAGCCATTGTGCAACACATGCACTGGATTAGTACCTGCTCTTATATTTTAATAAATTATAGATGCATTTTTTTGTTTGTGTTTATGTCCATTGATTGCGTTTACTGCTCACATGCTTAGAAATCTTGAGGACAGGATTAATCAGACACAGAAGGTGGTTTTAACCAGCGTTTAGCAAAACAGGCCGCCGGCTTTCGTATTTTCTAGCTCACTGTTCCTGTCACCGCTGCCACCCTCCGCATTCTGTGTCATTCCTCTCTTTAACACTTAGTGCCACTGGTGTCTATTGCTATACTAATAAGCCATAGTGCGTCTAAGACAAAGAACTTCCCATCCCTTGTTTGTGTAGCTTTAGTGTTTGAAGGTGTTCGAGGTGCTCACGGAATGCGTCTAGTAATTCTTTTGAATGTGTTCCAATTTCAGTCATTCATAAAAAGGACGCAGAGACATATATATATATATATATATATATATATAGACTGTATATATAATATACAGCCTGGGCCATAAATGTGGATACACAGTAATAAAATGGAAGTTGTTGCTGACATCACTTTACCGTGTGTAGCATGTTGGTACATGGGAGGGAGAAAACATTTGAGGCTGGGTGACTCCCATGGCGGCCATCTGCAAAGCCGCCATTTTTAATGCAACTTTACTTTTTTTAATGGGAAAGGGATCATGTGACACATCAACCACATTGAGAATTGCACAAGAAAAACAATGGTGTGCTCATTTTTAACATAGCTGTATTCATTATCGAGTTATTGACACGTTTGTGACATGAAGCAACAGCAGTAACCCACTAAAGTATGTGCTCAAAGTGCTGCCCATTGTGTTGAATTGTCAACGCAATCTCTTCTTCCACTCTTGACACACCGAGAGCAATACTGCAGAAGAAATGCTACCACATACAACCTGAAACAACAGATACAGAAGGCTTATGGTAGCATTTCTTCTACAGTATTGCTCTCAGTGTGTCAAGAGTTGGAGAAGAGAATCGCGTTGGCAATTCAACACAATGGGCATCACTTTAAGCACATCATTTTTTAAGCACACATTAAACCTCAAATATAAATGCCTGAATGATGTTATTAAAGACAGTCTCCCCCACAGTCACTGCAAATTCATTCTCTAGTCAGATATCATTCGAATCTGACAAACCAGTGCTGGGAAATTCACAGTCCAATTAAGTCATTGCTGGTGTTTAATTGAGGCATTTTTATTTACTGTTTTTCACCAGTGACGTCAGTTGTTTTCATCCTGGAATTTCCGTAGCGACCTCAGGCTTTTAATGTCGTTGATTTTTAAAGTAAACTAAATATGATTTAAAATCTTATATTCATGCTTACAGCTAAAATGAAGTGAACTCTTCAGGATGGTCCATTTGGTGGTGCTTAGCCTTTAACAGAACCTACAGCAGGCGATTCAGTTAACACTTTCATGCCGGAACCCGTTGTACTATAAATAAAAAAGTTCATCATACGCCGCCCCTTTCGAAAGATCAATATGGGGGACAACAGGGGTGTCTTAACTTCTGTAACAGCAGCTTCACCATTTTTTTTCAGCCTAAATCCCAAAATGAATGAGCAGTAGCAAGAGTAGCAAGAATGAAAACTTGTGAGGACCGAGACTCGTTCACCTTGAGAAGCAGAGGGGCTGGTGAAGCTGAGTAATGTGCAAGGAGACACTTTACTGTCAGTCCATCACAGGGCCACAGACATGCAGAGGAACTTAGGTTCACGTTTTGGAGACCTTTAGGAACCTACCTACATATTCTATTGCCTGATTAAGTTGTCTTTTGATTGTGGACGGATAGTCAGTTATGGGAAGACTATGCAAACACATTATTCGTTCATTCATTATTTTCTGCTTAATCCTTTGCTAGGGTTGCGGAAAGGGGAGGGGGTGTTCCCATCCGGGGGTAGTGGGTGGTTCGCATGCCCATCCAGAGGAGAATGTTTCAGGCGCTGGGCAGATACACCCAGAACAGGGAGCCAATCTATCATTGGGCACACTCACACACACTACACGGGGGCAATTTAGAGCAGCCATTTCACCATGAATCCTTGTTTTTTTGATTGTCAAAAAATTGGAGACCCCAGAGAAAACATGGAAACTCTATCCAGATCAGGATTCGAACCTGAATTCCCAGCGCTTAGATGTGAACATGCTACCCCTAAACCACCATAGTGGGTTTTTAACTAAAGCTAAAGATCTGATGGTAAAGTCCTCATGGTTTATGTTTCTGGCAGGTGGAGTTAGTGCTAATTTGAATCATTTATTTATTTTTAATGTCTTTATTAAAAGTGTTTGAAAGCAATTTCCTGCATTGACACTGATGCTGGTTTGTGGTGTGACCTTGTTTAAAAAAGTCATTTTTATTTCTCCTGGAAATGTAAATCTGTCACATTTACGGCAACTACCGGTTGATTCCTTCAGCTGACATTCTGAGCTGT
This sequence comes from Xyliphius kryptos, assembly GCA_025769995.1. Lineage (NCBI taxonomy): Eukaryota > Metazoa > Chordata > Actinopteri > Siluriformes > Aspredinidae > Xyliphius > Xyliphius kryptos. The sequence goes on along the minus strand of JAOUQT010000011.1, from coordinate 3,274,323 downwards.
ATTGAAGTTGGCAGCTCCACAGAGGACCCTGTGAAAGCTTTCCTGGAAAAGCCTGTTCTCACATTATCGCTGCACATTTGTGGCTTCCATGTTTTTCCGCTGCACTTTTCAGCCGAATCATTTCATCACCTTGGCATCAGAGAGAAGGCAGGTCAGTGTGGCAGGAGACAAATCATTTCCAGGAGCTTTTCTCCACTGGTTCTGGAGCTATTCATGTTCCCACGGCCAGCTGGACCTGCCAGGGCTCCTGCAGAGGTGGAGGAGGAAGTGATTTATCCAGAGAAGAGAAAAAGAGATGAGTGATGACACTTGTACCGCCAGATATGACATATATGTATCTACTGGCAGAATACCTGCGCTGCGCTATGGTGCAGAACTTGATAACAACATGAAAGTTCAAAAGCAATTGTTTTTGAATAAGTGATGGCTTTGGAGTTTATATCTTTTGTAAAAGGAGTTTTGTGGCAATTAAAAATCTGAAATGAATATAGTGTGAGCTGTGATGTGGTTGCTTTCATACGTAAATTTATCAGTAGGTATTTGGAAGACCTCGTTGTGAATGTGGATGGGTGTTTATCTAAATTATCTAATGCTGAAAGGTTAGAAGTACGTTTAGTTTTTCCAAGGACATAATCATGATGCCAAATTACAGCCATATAGGTTCCCGGGAAGTGGGCGAATTGGTGATAGGTCAGTGAGGGCTTTGGCATTTATAGGTATAGATGTGTATACACAGTACCTGTCAAAAGTTTGGACACGGCCCCTTCTTTCTTCATTGTCTGTTTCCTCCCCTTATCAATATAGATGGAGAATTACAGACTGTAGTTCATCTTGTGTTTTTGTTTTTGTTAGTCCTCTATTGCTACAGGAGCCTAGTGCCTAATACCACCTCTTTCCCATAGATTATTCACAATAGTGCACGCCCTCTCTTACCTTATTGCTTTATTAAACACCGCCATGACACTGCTAGGGATAGGAATAATGCACCGACCAATTAATACCTGCCCTGTGGTGGTACTACTGTGGTTCAGACCATTAGATAACAGAGTAAAGGGGATGTGCACAGTATGTACTGAAGTTCACAAACAGATGGACTACGGTCTGGAATTGTAGAACTACAAAATCCATCTTTGTACTTTGTAGTGATATTCCTGAGTCTCTTTGGATAAAAGCGTCTGCTATATTACCAAATGCAACTGCAAATGTAATCTTTACAGTTAATAAAACTGAGAACATGGACAGTGAGTGGAAGAAATAAAGGGTGTTGTACTCCAGACTTGTACTGTGTATTGTATGTATATATATATATATCTCATATATATATATCTCATCCTGCAGCTCGGCTAATTTCCAAAAATATGTTTCAATCATTTTAATGATTGTTGTTACATTCAGTGAAAGAGGGTAATTAGAAGCATTTTCAGTAGATGTACTCTGTTGACACTACTAATCACACCAAACTCCTGCATGTGGGCTGTTTAGTTCCAAAGATCAATTATCTCTTATAATCCTCTCTGCATTTTTTTTTTCCATTAAAAGATATTTATAAAATTTAAAACTGGACTCGGTAGAAGGGAGGCAACGCTAATCAACTGAGCTTCTTAAATGCAAAGCAATTAGAATTCTGTTGCAGCCAAAGAAAGAGCGCAGACGCGGTGCCCTGACCAGGTCTGATCTCGATCTAATAAATAAAAGTGTCGATAAAGAAGACGGATCACGTCCAGATCTTTTATTCAAGGTTAAATTGACCAGCACTTAAATTATCCTTAAATTACAACCCGGCCCTCCTGGGCATTAAAAGCCGACTCCCCCTCTTGAGTGTTTAATCCCGGCCTTGACTGACAGTTTTGTCAGACCGCTGGACGGCATTACGCGGTTATTACAAGCATTTCCCTGTCTATGGCACTTTGGCTTAGTCAAGATTATGTTGTAATCCCTCTAATCCTCATTGCATTAAGATTTCAGTCAAAATACTAAACAGTAAAGTAGCACTCGTCTGCAGTCTTAAGTGTGTTATGAGCTTGTATTTGCTTGCCCTGCCTCGCAGCTGTCACTAAATCAAGCAGCAGTGTTAATTCAGTCTTTTCTTAAATGATCAGCATTAAAAACCAAAGTCTCCTTAAATTACTGAGGCAATTTATTTCTCATTTTCACATACAGAGCTGTGATCAAAAAGATTTCGGCGATTTTGACCTTCTAATATAGATTACGGAGTCCTGAGTACAAAACCTGAATTTTTGAGCTTAAGCAACGTGAAGTGCTGCAGTGGGGGTACAGTTAGTGCTCTTACTGTGTGCCTTGCTGTAAGAATGTCCTGGGTTCAGTGTCCAGAGTAGGATTTATATGCGGTGACATTATATGCACGTCACCTTCCTGTGTGTTTTTTAAATTCTTTGGCAATATGATGATGCCTTTTTGGGGCAAATGTGTGTGAGAATGTGTTTGTCCGTCTGCTCTGTGACAAATTGCCCACTTTTCGAAAAAGTGCCAACAACCCTGATTTCTTATGTAACAAGAAAATAAGCAAATATATGTACAATGTTTGGGCTCAGTGGTCAAGATTTTGGACAGAAGAGTAGTGAAATATCCTGGAATCCAAAGTTTTTCTAACAACAATTTAAGATTTCGATACAGGGGAGAATTTGATAACAAAGTTAAGCTTCTTCCTTTTTAGGAGTCTACCTGTTCTCTGCATCTTCTACTCTAAGCCAAACTCTTTGCATAGCTTCCTTTACCACATCCATATATCTCTGTTTGGCCTTCATCTCTTTCTCCTACCTGGGAGCTCCAGTTCCAACATCCTCCTATCGATATACCTCTGTCCCTCCTCTGCACATGTCCAAACCATGTCACTTCCACTCTCTAACTTTATCCCACAATTTGTTCAACCCCTGCTGTCCCTCTGATATACTCATTCTTAATTCTGTTCATCCTGGTCCAACCTAAAGAAAAGCGCATCTTAAGTTCATCCACCTCCAGCTCTGCTTCCTGTCTCTTTGTTATTGCCGCTGTCTCCAAATCATACAAGGCTCTGCACTCACTACTCTCTTATAAATCTTTCCTTTCACTTTTGCTGCAACACTTTTATCACACAACACTCATGACACTTTTCTCCATCCACTCCACCCTGTCTGCACTCTCATCTTCACCTTCTTGATTGTCGATCCCATGTACCTGAACTCCTGCACCTTTGTGACCACTGATCTCCCATTGCCTAACTGCGCCACCTGCCTCCCTTTCATTCACACACACATGTATTCTGTCTGATTGCAGTTGACCTTCATTCCACTCCTTTCCAGATTATATCTCCACCTCTCCAAGTTCTCTTCGACAACTTACCTTTTCTCACTACAGATCACAATGTCATCAGCAAACATCATAGTACAAGGGGATTCCTCTCTGACCTCATCTGATAGCCTGTCCAACACGAGCAAATAAGAAGGGGCTCAGGGCCGAACCTTGATGTAGCCCCACATTAAGATATCGGTCAATCCTACAGCACATCTCACCGCTGTCACGCTATTCTCATACATGTCCTGAACAAGTTTAAAATATTTCTCAGCCAGACTTTTTTCATGCACCACCACAGTTTCACCCTTGGCACCCTTGAAAAGTTGAAAATCATGTATTATTAAATAATGAGATTTGGATATAGTGTGATTTGTGACTATGGTGTCCACGCGGTTGCCTTCTTACGTTATTAGCGAATAAGCAAAACATTACAGATGACGCTTGACCTAATGTACAAACATTGTGGAACTAAGTTGAACTCAAGGAATAAATAACAAAACACAGGAACAAGCATAAACACACCAACCATTAAGAACATTCCGTTAATTAACTAAGGAACGAGCTGTAATTAAAACCAATAAGCTATCCAAGGTGAGGTGCAGATAGACCTGACAGTCAGTGTGAGAGACTTTGCTTTTTACAGATATAGAGATGTAATGTAATATGTTTGGATACATAGATGGATAAAATTTTACTTATAATGCTAAGTCTGAATACCAGTTAGGCCTTTAAAAGAGTTTTAGATGACTGTTTTGTGTAGGTTTACTTACCAGATCGTACTTCTTATGGCCGAACAGGTGGCAGTGTGCTGTTGGTTCCAGCACCTTGGCCAGCGGCTCAATCAAGACCAGGGACAGTTCCACTACAAAATAGTTTGAAAAGTGAACTTTGTAGAAGACCATGTAATAACAAAAACCATGTCGTCTGTATGTTGATGATGTGAGTCATAAGAGAACATAACACTAATTACTTTATTTATACTTCTGATATTAATACAACTGAACGTCCAACACAGTGATGAACAGTTTTTACAGTAAGATCTTTCATCTCATCTTGGCATCTTCCAATTGGGTTCCTCATGCACATCCTTGGAGGAACATTTTGGGGGCTGGACAGATACACCCAGGACAGGGTGCCAATCCATCTCTGGGCACACACTCACTCACACACTTTTTAGGGGGAATTTAGAGCAGCCAGTTTACCATGAGTCCATGTTTTTGGACTGTGGGAGAAAACCAGAGAAACCAGAGACACAGGAAGAACATGAAAACTCAACTCATATCGGGATTTGAACCTGAATCCCAAGTGCAGAAAGGCAATAACATTATTAATCATTGAATAATAAGCATATGAAAATATGTTAAAGCATTGTTTTACCTTCACTTTGTGTAAAATACATGATTTCTGTGATGTCAGGTCAAAGAAACAGCAAATCAGTTGAAAGTAAATCTGAAAGAAGCTCCATAAAACCGGACTGAATAATCCCATGTGTCCACTGATCATTGGTGAGGCTCAGATTGCACTTAGATTGAGTAAAGAGAAGGAAAACATGAACATTTAGCTGCTGGAAACATTTCTCTTTGACCAGAATTTCTTCAGAATTTCTTCTGGTTACCAGCCAGCAAGCCTCAAGCTATTGGTAGAAATGGGTGGTGTGTAACTTTTTTAGTGTGTGTGTGTGTGTGTGTGTGTGTGTGTGTGTGTGTGTGTGTGTGTGTGTGTGTGTGTGTGTGTGTG
>JAOUQT010000011.1:3250490-3269195 GCA_025769995.1 Xyliphius kryptos | reverse complement strand
TGTATCCAGCGAGGAATTGGCGTCCTGTCCTGGGTGTATCTGCCAAGCGCCCGAGATGTTCTCCCCTGGATGGGCATGGGGAACCCCACCCCAGTGACCCTCATAAAGGAATAATCGGAAGATAATGAATGAATGGAAAAACTATTTTTTACAGCTGAACAAGTTAAAAAGACAGGTTAATAGGTTAAATATCACAAAACCACAGACAGAGCAAAGGTTTTCAATATAAAGCTGGGTTTATTACAAAAAAATATTAGGTGGGTTATCAGTAAGATTAAATTTATTAACAGATTTATAAATCAAATGTAGTCAGATTTAAAATGGGGAGGAGGGCACTTTAATCACAGTCAAAACCATAACCATAAATTTAGATCATAAATTAAGAGCAGAGCCCAACATGGCTATACATTTTAGAAAAGGTTCTGAACAGAAACAGTCACAGGAACAGCATGACAGCCATGATAACTGGCAGCAAACACAAGAGATATTGACCAAAGGGTTAAGGGTTCAAGGTCCAATTTTACAAGCACAACAGTTTGGGCCTGGGGAACGTCCTTTTAACCTTGAGTTGCTTTAACAGAATTATGTCTCGGTTGATAGTCTTTCTGGTTGGAGAAATAAGCAAAATGCTAATCAAGTAGCCTAATAAACACTGTATATTGTGTATTCATCCTATAGGTCATGGACAAGGTAAAGAAAATGTCCATTGCATAACATCTCTGAGAATTAATGATTTAAAAACAAGTCTTGGTCATAGTCATAGCACTTCTTACTAACATACGTATAATAAAGCAATAAGGATCGAGAGGGTTTGCTTTATTGCACAACCTTAAGTGCCTTATTGCCTTTAGAAAATGGTAACAAACACATTAAAATAATTTAAAACATTCATTATCATTATCTATTCATCATCACTAAATCCTTTACGAGGGTCGCGGTTGGGTTCCCATCCAGGGGAGAGTGTCTCGTCTTGGGCACCGGGCAGATACACCCAGGAAATGGCGCCAATCCATCGCTGGGCACACACACTCACTCACACAGCCACACAGACTATACGGGGCGATTTAGAATATTAATTTACCTTCTATTCATGTTTTTGAAATGTGGGAGCAAACCGGAGAACCCAGAGGAAACCCACACGAACATGAAGAGAAAATGGAAACTCCACCCAGATTGGGAGGCGAATGTGCTAACCACTAAGCCACCATGCCGCCCTTCTTCGTAAATATGTTTATTTTAAATAAGATTTATAATATATGATTTCTCAGTAACCAAAAACAGGCGTAGTGCTCACGAAATGGCATTAATGTTTCATGACTTAAAATATTGTATGTTGTGCATTGATACAGGGGGTCAAAGGTGTGCATTATTGTAATTTAGTGTTCGGCCGTGCATTTCACACCTTGGCTTTCAGTAATGAACCGTCCAAATCAATTTACCTGTCAATAACTATTTTATCGCTATAAAAACATCTAAAAACTGCAGAAAAGCAGTATAAAGACCAGTATTTAGATCAGTCCTTCTCATGGTAGCGTCTTGGTACACATGGTAGCGTCTTGGTCGTTTGCTTTAAAAGACCTGCAGAAATGAGAGCGACAGGCAAATACCTTTAGCCAACTGTATTTGAATTATTTTAAAGTAATGTCTAAATAAAGCCTTTATATGAGCCTATGAAATCCTACCGCCGGTACTAATTCATACTCCCCATCCGTTACCACTGTGTTGCCAAACATACAACTCACCATCAATAACCTCATATAAATGCAATATTATTTAGAAAACTGAATATTTCTACACAAAATCCTTTCTCTTTTTTTTCCTAAAAAGCGTTTAAATAGTTCCATTAAGAAGTAATTCTTTACTGCCATTGAAACTAATGCCGAAAGACAAATTGTATTTCTGTAAGAAGTTTTAAATTGCTGAAAATGTCTGCTCATCAACAGGGCTCTCCTATCAGAGGGAGTGAATATGCTCACATAGAATAGGCCCTCTAGAAGGCTCTAGTATGGAAGATTTTAACATCTGATTGGTTGAAACAACAGGTTGATCTACACTTTTATAATAAATCATGCAAAAATTCACACATCTACAGATCATATTCAAATTAAAATGGAAAGCAAAAAGTCATAGCACTGATTCTGGTCTTGGCATGATTATTGGTGATCATTAGGAAACTTTTATAAATTTGGCTGTCAGGAGTTGTTACATTGGTCAGTGGTCAGTGATGCCTTGATGTACAGCATGTTTAACAGAGAACATCCCACCAAGGATTAGTTTCTTATAATAAAAATTATATTATAATAAAAAGCTTCAACAGTGTATATGATGATTCATCACTGTGTGTACTTTTGCTTTTGTTGTTGTATTTAGCTCCTTTTAGGCCTGGTGCAGTTCGGCTTCGTGGTTACTTATCTATCAGAGCCCCTGGTTCGAGGCTACACTACAGCAGCAGCCATACATGTCATTGTCTCGCAGTTAAAATACACATTTGGGATCAACTCCAGTCGTTACAGTGGACCTTTATCACTTATATATGTAAGTAATCAAAGTTAACATGCATTCATTCATTCATTCATTATCTTCCGCTTATTTCTTTATGAGGGTCGCGGGGGGGGGGAGAACGTCTCGGGCGCTGGGCAGATACACACAGGACAGGGTGCCAATCCATCGCTGGGTACACACTCACACATACACAGCCACACACACACATACACACACTATACAGGGCAATTCAGAACATTCAATTTACCTTCATGTTTTTGGAATGTGGGAGGAAACTGGAGAACCCGGAGGAAACCCACGCAGACACGGGGAGAACATGCAAACTCCACCCAGATAGGGATTCAAGAATGTGCTAACCACTAAGCCACCATGCCGCCCCAAAATTAAAATGCATTACATTTTACAAATGTTCATAGTGTTCAAATGTTCTGATATATTTTTTAATTGCACAAATCATTTTATTTCTCAACATTCATAAAAAGTTTTAAAAATATAGAGAAAACAAACCTCATTTTCAAATCCCAATCTGAGAGGAATTTCCATGTTCTTTCCGTGGGTCTGCGTGGGTTTCCTCCGGGTTTTCCGTTTTTTCCCACACCCCAAAAAACATGGATTCAAGGTAGATTGAATGCTCTAAATTCCCCTGTATGGGGTGTGTATAGGTGTGTGGCTGTGTGTGTGAGTGTGTACCCAGCGATGGATTGGCGCCCCGTCCTGGGTGTATCTGCCCAGCCCCCGAGAAGTACTATACCCCCCCTCCCCCACGAATCTCATAATGGAATAAGCGGAAGAGATTGAATGAATGAACCTCATTTATTACTAATGCAAAATTTCTGGAAACACATTTTACTTTCCCCTGTAAATACACACCTTAAATAATATAAAGTAATGAAGGAATATCACAAATTTTCCAATTTGATCAACGTGTATACTTAAATTAGATTAGATTCAAATTCATTGTCCAGAGTACAGGTACCGGGCCAATGAAATGTAGTTGGCATCTAACCATTATAAGTCATTATTAGTCAAAAATTAGGTTGAGCCATAATGTTATAGAATGGTGATCAGTCCACAAAATGACTAAATGTAAATAAAGAATATGTTGATTTTTTTTCATATCAAACTGTTTACTGTTCCCCATAGAGCATATTTTTAATACGCTTTTTACTCATTCTGTTCCATTTTCTCTTTTTCTCTTGTTCTCCACCTCAGTCAGTGGTGGATGTGTGTTCACAATTAGGAAAGACAAACATTGGAACGCTGGTGGTGAGCATCGTCACTATTCTGGGTCTGATCATCGCAAAGGAATTAAATTCTCTTCTGGCTCGTAAAGTGCCTGTTCCTGTTCCTGTTGAGCTTATTGCTGTGAGCATGCATCTACTTACCCACTTAGACACAAAGATTCCTACATATACTTTAACATAATACTATGTTTTATTTGTATCAATTGCATCTGTTTTGCTGTGTGCAACCATTTATAGTTTACTCAGCTATTGTTAGGATGGTAGACCATTTGCTGAAATTTACACCATAGTAATATTATTTAGTAGGATGTGAATGTATTTTTTACCAAATGTTTGTGTGTGTTAGATTATTTTAGCCACTGTGTTATCATGGCAGTTTGATTTCAACAATAGATTTGAGATTCAGATCGTTGGCACAATTCCATCAGGGTGAGTTCTCTTACCGTGGTATTTTATCTTAATGGAAAAACAGGAAAAATAATATGAATGCTGTACTAAACATGTAGTAATGTGTTCTGTTTATTTCGTTATATTTAGTTTGCAGGCTCCAGTCTTGCCTACATTCTCTCTGATGTCCTCACTGATTGGTGATGCATTTGCTTTGGCTGTAGTGGGATATGGAATTGCCATTTCGCTTGGTCGAATTTTTGCTCTTAAATATGGTTACAAAGTGGACAGCAACCAGGCAAGAACTGGACAGTTATAAATAAATGTCTTTGAAATTCATTAATATGCATCTACACTATTCGTTACATAATTTCTTGTGTTGTAGGAATTGATAGCACTTGGGCTTTCCAACTCTATCGGCGGAATGTTTCAGTGTTTTGCAATCAGTTGCTCTATGTCTCGCACTATGGTGCAGATCAGCACAGGGGGGAAAACTCAGGTAAAAACACACAATTTCATCTTCAACAAATACACCTCATGGTTTCTAAACTCATTGTTCAGGTTATTAGCCCCATCGACCATGATGCACTTTTTAGTTCTACAATTACAGATTGTAGTCTCTACAGTAGGTCTATCATTATACTCCATTTGCATTCATTGTTATGTAGATATAAAATCTGCGACATTATGTCATTGATTGTTTTGCATTTTGTTACTCACTCTGCATCCTTTATTGGTGTCCTTTAATCACAGGAAGCTGTGGAAGCTTTACAAAAATTTATATATATTCTTAGTCCAGCAGTAATATTAATATTAAGTTTTAAAATTCCAGCAGCACTGCTATGTATGATCCACGCACACCCGTGCAACACAGATAATGAATACAAATATAAAGTAAACTAAACTCAGAAAGGGACGGCACGACAGAGTGGCTTTGTGGTTAGCACGTTTGCCTCTCGGTGCAAGGGATCCAGGTTTTGAATCCTGATCTGAGCATTTTCTTCCCGTGTCCGTGTGGGTTTTCTATGGGTTTTCTGGTCTTCTCCCACAGTCCAAAAACATGGATTGAAGATCAATTGGCTGCTCTAAATTGTCCCAATAGTGTGTGTGTGTGTGTGTGTGTGTGTGTGTGTGTGTGTGTGTGTGTGTGTGTGTGTGTGTGTGTGTGTTGGTGAAACAAGAGGCGATGGTAAGTGAAGTACATGTCGTCTTAGTGCTAGAGGCCTCTTGTGTCTTATACACTCACAGCACTAATGGGAGTTGAAATGGCCTGATAAGTTTCTGAGTGCAGGAGAAATGCATCCAAACAGAACGTGATGCTCTGCTTTAGCCACGTAGCCCTGTGACCTTCGCTCACAACAACAATGTACTGCCATTGTACAGCTATTAGAACCTGCCGTCATTATAGACTATAAATCAAAATGAGATTTGATGATTTTTCTCATGTGCACATAATACTGTCCTTTATTTCTGCAGTTCTGCTACAGTAAAGAAAAGAAATTCAGATTTCATGTACAATTTAAACATACTTTACATCAGGAAATCTTTTACGCCAGATGAAATCAGAAAACACACCTTCCAAAGAGTTCAACTTTTTCTCATCGGTCCACAGAATGTTTTCCCAAAAGTCTTGGGCATCATTAAGATGTGTTTTGGAAAAATTGAGACGAGCTTTAAAGTTATTGTTTTTTTTGCTCAGCAGTGTTTTCTTCTTGAAACTTTGCCATGCAGGCCATTTTTGCCCAGTCTCTTTCTGATGGTTGGGAAATGAACTCTGACCTTCACTGAGGCAAGTGAGGCCTGCAGATCTTTGGATGTTGTTGTGGGGTCTTTTCTGAACTCTTGGATGAGTCGTTGCTGTGCTCTTGCAGTCACTTCTTGGAAGGTTCACCACTGTTTCATGTCTTTGCCATTTGAGGATAATGGCACTTCCTTTGGTTCACTGGATTTCCAAAGCTTTGAAAATGGCTTTTTAACCCTTTCCAGACTGATAGATCTCAATTACTCTCTTTCTAAATTGTTCCTGAATTTATTTGGACCTTGGCATGATGTGTAGCTTTTAAGGAACTTTAAGGGTGGACTTCACTTTGTCAGGCAGGTCTAATTGCTGTCTTTATTAAGAACAGGTGTGAAAATAATCAGGCCTGGGTGTGGCTAGAGACAATGTACTCTGGTGTCATAAACCACAGTTATAATGTTTTAACAAAGGGGGGGCTATCACTTTTTCTTACAGGGCCATAATGGTTTGGATCTTTTTTCTCACTTAATAATAAACACTTTCATTGACAAATTGCATTTTGTGTTTACTTGTTTTGTCTTTGACTACTATTTAAATTGGTTTGATGTTCCGAAACACTTAAGTGTGACAAACATGCAAAAAAACATAAAATGAGGAAAGGGGAAACACTTTTTCACACCACTGTAGATACATTCAGACAAGTTAACACAGTGGATCCACCACTGCACAATGTACTCCATGCACAATATCCCATCACCCTCCCACCACATCATGTGGTCTACCCTCTAAACCTTTGGTTTTCAAGATTTTGTATTTGTGCATTGCATTGTGTTTATGTTCAGAACAACAAAAGTTTAGGAACAAAAAATTCTTATTACTGTCAGATTGAATCTCTGATGCTTTCATCTGGTTAAGAACATGCCGCCAGTGGAAACTGGGTTAGAGTTTGTTTAGAGGACATGTGACCCTGATGGTGTCCCTTTCTCTGGTACCCCTACAGCATGTGACCCCCATGCCTTGGCCTGTAGGTTAGAAACACCGGTCAGAGTGCAGAGGAAGCCCAGAGAAGCTTTCATAAGCAGATTCAGTCAAATAGTCATGTTGTGTGTATGGGTCTCGCCCCCCAATGTCCTGTGTTATCGCTTATGGCCTGGTTCCGCTTAGGACAGGCTGACAGGCTGTCGCTCTTTATGTTTCAAAGCTGAGGTTGGAGGCATAGAGGCTTGCAGAGATAGCAGCAGTGATTTGCAAGTTTGGAAACTAAGTATTATTTAAATATTTTATTTTTAAAATCTGTGTTTTGATTTATATGTATCATACTCACCCTCAGATTTAAGTGACGGGCCGATGTCAAGTGTTATAACTAACACATGCTTAAAATAGGTTTAAAGTGTGTTTTAACTGCGTACTAAACATGGTTATGCCTCAGAACCCCATGTTTAAGGGTTCTGATTCATTAATTCATTCATCCTATCCTAGAGTCATGGGGGCTTCCCCATGCCGATCCAGGGGAGAACGTTTCGGGCGCTGGGCAGATACACCCAAGAGGGCACCAATCTATCGCTGGGTACACACCCACCAATAGTCTATATAGGACTAATTTAGAGCGGCCAATTTACCTTGAATTCATGTTTTTGGACTGTGGGAAGAAACCGGAGAACCTAGAGGAAACCCATGAATTCAAGATGAATTAGCTGTTTTAAAATTCCCCTATTTAAATTGCACACGTGTTTGTGTGAGTGAGTGAGTGTTTAATGATAAATTGGCGCACTTGTCTGGGTATATCTGCCAAGCACTAGAATCCTTCCCCTGGATGGGCATGGGGAACCCTTAGCAACCCTAGTGGATAATTGAGTGAAGGTTGATGAGATGAGAAATTGCCCCTATCTAAATTACTCCTATACGGTATAGTGCGAGTGTGTGTCATTTTGGTAACTTCCGACCACCAAATGTTACTTTCGTATCGTGTTTATCACTAACGTGTCTCCATGGGTCTAGATTCCTTATTACCCCTTTTAGGTTATTACAAGGGGGTCACATTCAATTTGTTAATTATTTTGATGTTTTTCTGATTTCTCTGTCTTGTCTAAAAAAGTAGCTTCATCAGCGTCTGGAATGTTCGGCGCCTTAAGCCTCCAACTCGAAGTTCCTCTCCTGTAGGTCTAAACATGGAGACATGTCAGCGTTTTGAAACATTGTTTAAACTGCGGTTTCAACACTTCGGAGGACCTAGCGAGTAACGGCGTCCTGAGATTTAGACCTCGCTGACAATATAATGGTATTTCGTGAGTTTATACGAGGTTCCGTACACACATGCCATAATACAGAAATATTTTGTCAATAGGGATACACAAAACACTTTTTAGGTTGAGCTGAGAGGGTCCAGTGTTTGAGTTAGCATTCTGCACTTTTAAAAACAATGGGTTCTAGAAGACGAGTCCTCGGGCCGAGATGTTTATACGCGTTCAGCTGGTGCCGTCCGACCCACCTTCTGCATGGAACCTGCGTCTGAGGACCAGTAAACAGGAAGGGGGCCTGGCAGCTGGGGGAGAAATAAAGTGCTGTATTTATTGAAGATCTCAGTCAGCTGGGTTTTCGCCAATCTGCTTAAATAAACTCTATATTTGTTATGAGACATTTGCTATGTGATACATTAATTCATCTTTCACAGAAGTGGAACTTTTTTAGTTTCTCTCTCTTGTTATTCTGTGTTGTTTTTTTTTCTTTCCTATTAGGACAGAAACAGAGGACCCATTTCAGAAATGGCATTGAAAAGTCCTTTTTTAATAAATGTATAGAGCTCAGACAGTGAAAGAGGCCAAATATTTTTGGAGAGCCTTCAACCGTGCACCATGCCGCCTGATTTAGGGCTTGTCAGTGTGACTTTGTTAAAGCTCTAAAGCCATGTACTGATTCTTTTAATTATTTATGAGTGTGTTTTGGGCATAATGTACAATTAACCAATTAACGTGTCTTTTAAGAGTCAGGAGGTTCTCTGACTTTGGCGGATTGCTATTTCAGCAGTGCAGCTATATCGACTCAATGTGTTCCAGTTCATTGTAAATGGAAAACACAAATTATAGTGTAGACCAGTTGTGTCCACACTTTTCTGGCATGAGATCTACTTTTTCTACCAGTAGTCATCTTAAGGTCATCAGGTAATCTACCGTTATCTATCAGGATTCATCTTTTTTTTAAACGTTAATGTTAAACCCTTTTTACACATGATATATTACAATACATGATTTGCATTGAATGCTCTCAGCAAGGTGAGAGAAGTCTGAACAGTAGCTGCTGATGCCAGTTCTCAAGCAGGCTTCCAAATGATCATCAGTGCTGGTGAACTGATTTCTGGATTTTATTATTTTAATTTGGGGGAAAAGGCTGATTTACATAAGTAGGTTACAGTTACAAGAAAAAGTATGTGAACCCTCTAATCCCAATAATAGACAAACACAGTCTGCTTGAACTAATACCACACAAAACATTATATGTTTGCATGGTTTTATTGAACACAACATGTAAACATTCACAGTGCATGGTGAAAAAACTATGTGAACCCCTTGGCTAATGACTTTTCTAAAAGCTAATTGGAGCCAGGAGTCAGCCAACTTGGAGTCCAATCAATGTGATTAAATTAGATGTGCTGGTTAAAGCTGCCCTGCCCTTTAAAAAAACAAACCAGTTTTGAGTTTGCTGTTCTTAAGAAGCATTGCTTGTTGTGAATCATGCCTCACACAAAAGATCTCTCAGAAGACCTATGTTCAAAATTTGTTGACTTGCATGAATTTGAAAAGGGTTACAAAAGTATCCCTAAAAGCCTTGATGTTCTTGTGTCCATGATAAAACAGACGGTCTACAAATGGAGAAAGTTCTGCTCTGGCGCTATTTTCCCTAGACATGGTCGTCCTGTAAAGATGACTGCAAGAGCACAACGCAGAATGATCAATAAGGTAAGATAGAATCCTAAAGTGTCAGCTAAAGACTTACAGAAATCTCTGGCACATGCGTACATTTTTGTTGACAAATCCACAATACGTAAAACATGAGAGGACACCACGGAGGAAGCCCCTGCTGTCCAAAAAAATATTGCTGTCCAAAAAAAATATTTGAAGTTTGCGAAAGACCACTTGGATGTTCCACAGCACTACTGGCAAAATTTCCTGTGGACAGATAAAACTAAAATAGAGTTGTTTGCAAGGAACACACAGCACTATGTGTGGAGAAAAAAAGGCACAGCACACCATCATCAAAACCTCATCCCAACTGTGAAATATAGTTGAGGGAGCATCATGGTTGGGGCTGCCTAGCTGCCTCAGTGTCTGGATGGATTGTCGTCATTAACAGAAAAATAAATTCTCAAGTTTACCAAGACATTTTGAGACCATCTGTCCGCCAACTAAAGCTCAACAAAGGATGGATGATGCAACAGGACAATGACACAAATCATTAAAGTAAACCAACAGCCAAATAGCTTCAACAAAAGAAATTATGCCTTTTGGAATGGCCAAGTCAGAGTCCTGACCTCAACCCAATTGAGATGCTGTGGCATGACCTTAAGAGAGCAAATCACACCGGATATCCCAAGAATATTTCTAATCTGCAACTACTGGAAAGTTGAGGTTATTGCTGTCCAAGGAGGGTCAACCAGTTAGTAAATCCAAAGGTTCACATACTTTCTTCACCCTGCACTGTTACATGTTGTGTTAAAAAAAAATTTAAGCCGACTGTGTTTGTCTATTGTTGAGACTTAAATGAAGATCAGAACACATTTGCTGACCAATGTATGCACAATTCAAGTTGAGATAGCAATAAACCTATGTTGGTTGTTTGCAGTCAGTGGTGTACGTGTTTTTCATCATGAAGAAAAAAAAACAAGCAAAAATGTACCTGAACACACTTCATTTTGTGATGACCATACCCATGCTTACCCAAGATATCTTCACAAGCAGTGTTGCTATTTAAAAGATAGAGCCCCATGGTGTTGATGGGCGTATTTGATTAGCTTACAGAGGATATATTGGATCTTTTCTGTGGGACATTGGAATGTTAAACTAAGGATGCTAATCGGTATTCACAGAAGTGAGTTTATGTGTCTGTCCTGCGACACACTGGCGACCTGCGCACCCAACCTTTGTTGTCGATTTGCTAATTAATAATTTTTAGATTTCCATCGCCTTCACAGCCGAATCGCTCTGGGCGTCCTGTTCCCACTTCACCTCCTGCTTTCCTTCTTAATGTTCCTAAGCACTTCAAAGTATTAGGTCGCCTCGGAACAGACGTGGACTTTAAGTAATCAAGTGGAGAAATTAAACCGTAATATGCAATTTAAATTCAAGATTTAGACTCCATATATATTTTAACCCGTCTGAATGACTGAGACAGCCGGCTAATTCTGCGGGTGTCACCCGGGCCACTTGAGCCCCTTTAAACAATATCTGCTTAAGCACCTATGTCCAGATGAATCTCCATTTCATCCTCTCGCGCACAGTATTAAAGTCGATGCTGATGCAGAGCGAGGTGTCGCCATGACATCCCACACGACTAAATTAAGTGTCTCTGAGCGGATGCCTGTCCTGGCTCGGGCCTGATCCCTTCAAGAAGACCTGCCGGATGTTTTCTTTTATAAGACGAAGGGTTTAAACGAATGATCATAATCCTGCGAGTCCTGAAAAAGCGTCTGCCTGTGTGTGTGTGTGTGTGTGTGTGTGTGTGTGTGTGTGTGTGTGTGTGTGTGTGTGTGTGTGTGTGTGTGTGTGTGTGATTCTAAGGTACATACAAAGCTGTATGTATGTTGTAGTTTATTAATATAGCGCTTTTTTTTTTTGTGTGTTAGAGAGAAAATGCGTGTGCATGACTGTGATGGTGTGTGTTTGTATGCAAGACAAAGATTGTGTGTTTGTGAAAGAGACTGTGTGCACGTTTGTGACAGTGTGTGGCTATTTGTAAGAGGCAGACATGGTGAGAGAGAGTGTGTGTGTGTGTTTGTGTATGTATGTTGTAGTTTATTAATATAGCGCTTTTTACAACAGTGCTTGTCACAAAGCAGTTTAACAATTCTAAGAGTTCCCAAATAGCAAGCCGAAGCGAGTGTGGCAAAAAAAAATCTGTTATAATTTTTTCTTTGTTTAGGAAGAAACCCTGGGAGGAGCAAGGCTTAGTGAGAGACTCCTCCTCCCTGAGCTGCTGGGCAGCATCACTGTGTGTATTTATTAGACAGTGGAATGCATTGAGAACAAAATAACATAATAATCAAGATGATCATTAAATCTAAATTATTATTAATTATTATATGGGATAAATTATTATCCCATGGAGGTCTGCATTTGGAAACATACTCAAAATTAAAGTGGAAAATCAAATGACAGGCTAATCCAACTTCAGTGGAAATTCAAGACACGATAAAATCAGGCTCAGTAGTATGTGTGCCACCACGTGCCTGTATGACCTCCCTACAATGCCTGGGCATGCTCCTGATGAGGTGGCGGATGTTCTTTCCTACGGCCCCCTCCATGTCTCCTGGTGTTCTGGCCTGTCTCGTGGTATTTGCTTCATGGTCTGGACACTGTGCTGACAGACACATCAAACCTTCTTGCCACAGCTCGCATTAAAGCTGTACTACCTGAGCAAATTCTGTGGGTTGTAGACACCGCCTCATGCTACCCTATATGGCGAGAGAACTGGAAAAATGCAAAAGTGACCAAAACATCAGCCAGAAAGGATGAGAACAAAGGAAAGACCCCTTTATAGGGGTTGTCTTGTTAAGTGCCTTTCATTTCTACCTGTTGTCTGTTACATTTGCACAACACCAAGTGAAATTGATTCACAATCAGTATTGGTTCCTAAATAGACAGGTTGATTTCACAGAAGTGTGGTAGACACGGAGTTACATTATTTTATGTAGTTTTGTAATTTACAATACCATATCAAACTTTGTTTTGTATATTTCCTGTCAGAACTACTCGCAACCTTCACAGTCATCTCCAGGAGGCGCCATTGACCAAGAAGCATCTTCAAGTTACTGGCTATGGCATTGTAAGGATCACAGTGGGGTTTTGTACCTAAAATCATTTATGATATAATTTATTTCTGTTACATTTGTTAGCATTGTATTTTATCTGTTTTATGTAAATATTATGAAGTTGTATTTTAAATTTACAACAACCTTAGAATCATATTATAGATACAAATGTGTACATATGTAATAGCAGAATATATAATTTATTTATTTTTTAGAATGGAACGGGGGATTCAAATGACCTTTGGCAGGTAGAGGTATGTGGAGGAAAGCGGGGAGATCCTGTAAAGGTGCTGCGCAGTAAAGTGCGTTTTCTGCATCGCGCCACTGGTTGTGTGCTCTATTCCTCAGGCAAGACACTTCCAAAGTGGTGAGAATGCTTTTGTTTGCCCCTAGACTACTGGTTACTGTTTAAAGTTTATAGTCAATTGAAAAGGGTATTGATAGAAATTTAAAAGTATTTTGCCTTGCTCTTAATATTCTTATTATTTAATTATTGTAAGTCTCATAATCAACTAATGATAGTTAATGGTTAAATGTTAATAATTAATTAACATTTGTTTACAGGACTTATTCTGATTGATCATGTTTACATACAGGCATAAGATTAAGGGTTGGCAAAAGATATTTTTTCAGTTCTTCAAATAAATAGTCTTTTATGTTTTTCTTAAATAACGTTTGATTTATGCAACAAAGCAGCCTTTATTTTATATAAATTTTTGCTTTTATATAAATTTTCACTTCCCCTTTGATCAATATTATCATATGGGGTCTAATTTACATTATGCCATTTAACATTATAGAACAAAACAATTCAGTATGTTTAGGAGAAACCAGTGGAACTGTAGTATCATCAGTCATCATCTTTTGTGAATCAGTTCATAGATTTCTTCCCACCCCGTTTTAATTAAGTTTTGGGAAAGAGATTCCTGAAAATGCTAAATGTCTCAGAATTACAGACCGAGATTATTACTCTATTAAACAGTGGTGAAAGCTTCGAAGTGAGAATTGGCACCAAGGTGAGGATAAAGCACCAGACAACAATCATCACTTGAGCACAGTGTTCTGAGGTGTAAAATCTGACTCTACAGTCATAATGCACATATCAAGTGTATAAGGGCAGGGGGGATACTTTTAGAGATTTTACATCTGATTGCTTGCTGGGTGACTTCATCACAGGAAAGATTGTTCATGAGACATTTATGCTAATTCAACTGTAAATCACTTAGTATCAAAATGATATTTTTTTTTTAAATAAATTGATGGGCAGTAAAAAAAAATACTGGCTAATTATTTCATAGAAGACGCTTCAGTGACACTTCAAAGACCATCTAGAAATCAAGCGTCTAATACATGGAAATGTGGGTGGCCCGCATAATTAATAACCATTTAGACGGGACACTAAGTAGCAGGAGAAAGATGTTAAGGGCACAAGAGTGGATGCAAGGGAGAGAGTTGTCATTAGGCATGGCACAAATTGATATTAATGTGATGCGGTTAAAGATGTGCATTATTGTCAATAATGTCACGACTGCACAAACGACTGAGATATGGGAACTGAGATATGAGTGCACATGCAATTAAACACAGATAATGATATTTAGTTTGGTCAGAGCAGGACGCAAGCCAGACACTCAATGAATAAACACAAAACAGTTCACAGATTCCAGTTTCTTAGATTTGAAGTTATGTTATAAATATTTATAAAACAGGTAGTTTTTGTCTTTAAATCTGATTGTTTAAACCAGTTTTCCATCCGTAACGTTATTGATAATACACACCATTGACTGCTTCACATTCATATCGATGCATGACATACAGTACATTATTTTCTCTAATTATGTAGATGTATTTATTTTCTCTAATAATGGGGCAGTTGTAGGCTTGTTGTTAGGGAACCAGCCTTGCAACCTAAAGATCGCCGGTTCGATTCCCAGTCCCACCAAGTACCATGGCTGAAGTGCCCTTTGAGCAAGGCACCTAACCCCAATTGCTCCCCGGATGCTGTATAAAAAGGCTGCCCACCGCTCCGGGCACGTGTGCTCACTTCACCAGTGTGTGTATTTGTGTGTGTTTTACTGCACAGATGGGTTAAATGTGGAGGGCAAATTCCTCTGTGTGTAAGCACAGTAGGCAAAATGAATCACTTTAAATCACTTTCTCTGTCTTTTACTAATGGTGTTTTTTAATTTGGCCACAAGATGGCACTTTTTGATCATTAGAGTAACTGGAATCCTGTTAGTCAGTGTTCACTTTAAAAACTAGACTAGATTGTGTCACGGTAGATGCAATAAACTTTTAACGAACGCATTTAGGAATCAAACCTTGTTGTTTTATTTTTTTTTTTATTATAGTGTGTTTATAAGGTACGGGAAAGCATGCATTATTGTGAATAATGCATAAATCATGGGAAAGAGTTGTAGCGGCACCTCTTTCCCGTGATTTATTCGTAATAATGCACCCCCTTTCTAGCCTTATTGCTTTATTAGGATGTGCTACAAATATGTTTAGTCTAAAAGGCCAAAATGAATTTCTTACCAATTTGAAGGGCCTGGGAACAAGTAGAGGTGACATGTAGTCCATACTTAAAAGAAACCCCTAACTCCTTGTGGAATATTGAGGATCACATTAACCCAAAATGTAAGTCTCTTAATTGTAACTGTTCATTTTTTATATATCTTTTTCTTGTTTATTATCTGATTATTTTATTCTTGTTTCTGTAGTGCCGAATATCAGTTTGTTTGTGCTCAAGCCAACCTTCATTGAGATTTTACTGGAGTCTCATATTGTCATGATCAGAGTAAGATAAGCACACTTTAAATTTTAAATGTTTTATATACAGAACAAAACATCAGAATAAAATTTCTTACCCAAAACTGTTTTTTCAACAGGATTGGAGAAAAATGTAAAGTGGGTTTTCAGTTTAACATTGTGAACCTACCGAATATGAGAAAAGATGTTGCAGTCTTTTGGTTGTCGGCATTGATTATTTTGCTCACAGTTGTGCTTTTAAAATCACTGAATAAATGAATATAAGCCCTATACATATTTAATTTAAATTTTGCCTTCAACAGGGAAACAGTGGCCTGAAACCTAAAGACAATGAAGTGAGCTCTAAACCTTGGCATTGGCCGATCAACTATCAGGTAATTTTCCATTTTTATGTTAATATTTAAACAATGTTAAATTTTATTTAAGCAGTTTTTGTCTGTTTAAATAAATCTAAAAAAAAAAGCCAGTTTTAACACTTGAAAATCTCCATTAACGGCACTGCTAACACAGGGTAAATGGTTGCAGGTGATTTTTCTGATGCCACATTGTGTTCCAAATTATTATGTAAATAATATTTTCTCAAATTTTCCAAAATGACCCATATGAATTGCAGTCATTGTAATTTTCCAGGCATCAACTATTAGAGTACAATTAAAAGGTATTTAAACAAACTGCCAATGATAACAATATTTCTTTTTAAATAAAACACTCAAAATGCAAAAAAAATATGGTCATTTGTGATAATATAAGCATTAGCTGGTTATTACAAACTGAAATCAAACAGTTTTCAAGTCAAAACTTTATTCTAGGTGATGTTACATTTGCACATAGGAGCCCTTGTTCTAAAGGAGCTCCATAAAGATGACCTCCATAATTAACTTTTATATTTACAACATTTATATGTTATTTTTTATCATAAGTGTTTTTAACAAATTATTGTGGCATGTATGCCTGCGATGAAAAAAATGTAAGCAAACAAGCTACAGTGATAAACATGCCTCTGTGCATAATTTATTTAGTTTAGATTTATTTAAGAATTGTGCTAGTAAATGTAGCTTATAACAGTTTGATTTAGTCAGTATTTGAATTCATTTCCTAATTCTGCTAATAATCAATCTTATGCTTAGGGCTTGAGGTTTTCTGGAGTTAATGAGACAGAGTACCGCGTGTATCTTTTGGGCAACCCTGTAAGTATTTTCACAATTATTGTATTTTTTATAGATTTTTTTTGTTCACCGTTATGTAACTATGGTGAGCTATTAAATATAGCTTGTTCTTCTGTGGTATTTAACAAAATATTGTTCTTGCACAGTTCCAATTCTTAAATATGGAAAATTCTTATATTTGTTTGTGTTCTTCTTATTTTTCAGGTAATATGGTGGCTGAACCTGTTCTCTCTTGCTGTTTTTATGGTTATGGTGTCTGCCTGCTCTGTGGCCTTACAGAGAGGTGTTACTCTACTGGGACAAAGGAAAGGTGAATCAGCTCTTGATGTTTTGGTCATTTGACCAAATGTTTCAAATAGTATTACAGCATTCATTTTTTGTTTTTAGCCAGTATTAGTCAAGATGAGTTTGTTTTCCCCAAACTACATCCATCGATTTTGAAGGCTTTCTGTTATGAGGATGTTGCTTTTTCACTAGCATGCTGCGTCATTGAAGCAAGTAGGGTCACGTAGGCAAACAATAATTGTGGAGCCCTTTTAATACGTTTATTATTGGACTTGTGCTACTTCATGTACACATTACCAATTGTTTTATCAGGTACACCGCCTTGTTTTAACACTTATTGTTCATTTTCCTTTTTCCCTACAAACACTCTTTGTAGTTCTGCAATTGCAGATTGGAGTCCATTTGTTTCACTGCATTTTTTATTAGCCCCTTTTACTCCACGTGTAGATCAGACACAATACACACCTCATTGACTAAGGATTTCCAATCGCCAGCATACATTATGCAGAATCTTGCAAGCACCAGTAAAGAATTAGAAAGACTCACCCAAAAAATGTACAGCGATGACTGAGTTACTGTTTCTGATGTACTATGCAATTACATGGTGGAGCAGTAAGGTAGCTGTGTCTATTATAGTACACTGTGAATCAGCACAATGGCTATAAAAACTTCAGGAGCATTTCTTTTATCTAATTCACTTGTACAAGCATATCAAAAACTAACACAGTGTCACTGCAGTGCTTAGGAATCATTAACTGTTAGAGAAAAGCGTAAACGGGACAAAGTATGCAGAGAAATAGATGTCTAATACTTTACAAAACAGCTAAGTATGGTAACTAAAGAAAAAAAACATGTAGAAACAAGAAGATGCAGCTTATAAGTTAGTTTAAAATGTACTCAATATGAAAGAAAATGTGTATTTAACATTTTGTTTTATTTTTTTCAGCTACTTAAAATATTCAAATAAGTTATTTTAAATCTGAAAATATGTATTTAAATGTTACATTTAATATGATGCATTAACTTATTAATTAGCTTAATTCATACTGGATTTGATGTGCATGCTTGTTGATTTTCAGGTCAGGCCTGATGTTAACATATTTGAACTCAGAGCTGAATTTGCTCCATTCATGCACATCTACAAAGCATCAAGTTGGCTTTGAAAGAATGCTGCACATCTCATTATAATATATAACTAACTCATAAAAATCCCAACATTCAACCAGTCTTTTCCCCCACATGTATCAGCATCTTTATATCTAAAAAAAACTGTGTTCATGTTCTTAGCTAAGCCATATGCTCTTCAAAGGACCTCATAAATCTTAACAAACCAAATTCATCTGCATTTAATGGCCTGCCATATGGCTCTAGAAACCTTGACACCAGAACATAAAACAAAAGTAACCACTGAGAAAAAATCAAAAGCTGTGCCCAATAACAACAACATTAAAATACTTCTGCTGGGTTTTTAAAAAATGTGAAACAGGAACAGACAATCATCCAAATACAGCGGGTGAAATAAGTATTGAACACGTCACCATTTTTCTCAGTAAATATATTTATAGAGGTGCTATTGACATGAAATTTTCACCA
>JAOUQT010000011.1:3205289-3216012 GCA_025769995.1 Xyliphius kryptos | reverse complement strand
CACTCTGCTCTTACTGGTGCAATGTGCAATTAATGAAGATTGGCCACCAGGCTTGTCCAATTTAGCCATGAAACCTCGCACACTAAAATGACAGGTGTTTCAGTTTCATTGTCTAACCCCTGTACATGGGAAAGAACAACTGGTGAGTTGATTTGTGATATGAGCTTAATAATGTTTATTTTATACTTAAAAATGTTGATAAAGAATCCTCACAGCAAAATACATCTTTAGAAGTTAGATATGCAAAGAATATAATCCATAAGACATAATCTATCTTGCACTAAGGTACTGAATGGTATTCCAAATCAAGCTGAATCCATGGCAACCTGCATGCTCCGATGGTTTTGCAAGAAACTGGTCTAAATTATCAGGTGTCCATCACATTAGTAATAATAAAATGGTTTGGTAGTTGCTCAAGTCCTTGTATAACCTATAAACTGTGGCTTTTGGTATTGTGTCTAACTCTAGTCCGGGGGGAACATATCAGTCTTGTGGAAGCGATGCTGTTTCTGACTTAAGACAAGGTAAATACACCAACCACGGGCAAATATTCAGATCAAGTAGGCTCCAGGACCAACATTACTAACTACTGCTAAATACAGCATTGCCCAGAGACTCCAAGCCAATAGTCCACTTCAAGGTGTAGAACATTTTATTGCCATTGTACATGATATACTGTGCCTACTCTAACTAAATGCAGCTGTGGCATCATAAATGATGGCAGTAATTCACCCTGTAAACTAAATTTAAGATACAAATTGTTGAGCCCTGGTCAACTTAGCTGGAGCCTGACGACTGCCCCCTTTGTGCCAGATAGTCTTTATAGTTACGGGTGAGCAATGTGTAAAGAAGCGGGTTCACACAACTGTTTCCGTAGGTAAGGCATGTAACAAAGAAGTTGACATAGGTGTGAGTGGCAGGTGTCAACGAGCGCAGGGATTCGGCTGAGAATAGTTTGGCCATCTGCCAGCCCCAAAAAGGCAGAAAGCATGCCCAATAGGCCACCACAATGCTGAAGATCATGCAGACCACCTTGTGCTTAAGCCTTTTCCGCCTAGAAGGGCACGAAGACATTGTAAGGTGAATGCTGCTCTTGTTTCCTGCTTCTCCACGTGCGAGATTAGACTGTGCTATCCAGTAACGTCGTGCCAACCCTACATATAAAACCACCATGACTAGTCCTGGCACCAACATGCTAGTAAAAAACAGAACAGTGAGGTAGGCTTTGAAGGCCTCAGGTGTCCATGTGGGGAAGCAGATGCGCTTGACGAGACCGGAAGCTCCGGGACGACCCTCTCTCAGCCGGATCATGACCATCATGGGAAGTGTGAGTGCCAAGGCAGCTCCCCAGATAGCAAGAGCTCCTATCCAGTGCCGTCGAGCAGAGTCAGCGGCAGAGTGTCGGGCACGGAATGGTGACGCCACCGCACGATATCGTTCAAAGCTCATGGCCACAAGGGTGAAGACACTGGCATGCATTGTTAGCAGATCAAGGCTAAGCAGAACCCGACAACCCGTCTCACCAAAGAACCAGTCATGGACAAAATAAGTGCATACAACAAACGGGATGGTGCCCAGATAGAGAAGGTCTGCTGCCGCCAGATTGACAATGAAGACATACATGGAACCAGAGCGGCGCAAAACCGCAGAGCGCATCACACTCAGTGTGTAAACATTTCCTGCCACACCAAGGATGCACATGGTTATCAAGGTGGCACCAAGAAAAGGGGTTACCCACACAGAGCCAGTTCCACCTCCACTTGAGCCACTTCCTGTTCCACTGGTGCCAGAGTTGGAAGGGACAGAGATGCTGCCATTGGGTACCAAGCTCATGATCCACAGACTGTCAGTGAACAGAAAAAAAGCCAAACAAAATATTTTGCAGTGTCTTAGTGGGCAGTACAGGGCACTTTCAAATTCCAACAACCTCTGGGTTGCTCGCTTTTCTTTCAAAACATCGTCAGTTGTAGGCGTGGTTGACTAGTTCTTAGAGACGTCAAGGCCTTAAACAATGCCATTATCCAAATCTTTGCGAAAAACATTTGAAGAGTTCCAGCTGGTCTAGCAATGTTTAGCATCCGTGAGACTAAATGTAAGTTTCGGCCAAAGAAAAACCCCCGCTTTCCTTGTTTCCTTCATCCGCAGCACCAATAGCATTCGATTTTTCCATACACAGTTTAAAATAGTGTCCTTCAAGCCAAAGTTTCGAGAGTGAATATGTTTTCAGCTTCGAACAGCTTTCTTGCTCTTGTACTCGTTTCTCCTATCCAACCATCTCGTTGTCTTTGTCCCTTTTTCTCGGTCAGTGGCATTTTAAAACTCTCACTCACACATAAGTGCAACTGCACGTCACAAAAGATTCTCTTTGGGCCGCCCGATTCGACTTTGAACACCAGGGTGCCATTTCAAACGCCGGTGATACAATGAGCACATGCACACCCAGAGACGCACGTTTTCCACATAGTCATACAACACTGGGAATAATTACCTTCATCTTCATTACACTAGCGTATTTACACCGACAGTTGTTTATTGCTCATAAATGTATTTATTGCAAGGATTTCAATTCCAGCTGCAGCTTAGTAATAAACATACTGCATAGATTATATTACACAAAAGTAAATCATAAATTGTTAGAGTCCAATAAAATAGCAAGAACTAATTACACTGCGTCCCATAAAATTGTCTTTGGTAAAAGTTATAAGCCAGAAGGAAGGAAGCTCAGTTCGATTTCTTTTTTTTTTTTTTTTTACTCGCGTGTGTTAGCAGCTAATTGCCTTGCTGTCTTCATAAGTGGACACTGCTAGCACTTCCAATGACATTTAAAGGGTGCAAACTTCATCCAGAAACAATGTTTGCTCTTTGCCGTATCCTGCACACAGCCGATTTATTTCAAAACGGATGACACTGAGGATTAGGTAACTCATATTGCCTTTACACGTGTTTGGGGTGTCGTATGAAACCAGAACACACAGACGAAACCCACATAGGGGCATATAATGTAGAAGGGACACATGTGGCCCTACACTGTAGTATAACCTAGAACCTCAGTTGTTTCTACCTACTGCTACAAAAGCAAAAATAAATCAATCCTCTATATGCAAGCTGACTCTTTGCCTAATTCAGCAGCTCCACTATTGTAGCTCGCTAGTTCAACACTTGGTCCTTGTATCAACCACACATGACCAGCCGCTCTGTGATCTTGTGCTGGATGTTTGTTGATGGTTCTTTCACTCTTGGCACACCTGTGATACAATGGTATGGGAATATCCCACAAGTGCAGCTGTTGTTAAAACACTGGCAGCAAACTTTCAGGTTTCAAATATCCATCCACAGTCAAGACGAGTCAAGTTGCCCTGTTTACCCATAGTTGATTAATTTTGCCTTCTGCTGTGCAAGAGGAAAGATCAACAACTAATTTCAGAACAGACTATGATGTTATCACCAATTTGGGCATATGCCAACTGCCAGATGTTCCTAAACCAGTGATTGCTCTGTTCATACGCAGGATATTGGAGCTCATTGTAGGTTATGAAGAAAACCATTTACTAAAACATTTATAATGTTTAAACCCAAAACAAACCAATGCAGAATTCCGAATAGTTGAACTGAAAAATCACATGTTAAAGAGAAATTATAATATAACCGAGGGTAACGCAGTGTGTAGTGCTTCCTACATCACAGCAAGAATGTCCCTGGGTCGAATTCTTGGCCCAGTCATCTAGGGTAAATTTTTTTCTTGTATAACTCATAGCAACATTGTATAGCAACATGACATAACCTCACCAGTAGATGGCGCTTCAGGACAAAACAAAGCAATTTGACAGTACAATTTAAACTAAAACCAGTATGATCCAATATAATGTGGTCCACATCAGTAAAATGGCAGATTACAGTAGATTAACCATTAATAATTATTAGGATGCACCGATACAATTTAGTAATGTCACACACACACACACACACACACAATAAAGAAACCAAAAGCACTTCTATAGTGACTGTTACTGAAATGGGTCTTCTTTCCCTTGGCTTGGTAATTACAGTAAACACACTAGCTATAGGAGTACTCATGAAGTCGTATGTACAACCCCATATCAGAAAAATGTCTGGATATTATGGAAAAATGCAAATAAAAAAGAACAGTTCTTACATTTCGTTTTACACACTATGAACCCAAGATGGTATGTTTTGTCTGATCAAGTTTAAAACAATTGTGACGCAATATACATTTAGAAGTAATGCTAAAAACAAGAGATTCTAGAGCAACAACTTTCTGCTTTATCACTAATACAACCGTATCAATGATATCCAAGCATCTTTTCAAAAAGTCTAACAGATTTAAACTTATTTAGTGTAATGTAATCTCAAATGTAATCTCTCTTCTTATACCAAGCATCAAATTTTTTTTCTCCCCCTCTATTTGCATGAAATGGTTCATTCCACTCTCTTACACGGAATGGACTGAGCAGTAAGCATGTAAATGCAGTGTGCACTATTAAAGGGGTGGAATGTTGCTTTTTAAAGACAAAATCGTTACCCAAAGCAAAACGAAATGAAGCAAAGACAGGAGAGAGAAAAGACAGGAAGAAATGTAAGTGTAGCATCATATATCTGCAGTATGTCAGTGTTTACATTTCACTCTTCTTTTAGGCAAAGTGGTCCCTGCCTCTCTCCTTTTACAAGAACAGGCAGATTGAATCAGCCTTTCCGACTCACCCTCACCATCATGTAGTACTCGCAGATGAATGAGATGAACATCACTGTGTGTTTGTTTTTGATGCTGAATTAGTTGATCACTAACAAGATGCCAGTGATGGTTGTCCAGTATAACAGTCCACAATATTGACATAGTATATGTGATGACAAGCCACACTGGTCTGTGTTGCATTGATTAAAACAGCCAACTACCGGTCAACTAAGCATCCATGCGTTTATGCTGAAAGTAAAAGTGATACATTTTGCCACTATGTTTTCATACAGCGGAATTAATCCTCTGCATTTAACCCATCCGTGCAGTGAAACACACACATAGACACACACTGGTGAAGTTATGCACACGTGCCCGGAGCAGTGAGCAGCCATCACAGCGCCTGGGGAGCAACTGGGGTTGCCCAAGGGCACCTCAGCCATGACTTGTCGGTACTTGGAATCAAACCAGGGACCTTCCGGTCACAAGGCTGGTTCCTTAACTACAAGCCTACGAAGAACTGTGTCATGAAAAAAATCCTAGAAGCTATTTACTGTACAGTACTGTGAAAAAGTCTTTGGCACGTGCAAGTACATGCTGTAAAGCTGTAAATATACCTTCAAACATAATCAAGATGATGCTATAGTATTTATAAGGGCAATGTTTGATGTCCCAAGGTGCAGTGTATTGGAAGATTTGACAGTTTGATAGAAAACTGTTTGACTGTCAAGCAACTACATTTTATTTTGGAATGAGAAAAGTGGTCTGTTATGAAATATTTTGCCCTCTTTTATGAAATATTAAACATATTTTAAAGCATTGTTTTCGACTTCAGAGATCTCAAAATAAATTGTACTGAAAAGGATGCCTAAGACTTTTTTACAGTACGGTATAATGGTATTTGAATCAGTGATCATACCAAGCTCCCCCATGGACACCCCAGGTGCTATCTGGCTGTCTTGGTACATGCTGTAGGGGAATAGGTCGGGGACTGTTGTCAGGTTGTACACAGGCTCCTGTTTTATAGGCTTCAAACACGTCATGTCCAGCCCGGACTGGTCTGGGCTTGGCTGGGTTGAATCCATGTTGTAATAGGCAGAGGGTGTACCGCTGGTAT
Source organism: Xyliphius kryptos (assembly GCA_025769995.1). NCBI lineage: Eukaryota > Metazoa > Chordata > Actinopteri > Siluriformes > Aspredinidae > Xyliphius > Xyliphius kryptos. Next base: position 3,210,205 of record JAOUQT010000011.1, on the reverse strand, counting down.
GTGTCTTGGTCATGTCGATGATGTGTTCATTGGTGTAGGCACCACCAAGGTCATGTCCGAGAGTGCTCAAACTGGACGAGTAAAGATCGCCTGTCTGCTGCTGCCTCTGTTCCTGCAGGTGCTGCTGATGCCTCTGTACCTCAGCATAAAGTGAGTCGCGCTGCTTCTTCGACATTCTGCCAAATTTAACAGCTAAAGTAAAAGAAATATTAGGGACAGAATGTAGGAGAGAGTCTTAATGTCAGGTCATGAAAGTCGCAGTATACAGGATGGTGACAGAAGTGACTGCCTCACCATCCCGAGACATTCCCAGAGTAAGACACTTTTGCAGACGGCAGTGCTGGCAGCGGTTACGGTTAGTTCGGTCAATCAGGCAGTTGCGCTGCCGAGGGCAGGAGTATGAGGCATTGTTCTGTTGACTTCTCCTGAAAAAACCCTGCGGTACAAAACAAAAAAAGAGAATCATAAGTCTACTAAGAATATTTTTGTCTACCTAACATTATACATGCACACAATGCATAAAATCATTTAAATATTGTGCAAAAAGTTTAGCACCATACAGTAGGGGAAAATAGTATTTAGTCTGCCAACGACTGTGCAAGTTCTCCTACTTAGAAAGAAGAGAGAGGTCTGTAATTTACATCAGAGGTTACACCTCACCTATGAGACAAAATGAGGAAAAGAAAATGAGGAAATCACAGTGTAGGATTTATTTGTTAATTATGGTGGAGACTAAATATTTGGTCTGAGTTGCGAGGTGGACACTGGCTGTCCATGACCCTGTGTGGATTAAGCGGAAGATAATGAATGGATGGATGTATATTTATTTCATGACTTGTTCATTAGTTAGTATAAAATATGTTACATCTTACATAAAAAACTCTTAAAAACATAAAAACAAGAGTTTTGTCCACTGTGATAAATTCTCTAAGACGCTCTCTGAAACCTTCCAGATATTTTGCATGTAAAACTGCAGTAAAATTGTACCCTTAGACAATGGTTAATAGACATAGTTCTTCTAGAGACTTTAACTGTCACATGTGCATCTTTTGTATAAAAACTTATACAAAGATGTATCATTGTATATTAGTAAAGTAAATTAGTATAGTAAATCTAAAATTACTTAGTACTAACTAATGGGGAATACATAAAAATAAAAAATGTCTGAGGTGTGGTTCTGTTTAACACATTTGTACAGACTGATTTTTGTCTTTTTTTTTCATTTTGGAAAAAATTAATATAACCAACTATATGCTCAGTATCTGCATGATTTAATGAACTCTAGTGCTGACACATATTTGGATGATTGCATAGTTACACAAAAATAAGTGTATTAAAAGTGAATATAGTGTAGCCGGAAAATATTCAGAGCACTTCACTTTTTCCACATTTTGTTATGTTACAGATCTGCTCAACTGAGTTCAAATCTGGGCTCTGGCTGGGCCACTCATGAACATTCAGAGTTGTCACAAAAGTTGTTTTGCTACATAACCTTGTTTAAAACATAAAAAACAGAATATGATCATTCTTTTTTAACCCATATTCAATAGAATACACTACATAGACAAGCCATTTAATGTTCAAACCAATCAAATCTGTTTGTGTCCATCAAATATTTGTTTGTGTGTATTAAATTAAATATGGGTTAGAATTTATTTGCAAATCATCATATTCACCCAACTTCATAGCAATCACCTAAATTTAGCTACAACTACAGGATTGATTGGTGGAATGCAGCAGAAATGGTTGTCTCCTCCCACCCCAGAGCAAGGCTGAAGCTCTATATGCATGACCCTTGTGTTCATGGTCACCTGTCTGACTACCCTGATCATACAGATTAGCTGGGCGGCCAGCTCTAGGATGGCTTTGGTTTGTCCTCTGACACATACTAACTATGAGATATTGTATAGATAGGTGTGTTCCTTTCCAAATCATGTCCAGTCAACTGTATTTACCACAGGTGGACTTCCATTAAGTTTTCAAAACAACTGATGTAGAAACAGGATGCACCTGAGCTCAATTTTGAGTGTCATGACAAGGGCTGTAAATACTTACAGTATGTAAATGTACAAGAAATTCAAACATACTGTTTTCATTTTGTCAAAATGGTATTGTGTATAGCATTTTGAGGGAAAATGAATGTAATCCATTTTGGAATAAGGATATAATATAAAATGTGAAAAAAGTGCAGTAAATAATAATTTAAAATCAATTCAATTACATTTCTATAGCACTTTTTACTCATTCAGTCTATTTTTCCTTAAGAGCACTAATAATACTCATCCATTTGGCCAATCATCACAAGGCGATGAAGGAGTATGACATGTCATTACATTGCTCTTTATACAGTGTAAATATTTCTGTATGTGAACAGACAATATTACAAACAAATAAAACAATTATGTCATTAAAGTTGAAAATCTTGAACTATAATTAATACACTAAACAATCATTGATAAGGAACACCTGCATTAAGCCGCTGAAATACAGAATGAGCAGATTTAAAGTGCCCCAATTTTCACATTCGGTGTTGATTTGTCTACTGCACAGCAGAAGACAACAATTACCGGCTATAAGAAACAGGAGCGACATGAGATTCCATGGACAGATAATCTACGGTATCACAGGTACACCAATCATAGAGGAACCATCAAGAAAGATCTAGCCAATGGTCACATAGTTGCCAGTAACGTGCCGTTGATCCGAGTGTTGAACTTTGAACTAATGAGGCAGAGTGATGGACCTGCTACAGTGAGCATGGGTCAACGACCAGTTCTGTGTTCTGAAATTAATCAGAAATGCAGACCAAGTTGTTATTAACCAGGTGTTTATACAAATACAGTGACTGTTTAGAGTATAAACACATGGCTAGATGAATCAAAACCAGATTAAACAGTAACATGATGCCTTCTCACCTTACACCCTTCACACGTGATGACTCCATAATGGATCCCCGAGGATTTGTCTCCACAGATTTTGCATGGTATAACTTCAATTTGAGCTGCAGAGAGAAATAGTGAGAAAGACCAGTGTGAGAGTGTGAATAACGCACTCACTCACAAAAGACTGGAAAAATAAGAGGGACACTTCACACCCCGGACACTGTTTCGCTAATAATTTTGACATGGGTGGACTCGTTTTACCAAGGTGTCGACACTGAATCCTGCTGTGAGGAGAAAAAGCGGTGAAAATGTGACTTGAATTTGTTGCATGAGTACACCGAGCTCTCTAGCATACAGCTGGAACAGACTTTTATGAAAAATATATTTAAAAAAACTTTAGAAAATGATCGGCATTCTGGATATACACTCACTGGCTACTTTATTAGCTACACCTATTCTGATGCTTGTAAACACAAATATCTAACCAGTCAATCACATGGTTGCGACTATATGCATATCGACATGTAGAGCTGGACAAAACAACATGCTGAAGTGCAAACTGAGCATCAGAATAAGAAAGAAAAGTGATTTAAGTGACTTTGAACATGGTATGGTTGTTGGTGTCAGGCGGGCTGGTCGGAGTATTTCAGAAACTTCTGATGAGTTTCCGGTGAGAGTATTGCAGTTACTCTTGTCTGAACGATCTTAACATCTCTTACTGAAGATGTGTTTATGAATGGGCAGACTAGTATAAGGAAATTCACACACAATCCATGGAAAAGATATAGACAGCTGTCCAATTATGTTTTGAGGGAATATAAAAAATGAATAGTATTGAACTGCAGGGTGATTATGTCAAAATAATTTTAATTATTAATTATTTGTATTTTTGAAATTTGTGGGTAAATATTTTTAATTTTAAAAACATTCTATAGCCAGAGTGATTTTGATTTACGTATGTTCATACAGTATTGTTCATAACAATAGCAATAATAACAGCAATCTGACTAACCAGAATCATCAATGTTTTTAGTATGAATTATTTTACCTCATGACAAACAATTTACCAGTTTATAAAGTAGATCCTTAGAAAACCAACAGATTCATAATTCATTATATACATGCTCCTGAGTCTGTGTATTTAATTAATTGAAATATGTGTGTTCAAAATAATCAAAGTTCAATTAGTGTGGTCAATAATTCTGTAAAGAAACAGGTGTGAATCGAGTGGCCCCTTATTTATGGGTGAAGCCAGCATATGTTGTACATATGCATTTCTCCTGGAAAGCCAGAGAAATATGGGTCATTTGAGACATTGGGCAGAACAAAAGCCTATTTTTATACAGTAATTTTTTTTTGTTTAGGGCTGAAGCATTCATAAATAGCAAATCTCCATAATCCATCAGAGGAAAAATAAGTGACAATCATGTGCCTTATGACTTGATGTGAGAAAGACATTTTAATTATTAAAGAATCCTAATTTAAGTTTTATCTTGGAAACCAGTTTGTAAATATGAGCTGATTATGAGTCTTTGTTTTTTCTGCATTTAGGACTAGCTTTAGCCTAGCCAAATGGGACTGAACAATATCAAATGCAGATTGCAAATGTTTAAATGCTTGAGAGACTGATAAAGATAACCGATAAATAACCGTATCATCAGCATGGAATTTAGCAGCAGGCAAGTTATCATTATAGGTCATTATTATAAATTGTAAACAACAAAGGCCCTAATAAGGAGCCTTGAGGCACAGCTTTTAAAACAGGAAGGAGGTAAGAATTGGACCCATCGACTTGGACACATTGAGTTCTACCAGATAAATAGTCAGTAAATTCATAGTTTGAGTGAATAATTCAATTTAAAGAGAAACATTAGGTGATTACATTTGGTAAATTTTGTGACAACAACAAGGCCATGGTTACCATTGTGAGACACTTGCTCAACTGTCTTTTTTTTTCATATCGTCCATTTTATGATGCGCCAAAGGTTTTCTATCTGGATTGCAGGCTGGCCAGTTCAGTACAAGGACCATTAT
>JAOUQT010000011.1:3127046-3145768 GCA_025769995.1 Xyliphius kryptos | reverse complement strand
GCAATATTTTGAGCAAAACTGTGCTCTTACCCTGCTAATTAAACCTTCACACTCTGCTCTTACTGGTGCAATGTGCAGTTAATGAAGATTGGCCACCAGGCTTGTCCAGTTTAGGCATTAAACCTCCCACACTAAAATGACAGGTGTTTCAGTTTCATTGTCCAAACCCTGTATCACTAATTGTGAAGCATTATGGTGGCAGCGTCATGTTGTTTTTCCAATTGGGATCTATGCAATGTGTAAAAGATAATTAATAATTCACAACATCTTCGCTCAAATTACAGAGTCAGATTTTATACAAATTACTCGCTATATGTAACATCTTCATTTATATTTGTATTTTTATCATGAATATGTCAAAGGCGAAGTATGATATAATCTAATCACCAGTCATATAATTAGGATTCAAAGAAGAATCTGTATCTGAACAAGAAGCAGAAGCACGGATCTCTTCTCTGAGTCAAGGCTTAAAAACAGTGGCAAAAACTGTTCTGTGGTCAGATCAGTTCTTTATGGAGTTCCAGGGACTAAATCATTCGGACTAAAGAGGAGAAGGACGACCCAAGTTGTTATCAACGTTCAGTTAAGAAGCCTGCACCTCTGATGGTATGGGGTTGCATTAGTGCGTGCATTAAAACAACTTTAATGCTGAAAGATATATTCAGGTCACATATCAATACACAAGTTAGTGAAAATGTAGCATTTCCAATTTACCTAGCGTGCATGTCTTTGGAGTGCGGGAGGAAACCGGAGTACCTGGAGAAAACCCACGTGAACACGGGGAAAACATGCAAACTCCACACAGAAATTACCAGGTCACCGCATCCGGGGATCAAACCCGGGTCCTCTTGCTGTGAGGCCACAGCACTATCCACTGCGCCACTGTGCCGCCCCTGGCTACGTAGAAGAAGGGCACTAAACCTTTACCCATAGAAAACATTTGGTACATTATAAAACGGAAGATATGACAAAAAAGAGACAAGACAGTTGAGCAAATAGAATTCTTCATTAGACAAGAATGTGTTAACATTCCTATCCCTCAACTTGCGTAACTTGTCTTCTCAATCCCCAGACTTTTACAGACATTTATAGACTGTTGTAAAGAGAAAAGGGGATGTCTCACAGTGGTAACCATGGCCTTGTCCCAAATTTTGGAGATGTGTTGTCACGAAATGTAAAATGACCTAATTTTTCCTTATTAAATGAAACATTTTCTCAGTTTAAACATGTGATATGTCATTTATGTTATATTCTGAATAAAATATGGAATTTTGACACTTCCACATTATTGCATTTCGTTTTTATTTACAATTAGTACTTTGTCCCAACTTTTTTGGAATCGGATATATATCATTTCTGTAAATCTGCTTTGTGACAATGTTCCATTGTAAAAAATTATATATAAATACAACTGAATCGAATAGAATACATAAGATAACAATAATAATTTGGCTTGCTTAAATTTAGATTGGAGTTCCTTATGTTAGCAGTCTATATAGCTCCATTTGTAGAGTGTGTTGTTGAAAACTAGCAGGAGACTTAGCATCAGTGCTTTGGTTCCCTGGTTCTTCGACAGCTTACAAGAGAATCGGATGCTCCATCAGCAATTTGTGCAGTCAACCATTGCAAAGTGATGATGGCATAGGGCATTAAACATACAGAGAGTCATAGAACTAATGTTAAATCCAAACGATTGCTTAAATGAGAAAAGATTTACTCTGATCATTTTTTTTTTGTAAAATCATTCCCGCGATGTTTGTTCAAATTCTCCGCAAGGACCTCCAAGCCCCAGAGTATGTCTGTGCGCCTAAATTATACATGACTTCAGACTATTAAAAAAGATATTTAAAGCTTGAAACTGACATTCATGCATGAATAAATAATTTCAAGAGCCATAAAGCCTAGTCTATAATAAGACAGAATTAAATATGGTTTTCTTTTCGAAATCCCACCAGTATTGTCCCAGACACAGCTGGAAGCCTATGTGGTTGATCTGAATCAGAGAGTGCAGAAAGACAGTATGAGCGAAGCGGTGTATTTACCTTTACCGTCATCTCAGCTACAAAGATGGCAGTGAAGATGTAGTTAGAGATGGTCAGGAAGACGCGCTCCTGCCGAGGGATAAAGACAGAATGTGGAACATGAGTGGGGACGAGTCAGGATGAGGGATATAAAGAGATCACAGTGGAAATGGCTGGGTTTTTTTTTTAAGAGAAGCAGTTGTATGCTGCTCAGGAAAGAGTCTTTAAGCTGAGACCAATAGAGGGCGCCATAGTGGGAGGATCCTCCGGGGTTAGGACCATGTGAACATCTTCCGTTAAGAATCTCTAATTTACAACAAAACCCGCAGCCCTGAATAAAACACAGGCACGAGGAGGACATGCAGACTCCACACAGAAAGAGCCTGCCCCAAAAAGAGTCCACCCCACCAGTCATTCGAACCCAAGCTTTTCTTGCAGTGGGAGGGAAGCCGCTGCACCATAGTCCTGTCCCCTCTGCTTACAGCGTAAAAAATTAAATCTCAAAATGTCAAAAAATCTTTTAAAAAAAAGAGTCGAACAAATGTTTTTTTCCATGAAGAAGTTGCTATTCAGATTAGCATAGTAAGCATGATGAGCATGTTTACATGATTAGCAAAGTTAAAATGTTAGCATGCACAACACAACATTTAACATGTTAACCTGCTAGACACATTAGAATATTTATTATATTTAGCATGATATCCACCTTAGCATTGTTAACGTTAGCCATATTAGCATATTAAGCATATTTAACATGCTAGCCACATTAGCATAGTGGGCATGTTAGCCACTTTAACATATTTAGTATATTAGCCACATTAGCATATATAGCATGTTAGTCACATTAGCATCATTAACATGTTAACCACATTAGCATAATTAAGATATTTAACATGCTAGCCACATTAGCATAGTTAACGTTAGTCACTTTGGGAAATTTAGTATGTTAGCCAGAATAGCATAGTTAGCATGTTAGCCACATTAACATAGTTAACAAATTATGCATAGCATAGCATAGTTAACATGTTAACCACAATAGCATAGTTATCATGATAGCCACATTAGCATGATTCACATGTTAGCCACTTTGGGACATTTAGTATGTTAGCCACATTCGCATAGTTAGCATGTTAACCATGTTTTTTTCCACTTGTATCATTTCCAAGCCAACTTAAACTTCTTTTTCTAGTTTTTAAAAAAAAAAATATGTTTATTTAAGTGTAAAATCCGACTCATCTTCCTCATCTCCCTGAAAAATCTCCCTCCGCCTTTTCCCATTATGGGTGGGTACTATGATTTCTACCCCCTCCCCCACCCTGTCTCACTTTTCGTAGTGCCTTCAGTGGTCTATTTGGGGGGGGTATTGATGACCATCTTACCAGGCTGCCCTGGTGGATCCTCGGCCTCTCCAGAGCCACGGTGATGCAGTTGAGGAAGATGAAGGCCAAAACCACATAGTCAAAGAGCTTATGGGCGATGATCTTCTGACACGTTATACGGAATCTGAAAGAAGACGAGTTTTAGTGTTTTGTTCTTTAGTCTGACTTCATTCAGTTTTGTTAGTCAATAAACAAAAACAGAGGTGTCTCCTGTGACCCAGAAGCTGACGTCTGTACATTTAAATACAGTACCAGTGTAGACACCCCTCTTTTTTACTCCACTTATCATCCATGTTATCAGTTCCACAGCGTAAAGATGAACTTTATAATTTAATTACAGTCTCTTTGTAAGGAGTACAGTGCACACGGTGTACGTCGCCATTTCTGTGTGCGCTCATGGTCAGGACCCCAATGGTACCATCACATTAATCCTATCCCAGCAGCGCTACTGAGATGTTTAAATGTAAAAGATGAGGTAAAATATTACATCGGGGTGGCACGGTAGCTTAGTGGTTAGAACATTCGACTCTCAACGCTGGGGAAACGCATTGAAAGAGAAAGTCTGTCCAAAATTTTGGCCTGTACTGTATACACGATAAATAAAATAACATAACAGTAACTACCTCAATATGATTCAATGACAGGTTAAAATAAACATACAATAGGATCAGCTAAAAGAAATAAAAACCATAAAACCCATTTTAAGCATACTGAATGAACCTGAGTATTATTCTTTTATTTTTACATTGAAGGTATTTATTCCCAAAAGACTAAAAAGTGCCACTCGGGAATTAAGGGCTTCTCCAGTTGCTTTCAGATTATGATCAATATCCTAATTAAACCAGCTTCACTACTGTGATCGCTTGCTCCGCTGCATGGTGCCACCTCCTTCACCACAATTGACCCTCACTCTGGTTGGTACACTTAATGACTTGCAGCTACACTTCGCTTCCTTTTACTAACTTGTGTAATTTCATGAACCGCCTAATAATTTTAAACATAACAAGACAAATAAAAATGTTTTAAAGCTTAAAATCACGTTACCATCATGTCGCTCAGCATGTCAGCACCTAAACCTCACATTAAAAACATAAGCTCTTCAGGCTCTGATGAAATTCTCATAACATTTAAATAATAAGAGATGGATGAATAAAACATGGCTCATGACTCACTTGTTCTCGGGGGAAAACAAATAGATGGACCAGTCCTCCCGGGTCTCGCACCAATCCGGACGATAAACCTCCATCATCTTCTGGATCCGAAAACACAGGCTCTACAGGGAAAACACGACAGAAAGCAATGTTGTTATGGTGTGGTAGCTCAGTGGTCAAGGTGTTGGGATGTCAATCAGAAGGTTATGGGCTCAAATCCCAAGACCGCTAAAGCAGGGGTTCTGAACTGGTCTCGGCCCAGGACCCACTTTACTCATTGTCATGGATTTGTGACCCACTTTTTATAGCGCACAATCAAATTTATTTTTGGAGAATATTATTTAAAAACACATTTGAATTAACATAATTGAGAAAGAGTCGAAAGAATAGAGATTGCTGCAGTTTTTAGGGAGAAGTTGTAAAATATCCGGTCTGTTGCTCATGAAAAAAGTAGATACAGTCATTTATTCATTCATAATCTTCCGCTTAATCCTCTATGAGGCTATGAGTGTGAAGAAACCGGAGAACCTGGAGGAAACCCACATGGACACGGGGAGAACATAGAACGCCACCCAGATTGGGACTTGAACCGGTAATCCCTAAGATACTGTGCCAACCGAGTAGATACATTGGGTTTTGAAATCTTCGCATTGTGCGAAGTGGTCGCCAACTTTCTGCAAAAGTCAAAAAGTACAGAACTCCAAACTTCATGTGGCCTTCAGATGAGCTCAAGAACAGTGCGCAGAGAGCTTTATGGAATGGGTTTCCATGGTCCAGCAGCTGCATCCAAGCCATACATCACCAAGTGCAATGCAAAGTGTCAGATGCAGTGGTGTAAAGCACGCCGCCAATGGACTCTAGAGCAGTGTTCTCTGGAGTGACGAATCGCATTACTCCATTTGGCAAACTGGTGGACGTAGTATAAAGTTTGGTGGAGGGGGGATTATGGTGTGGGCTTGTTTTTCAGAAGCTGGGCTTTGCCCCTTAGTTCCAGTGAAAGGAACTCTGAATGCTACAGCATACCAAGACATTTTGGACGATTCCATGCTCCCAACTTTGTGGGAACAGTCTGAAGCTAACGTCATATTAAACCTGATAGATTAGGAATATGATGTCTCTTACGCTCATATGTGAGTCAAGGCAGGTGAGCAAAAACTTTTGGCAATATAGTGCATCATAGGTGTTAGGAATATTCCCAAACCTGCCTCCCTACCATCAGCCAACCATGTTTTTGGAGTCACCAGGCAGGAGATACTACGTTTGCCTTCAACAAGGGTTTATATTACTGTAAACGTATAATTATTGTTTTTATTATTCTCATCAGATTGTCACTTGCAATCATTATTGACATTTTTAAATTAGTGTTGGTAGTTTAAATCCGAGTCGCGGGCTCACTCACATAGTCCGTCTCCTCATCCAGATGTGGCTTGTCCTTGCGAGTGTTGACTTGGGGATAAACGTCACTCAGAATGGCAGCCGGACGGGACGGTGCTTTGCCGTTACAGTCGTGCCGATGCTCCCCGCACACGCTTTTCTTTCGAGTCAACAGGGGGCGCTGTAGCAAGGGTCCAGGGAAGTGGAGCTGCTCGGGAAGCTCGAGGGAAAGGGCACGCCGATCTCGTCGTAGGGGATACCGCCGTGACAGGACCGGGGGGTGATGTGAGAGCGGGGGCCGGGGGGCCAGGAGGGACTCACGCTCTGCTGGGTGTGAGTGGGGGCCCCTGACTCGTAGACTGCCTCCTACTGTTAGGCCATGCGTCGTGCGACCTACGCTGTTCCAGCTGGAGCGGCGACTCCACGCTAATTGAGGAGGTGGAGGACGCCCCCAGTGGCGGTACAGGGAACTGCGGCCATGACGCTACAGGAAAGCCGAGGTCACATCATCAACATACTTCACATTGCAATGAAAATGATTTATTTAAATTGATGTATTATTCTGCAACATATTTTTTTTCATTATTACATCAAAAATATAAATAATTACTGAATAATCTGGTAGCTTGTTCGCGATAGAGAACATATTTTTATGCTATTAATGCTAAGACTTTTCTCTGCCTCATGGATAACCCAGCTGCTGACACAACTTTTTATTAAGTGTTTTCTCTCAATTTATCCACAAACGTATATTTTATACTGCTCTGACAACAGTTACAACGAAAAAAGGGTTTTATTAATACAGTTGATCCTCTTTGATAACTGTGTTTTGTGTGTGTGTGTCTATACAAATCCATACAGTTGCTTCGATCACCATAACATTTGACATACTTACTCTTTAGGACCCTTCAGAGATTTATATACTTTTTTACAACCATTAAGAAAGATGCACCTGCATCTTAATTTAGTGCGTCAGTGTCTCTGCTATGCTGACGATTCATCTGTAGGTTTTGGGCATCACACACTGTAAACCAATCAGTGGCGCACTTAAGTAGCCTGGTGCGCTCAGCTCTGACTATTTCAACTGCGCACTTAGTTAAAAAAAAAATCATATAAAACACCAAAATTAGCTTTTACTAATAGAGCAGCGTGAAAAAGGGGCTTGATGATGCTTTCGGATTATTGGCAACAAATGATTAGAAATTAATTTTAGTCGCAACCTAACCAAACTAACTTCTCAGACTGTTTCTTTACAATATTTAGTTGTAAAGGTGTACAAACATCCTTGAACCAGCAATTTTTTTTTCATATGTAATTCACGAATAAACATTAAGCCTAATGTTTTGTGCCAACCAGGCAGTCAGGGCGCCAATGCTAATGAAATACAATGAGGTACAGTACTGGGGAGTGTTCGTTAAACAAAGAAATATGTGTGTGTGTGTGTGTGCATGTGGTGGGCTATTATGTCTTACAGAGATAATTGCAGGCTGTGTATGTTTGCTGTAAGAGAGGACAATTGCCCATATTTATCACCAGCGGAGGTAAAGCCACAGTTGCCATAGAAACCTTGTTAACCATTATTAACACGTGCCAGTAGGAGCTTGGTGCATGTGTTGCAACTTTGAGATCACAAGGCAATCCAGTTATGAATGATGCATGTCTGCTGTGTTTGCACATCCATCTATGCATAGAGCTGAGGAGAGCGATTGGAGGATGAGCGGTGCGAGAGTCGAACGCATTCTGACAGGACAACTTTGCAGATTTATTGTGAATGGGGCGAAGCACGGCGTTTTGCTGCTAGTGTTTCTCTGCGTGTTCACTCAGACTTGGGTGTCTTGTGATCTCTCAGGCATGGTGCATCACAAGCCTATATTTAAACACCATGCTTTCCATCTATGGCCGCCTCAATTAAAGAGGGGTTGCTATGGAAACCCCACAGACATGACTGGGCTTGGCATCCTATCCGGGGAATATTGCTCTCTCTCACACACATGCGCAAACATATGTGCACGTACACACACAAACACACACATGTCCCCGCCACTTGCAAGAAGTTTCGTGGTCCTACATGAGCCTCTATGGGTCATGTGACTTCCAAGCAAAGCAATAATTATCCAAAATGTTTAATTGACTCATTAGCGTCATCTGAGTTTTCAACTAAATCAGCAGTCGCTCGCGGTGAGCAGGTGGCCGTGCGAATCCCACTCTTTCAGGGGATTCGTTACCCATTTACATTCGGATGTGTCTTCCAAGATGACGATTATCCAGACTAATCTGTCCCATGCTGAACTGGGATCAGCCACATTGAGCACTCAGGCTTTAGCGCCTTTAGTTCACGTCTTTTACAAGTACTGTATACAATACCATGAGTCAGGGATTTCTCCGGAGTGGAACTGGAGTTTAGTAGATTAAACAGCTGTGGGACGGAGCCATGAGGCAGTGGGAAAAGTCCCAACATACAGAACGCAGTTTGGTAATAGATTTTAAAACTGGTTTCATGAAACTGCTGCATTAGAGAACCTAAAGTTAGATTAGGGCTATGGAGGTGGTATCACTTGTTGGTGTGTTCTCCTTCTTCATGGATGAGCACAGATGTATTAAGAGAGTAATGTAACGGGACAACAACAAAGCTACATGTAGCAATATTAGCATCGTGACCCTTCTACCTTCTACCTTGTTTAGGAAGCATCCAGTGATGTACAGAACAAAAGTTAATATGGTTATTATTGAAAACCCTAATTATTTTTGGACCAAAGTGCCAAATATTGGCTAAACAAACATGGCGGCCAACTACTGAATGACGTCGAGACTTCAGTGCAAATTCTATTAGCAAATCAATACTCAGCCTGTGTAGGATCACGGAGAATGCTAAGGTCAAGCCCGAAACTCAGAGTTAATTCATGTTAACAGCTTGGTGCCTCACATGGTCACAACCAGAGGCGATTCAGCACCTCCAGCCTTTACCTGCTCACAAGATTTTAGTTTTTATAGGACACCCAAATTCCTGGATAAAACCCAACCTGCTGCCACCCAAAAAGAACCCTAAAAATGTATTGCTGCAATGTGTTTAAAATGAATTAAAAAGCCATTTTTATTTGACACAAATCAAAGTCCCAAACCTGCCCCCCTCCCAGCAGAGCATGCAGTGCAGGGATCCACTCCAGCCACCCACATGCTCCCCAATCCAATGCTTGCACCTTAAACAGCTGTCGCATTACCATACATGGTGTGAGATTTGCATCTTAATGCTCTGGCTTTTTACCAATGAGAACGAGCGCTGCTCCAGGCTGCTCTTGCCCACGCTGGTGACGCTGCTCTTCCGGGATTCTTCATCCAAACTCATCCTGCCTCCAGAAACTGGGTGCATCTCCAGATGACCATTGGGAGTCAAAGCACAAAGCTTAGGATCTGAGGAACAAAGAGGTAGTGTAAGGACAAAAGGAAAAAACATCTGCAGCCCTAAAATCATTCATTACACTGTTTCTTGCAAAGTTAAAGCCCCTGTATCATCATTTTATAATTAGCGTTTTTTTTTTGTTTTTTGTTTTTAATTATTTTTTTTTAAGACTGGCTCACGGCAGCAGCAGACTGGTGGTAATAGCAGCCCAGATGTTTCCTTTCCTGCCCATATCCAGCAGGTTTACCTTAGGGATCCTGAGGCATTCCCAGGCCAGATGACACGGCTAATCCTTCCACTGTGTCCTAGGTCTGCCTCAGGGTCTGCTCTCAGTTGGTATCGCCTGGAACACCTCCACAGGGAGGCACCCAAGGGGCATTCAGACTTCACGAACTTCTCAAGCTTTTAGTGGGAACTGAGTTGGAGCTCTGGCTCAGTTATGTTGATTTATTTCTTGGAAAGTGGTGTAGGCGTTAGCACGTCTGTCTCTCAGATCCAGGTTCCAGCCCTGATATAGGTGGTTTCCATGTTCATCCCATGTCTGTGTGGGATTTGTCTAGGTTCTCTGGGTTACTCCAACACTTAAACACATGAATGCAAGGTGATTTACATTTTTAATAAATTTTGTTTATTTATTGGGTTGGGTGGGTTGGCAAAGTGGTGTAGGAGTTAGTACGTCCGTCTCTATGCACTGGGGATCCAGGTATGAATCCTGATATAAGTTGTTTCCATGTTTTCCCCATGTCTGCGTGGGTTTTCTCTGGTTTCCTCCAACAATCCAAAAACATGTATTCAAGGTGAATTGGCTGCTCTATATTTCCCTTACATAAAGTGTGTATGAGTGAGTGTTTTTCCTGCGATGGATTGGGGTCCTGTCCTGGATCTGCCCAGCACACAAAACCCTCTCCCCTAGATGGGCATGGGGAGGTCCCCCTCCACGACCTCATAAATGACTGGGCTATCAGTCTGGAGGCTGGGAAATCTGCCCCAATGTTGCTGGTGTGAACCCTCTAAACATCATCACTCCTGGAGTGTCATTTCATGGCCGACCTTGTGCTTTGACCCCAACTAATAAATTGTGATGTGTACGTTTTCTATTAAAAAAAAAAAAATTCTGTTAAATAGATCTTCAGCACTAAATTCAACAACCGAGACATTTTGGACTTTAAGCAGTTTACAGAACATGGAGGAATTTATCTTAGCAACATCAGCCATTAGCTTCATGTTGATATTTTCACCCAATCCAGTCCCATCCCCAGACATTAAAAATTTACCCCGACCCTGAGGCGAAGCAAGCCTGAGGGTCGAAGTTGAGTGGTCCTCTCAAAAACTTCCAGAATGTCCTGGCTTCAGCGTGAATAATTAACTAGATCACGTGGACGGACTTGTGCTTTAAAAGTGAGAAAGCTACCGTACCAGAGACACTAAGATGCGATTTGTAATTGGAGTCCAAAGGTCAGATAATTACTTAGACAATCCTTATGTTCTCAGAGGTCATACGTTCCAGTGCTTTCTCGCTGGATCCAGCGATCTCTCGTTGCTTAATGCGAAAGTAGTACAATGTATCCCGCAGAGCAGAACATGATTTATACATCAGAGCCAAGGACTGTGCTTTCGAGCTCTGCCACATATGGTAAATTGAGAGATGTGAGAGGTGGTAAATGGAAGGCATTACTCGGACTTGTTCAGCTGAAAGAAAAAGGGAAGTAGTAGGGATGAAGATGGGTTTGGAGATGGAGCACGGATGGCAGCGTATGTTGGGTTAAGCAATGGGTCAGTTAGGGACAATTGAGGTAAGAAGTGAAGTAGGTGGAGTGAAAATATGTGAAAGGAAAGAAGATGAGTGCTTGAGAATAAATAGAAGCAAAAGCGTCAGTGAACATAACCATGAAGAAAAAATGTACTGAGGCTCCAACTAATAAAATAATAGACTGTGTCTTTATATAAAAGTGATTCTGAACATTAAATAACATAACATGAAACAACAAATATAATTACTATATTAATTTTTAATATATATAATAAAATAGTAAAAACAAATCGAATGAGTCAGATTTAAACACAGTTTAAGCAAGTTTAAGTGCCATGCCACCAGAAACACCAAAACCTGGCTTGATGCCAGTGCCATCCATCACAGAGCCTGGGAGTTATGGAAGCCCAGATTTCCTTGTTGCTTGCAGTCAGCTCTTCTTTGCTGTTGGGTCTCGTGCCAGTCATTTTCCTCTTGAGTACACTCCATAGATTCTCAATTGGGTTTAGCTGTTGGCTGTTGACTGGCAAGTTGGCTGGCCAGTCAAGCACTGTGGTGGCATGGGCATCAAACCAGGCGCTTGGTGCTTTGGTGCTTCTGGCGGCATGAGTAGGAGCCAGGTCCTGCTGGAAGCTGAAATGTGCATCTCCATACAGATCATGAAGTCCTCTAAAGCATTCTGGTAGACTGTTGTGTTGAGCTTGGATTTAAGAAAGCAGAGTTTAGCAACACCTGCACCGGACACAGCACCCCAAATCATGACTGACTGTGGAGATTTCACACTGGATCTCAAGCAGTTTGGATTCTGTTCCTCACCTCTACTGTTTAGTAAATGACTACTATGGCACACTCGGTTTAAAACATTAATGTCCTGCTGCAAATTTTGGGTTGATGTCTCCCAGAATTTTTTTGAATTCTTGTTTTCATGGGTTTTATGAGCTGGAAACCCTCATATGTACAAATGAACAAATAAATACTTGAAATCATTGTATTCAAAGTGTATATAAAAAACTACTTTACTAAATTACTTACCAGAGAGCTGTAAAGAGTCCTTGTGTCTTATACTCTCATCATAATTAGAGGATGATCCATCCTCATCAGAGTATGAGCGATTAGCGTCACCCTGATTAAAATCCAAAATAAAACAAATATATAAATAGATCTTACCGTACTAATCAAAGCAACAACTCAAATAAAAGATCAGAAGGAAAAGGGTTAAAGTTCATGCTTAAGAATTGACGGATTTTTTAAAGAGGAAGAAAAATCCACAATGGTCCACATCCATGTCCTTCATACTCAAGTTATTAAACTGGCGTATAATTCGATTCCCAGTTGGGGTAAACACAAGACATTTCTGTGTGAAGTCTGTATGTTCTCCCTGGACCTGAGTGGCTTCTCCTCTGGGATCTTTTCCTCCGCACTGGCTCTTATTTTGTGCACTGGGGCCACTTTTATGCTGGGATCGGCAATCCACTAAAATCCACAATGGTCTATATCCAAGTCATTCAAATATGTCTAGGGTTTTTAAACTGGCGCATAACTGAAGTCGCCGTGACGACATGTGGTTAGTATCTGTATCTGTCTCTGTTCAACCATCTAAATTATCTGTATCCCGATCTGTACTCGGAATGGGCGATGTTTTGCATCGTCAGAATACCCTCCCAGAGCAGTTGCGGAATGTATGGTTCTTCTTCTTGAACCATGGCAGTAAGTGCTGTTCGAGAAACTCCACATACATTATGGAGGTCATCTTTACACCTTCAGGGATCCTAAAGTGGGCGACAATCTTTCTCCCTATGAAAGATAACCTCCATAATGTATGTGGAGTTTCTCAAACAGCACTTCATTTTTTTGTTCTTTATAAAAATGAAAAAATTGAAAACTCTGCCGTGCATAATGATTTGGAACATGCATTTTGAGTGCATTTTGAGTATTTATTTATTATTTTTTAATATACCATTATATACAATTGGCAGTTTGTTCAAAATACTTTCAATTGTACTCTAATAGTTGATGACTGGAAAATTACAATGACTGCAATTCATTTATGTAATTTTGGAAAATCTGAGAAAATATTATTTGCATAATAATTTGAAACACAGTGTATAAATTTGAGATTCAAATCGATATTTTTGATCACAAAAGCAAGCACCGTGTTCCAACTTACTTTCGCCACCAGCCAAACTTAGAGAAAGCAGAAAAACAAAAAGAAAAAACCCGACAGGAGTTGAGGTGACCAACGCGACAACGCGCTTTTCTTCCAGCGTCTTCAGATTTTTCAAGGGACACCGTTGCCTATGCAGACCCACCATCAACAAGGCCTGATATAAAGTACCTCACACCTGGTGTTTCCTGGCACTTGTCTCAATAAGAGGGCATCAAACTATTTTTTACTTGCCTCGGCCTGGAACCCCTCCACCAGGATGGCAACAAGCAGATTAAACAGCACATAGTTCCCAAACGTCATTAGTGCCACAAAGTAGAGAGCAGCAAGCGGAGAGGTGGAGGCCATGCCGTTATACAGCACCACATTCCAGTCCTCCTGAGTCAGGATCTACACACGGAACAAATCAGGTTTAGTTTAAATGCACAAATATCTACAGAATCTCATGAACCGAACTCTCAGCCATACATGGAAAAACCTGAAAGAGGGCACTAATGAGCAGGAGGAGGTGCATGGTGGTGGTGGTGAGAATGAATGCAGTACCTGAAAAACCGTCACTATGGCCCAGAGCAGAGAATCAAAGTTCTTCCGGTCCGGAACTGTGTCTCCAGCGTCTGTCTTCAGACTAAACTTACAGCCAAATATGTGCATTCCCAGTATACTGCAGGAAACATACACACCATGGATCACCATAGTGATTATAATTTCATAGTTAATGTGCTGGTTCTTACATGGACTGCACCTCAGACGTATAAACAAAATACATACTTGAATAAAAACCAATGTTACCAACATTACTACATGGGAAAGCTTTGCCGGTGATCCTTTTTTGCGTAGATACTTACAAATAATCTCAGTTGTAGATGTTTTAGGAAACATTTCCAGATGGCAGCCTGCCAGTTGCTCATATATGTAAATACTACTGAGAGCAGCATCTCATTTTTCTTCGGGTTTTTGGGTCATCATGTCTGAACCGAGGGACACCACAGAGCAGAACTATGTAGGGATATTGTAGGCCTTTCCGTAGCAGCAGCAGGTGTCTCAGTGTGCAGTGTGTGTGTGTGTGTGTGTGTGTGTGTGAGCGGGCAGGTGTAAGACAAATGAAAAAGAATGTGAACTCCATCTGTCTTCATAACTCACCCAGTAACTGCACTCTCGCTCTATCTTGTTCATTCGGTGCCCATCGTTCCTCATCTCATCGGTTTCCTGTCCTGCCTGCTTTTCGGCTAAACCCCATCAGTCCCAATCTCTGTTTCGCAGCTCTTACTCTCTGCGGCCACATTCTGTCTACAAATGGTGAGCACTGAGTTTCAACATAGGGATTAAATCTGAGGCTCCGTTCAGATCTTACTCTTGTGGCTCTTGTCTTTATAGTAACTCTGCATGGACAAAGGTACTGAGACACCTTCAGTTCACTACTTAGTACTGTCAAGTCACCAACACACCCAGACATGCCTCACTGGATCTTGCAATATTTAAGCACTTACCATGCACTGTGGACTATAGTAAACGGTAGGTGTTTATTGCTTAAATAAATACACTTAAACTCAGTAAGTATAAGATTACAGCACAGATTCCTGTATAACTTTGTCATGACACATCGCCATGGTAACTGTAAAGCTTGATATGTCCACCGCAATGAACAATTTATGACATATGGACTATGACATCATAATATAGTGCATAAAAAGAACAGCACCATTTGATTTGGCAGTGGTTATCTGCATCTCGCTCTTCACTCCGCCTACACACCTGAAGATAAATATGAAAAGCATAAGCAGCATGCAGAATGTGGCCACGTTATCCATGGTCTTCATCAGCACCACAAGCTGGCGGCGCAGTGCTGGCATAAAGCGCACCAGCTTCAGAACCCGCAGGAGTCGGAACGTCCTCAAAACGCTAAGACCGCCATCGGACTGACCCACGATCTCGCATACACTGTGGAAAAAAAGCAGGGGTTATTGCTCAGATATACATATTTTAAAGCATTTTCATCATTTTTTAAAAAAGGGTATACCAGATTGGACCCTCGATTGATGTCAACTGGCGTAAAGGTTTGGCATCTCAGCTGTGAGCTCATTGACTATGACAAACTTCTTCCAATGTTATATTCATCTCATCTCATTTTATTATCTTTCACTACTCTATGTGGGGGACTCTAAATAGGCACCATATTATATATATTATTAATAATGAATACTTATTTATTTATTTATTTATTTATTTATATACTAGCGGAATACCTAGCTGTCCTACAGAGAACTTGGAGAACTTGATAATCAGGTGAAAGTTGAAAGGCAATTTAGTTAAATGAGTTTTGGAGTTTATTTATTTTAACATATTATTATAGAGTAAATTTTGGGGCACTTAAAAATCTTAAATGAATATGTGGAATAAATATACTGCTTCAGCTTTATACTGTTTCAGCTTTATAGGTACTCGCCAAGACCCCAGTCCATCCAAGGTGCTGCATTCAATGGTGATAGCAAATGAACAATTGAACGTAAGGAAGCAAGAACCTGTTTTTCCAAGAACATAGTAGGTTATTATAATTCCAAATAATTCAGTCTTGTGGGTACTCGGGAAGTGGGAGAATTAGTGATGTGTGTGAGACAGTAAGTAAGGACATTGGCATTAACAGGTATAGGTTAAGGAGGTTTTTTTTGACTCTTTGAGAATTTCTGACTCTTTGGCACTCAAATGTACTTTAATGTTCATATAATCGCTGTCCAATCAACACTATGTTTTATTTGACCATAATTGCTCTATAGGAAATAACGGAAATCAATAATTCATTTATTAATTCATTTTCTTTTGCATAATCCTATAGTAGGGTCACAGTGTTCCCTACGCCCATCCAGGTGAGAATGATTCGGGCGCTGGACACACAATTTATAGGGGCAATTTAGGGGACTGTGTGAGAAAATCGGAGAACCCAAAAAAAAACCAAAATGGAAATGGGGAGAAAAAACCCAAATCGGGATTTGAACCCAGATCCCCATCGCTAAGAGTTGGGCGTGCCCTTCCTAAAGTTGTATTGTTATTTAAATAGACCAGTTGGAGCTGAAAGGCAACATTGACTCAGACAATGACTCCGTACTGCCAAGACGAACAGACTCTCAGCGAGAACAGCACATCCAACCTTGAGGTTGTTTTGTGCGTAATGAGAGGAACGGCTCAGCATTATTATCATGCTTGTAATAAAATGCTCAGTGAGTGTATTATCTTGCCTTCAGCTCCAGACAGACATAATCAATAGCTGAGATGAGTGGGACTCTAATGGAAATTGGAAAATGTGCAAATACTTAGCATTCAAAGTTCCGCTATACAAGTAGAGACAGGAATGTATGAAACCCGCCCTCTGCTGAGTTTGTACCATTCAGATGCCAGTTTTGGGGCGGACCCTCACCTGATGATGACGATGATGCCATCGAAGATGTTGTAGGGGTTGTGCAGGTAGTTAAAGCAGCCAAACGCTGTCAGCTTGAGGATCATCTCCAGAGCAAACATGCTGGTGAAAACGATGTTGCAGATCTCCAGCACATTGGTCAGCTCCTCCGGCTGATGGACAGAGAGGTGGAGAGAATCGAGAGGGGGCATGTCAGCTGTCACAGATTAAAGTAATGAAAAGATATTGTTCAGATATTTAAAACACCAAAAAAGCGATGAAATCAATCTGTAAGATGAAAACCTAAAATAGAAAGACAAAAAAAAATTCCAACTGCAATTCCAATATATATGTGGGTTTGTGTTCATCGTCTGTGTGTCTGCATAGAAACATACAGAAACATATAAACACACATATCCACGTATATACACACGCATAGATAAACACACACACTTATATAAAAGACTTACATGTACATAAATCCACACACAAATACATACACACACACACACACACACACACACACACGCGCGCACACACGCACACACACACACACACAATAGGCTGATCCAACTTCAGTGGAAAGTCCTCAAAACAAGTTAAAATGAGGCTCAGTAGTGTGTGTGGCCTCCACATGCCTGTTTGACCTCCCTACAACACCTGGGCATGCTCCTGATGAGGCGGCGGATGTTCTCTCCTACAGCCCCCTCCATGTCTCCTGGTGTACTGGCCTGTCTCCTGGTATCTGCTCCATGCTCTGGACGCTGTGCTGAAGGACACAGCCGACCTTCTTGCCACAGCTGGCATTGATGTGCCATCCTGAATAACCTGCACTACCTGAGCAACTTCTGTGAGTTATAGACACCGTCTTATGCTCCCTCTATGGTGAGAGAACAAAAGGCAAAAGTGACCAAAACATCAGCCAGAAAGTATAAAAACAGAGAAACGCCTAAGTCACCACCTGCAGAAGCACTCCTTTATAGAGGTTGTATTGCTAAGTGCCTCTCATTTCTACCTGTTGTCTGTGCTATTTGCACAACAGCAAGTGTAATTGATTCACAATCAGTGTTGGTTCCTAACTGGACGGATTGATTTTACAGAAGTGTGGATGACGGAGTTACACTGTGTTGTTTAAGTTTGAGCAGTGTATAATTAATCCAAATCAAATAATAATATATATGCAAATCATACTTTACTTATTTTTTTACATGGATATACTAGGCATTATATGAGTTACAGTTCATTTGACTGTTTTATCTTTAACTAACCATATAGATTTTGTAGTTCTAATTAATCGTTTTCTTACTCTTTCTTATCGTACTCTTTCTAATGATCAGGATCCTTACACTAACAGTGAGCAGGTAGTATTTGGGTGGTGCAAGCACTTTAATGACACTAACATGATGGTTCTGAATCAGACACAGACCATGATGCACAATTGACAAAGTTTTTACAACACTTCAGTATCACTGTTGCACTAAAAAATTATGAGAATGTCAGGACTTAAGAATGACAAACACATGCCACAAACTAACAAGTCTTTCATTTTACATCTACAAGGTAGAGCATTAAGGTAGATTTGTGTGTGCACAGTTGAATAGTGTTGTAATACTTTAGCAGCACATTTATTTGGTCCTGCTTTTGACTAATATTTGTTGTGGGTCTTAAAGCCCTTTATAGTACTAGTTTAAATCATATTTTTCTCCTATATGAAATCCGCTGTGTGACTTGAAGAACAATCCTGTTTAGTTTAAGTCTGATACTTCTTCATGTCTAGTATGGTGATTCTAGAGATGAATAAGAAGAGTTTTTTTAAAAAAAAAATTTATGAAGAACAAACTGAAGTAAACAAACATGCACAAGCAAACAGGATGTAAGTTAATCGGTGATCAGACAGCTAAGGCGGGTTCAAATACGTAAAGGGAGACACGCGAAGAAAACACTTAGCTAAGGAAAATCACTCGACAATAGTATGACAAACAAGCAATGATTGAATAATTACAAGCGACTAATTACACACAGGGCGGCACGGTGGCTTAGTGGTTAGCACATTTGCCTCTCAGCGCTGGGGATTCCCGGTTCGAATCCCTATCTGGGT
>JAOUQT010000011.1:3026160-3041601 GCA_025769995.1 Xyliphius kryptos | reverse complement strand
ACACAAGTCTAATATCATACACATGTCTAATATCATACACATGTCTAATATCATACACAAGTCTAATATCATACACATGTCTAATATCATACACAAGTCTAATATCATACACATGTCTAATATCATACACAAGTCTAATATCATACACATGTCTAATATCATACACATGTCTAATATCATACACAAGTCTAATATCATACACATGTCTAATATCATACACAAGTCTAATATCATACACATGTCTAATATCATACACATGTCTAATATCATACACAAGTCTAATATCATACACATGTCTAATATCATACACAAGTCTAATATCATACACATGTCTAATATCATACACAAGTCTAATATCATACACATGTCTAATATCATACACATGTCTAATATCATACACAAGTCTAATATCATACACAAGTCTAATATCATACACATGTCTAATATCATACACAAGTCTAATATCATACACATGTCACATATCATACACATGTCTAATATCATACACATGTCACATATCATACACAAGTCTAATACAACTTTTGATGTCATTGTACAGTCCAATCCAGAAAGGTGCTGTCATACTTTGGCTTGATAATAATTTGTTTAGCCTCACCCAGTCATTGTCACTTTCTACTGTTGCCAAGTCAGTGTACAACATTCTGCAGTAATTCTGCGCTGTGGGCCATGATACCGGTGTCATGATCAGATAATACTTGTGAGGAACAGTTTGCAGGATGGAAATAACATAAGGGATAAGACCTGGTGGCAAAAAAAGCATAAATCCTATTGTACATAGAATTTGTTTTTGTTAAAATGAATAAAATATCCTCTATAAAATCAGGTCCTGAACTGTCAAGATTTATAATCACAATTCATAGTATTTACAGTAGTAAACATATCTGAGCAGCAACATGTTGTGAAATTTATGATATTGTTTACTTGGGTCCCTTGACACAATATTCAAAACGCACTGTTAAAAACCTTGGTGTGAAATTGGACAGCAATCTGAGGTTTGATGCTCAAAATCATTGAGCATCGTATAAATGAAATGGATCGGATAACTGCTGTGTAAAATACACTATATCCCATATTATTCCCATATATATCCCATATATAATATAATTTTAAATGGGGGGAATACAGTGTCAACATTTTATGTATATATTGTTTTTATATGCATGTACACTATATTGACAAAAGTATTTGCTCACCCATCCAAATTATCAAAATCAGGTGTTCCAATCACGTTCATGGCCACAGGTGTATAAAATCAAGCACCTAGGCATGCAGACTCTTTTTACAAACGTGAACGAAATGGTCGTCCTCAGGAGCTCAGTGAATTCTAGCGTGGAATTGTTATATGATGCCACCTGTGCAACAAATCCACTCAGGGAATTTCCAACTGTCAGCTGTATTATAAGAAAATGGAAGTGTTTGGGAACAACAGCCACAAAGTGGTAGGCCACGTAAACTGACGGAGCGGTGTCAGTAGATGCATAGTGCAAAGAGGTCGCCAACTTTCTGCAGAATCAATCACTCAAGACCTCCAAGTCGAAGCTGTTCTAGCTGCAAAGGAGTAGACCGACGTCATATTGAACCCTATGGATTAGGAATCATATGGAATCATATCTTAAGCTCATATGTGGGTCAAGAAAGGTGGGCAAATACTTTTGGCAATAAAGATGTTGGTATTACTATTGTTGTGAGGACAATCTATAGACTTCATTATAAATGCAGCTCATTACTGCTGGCCCTTACGCTAGCCCTAACCTTCAGCAATGGAAAATACATTTTTTGCTTTTTAACTTTTTTTGAAATGATCAAAAACTAAAAAAATAAACATTTTCATTGAAAAGTCTAGCCAACAGCAATTTTTTTTGTCCTCACAACACCAAACGACATGCCCACACACACACATACTCACACACAAAGTTACTATTTCTTATGTGAATATTATTCCTGCTGTCATGTTCCACTTACTCCTTCTTTAATGCACACTTACTTGTTCTACATTATTTTCCCCGTTCACTTATAACATTATCATCTTCTGTATCCCACCCCATAATGATGTAAATCCTCGAAAGCCTTACTTTAGAAAGCATTTAAATTCGTGTGTAAGCGAGGTTTGATTCAATTAGTTTTTAAGTCTCTCTCGTGTGTCTGCATCTCACTTTCTGTCTCTTTTTTCAATTTGTCTCCGGTTCAATAATCTCTCTTACAGGCGCATCCTACGCTGTGAGCCTCCTTTCCCCTCTATGATCAGCCCCGTGGCTCAGGACATGATTAGGAAGCTTCTGGTAAAAGATCCACATAAGAGACTGGGTTCTGGGCCCAGAGAAGCCGAGGACATAAAGAGTCATCCTTTCTTTAAGGTTTTGTGCATCCTTTTGGTTCTGTTCTATAGTTTTGGGTTGGTTAGTTGTGGAAAAAGTCCTCATGGCTTTTTTTTGCTACAGGGATTGAATTGGAAAGATTTGGCAGCAAAGAAGGTTGCAAGTCCATTCAGGCCAGAGCTGCGTAATGAGCTGGATGTGGGGAATTTTGCTGAGGAGTTCACAGGAATGGAACCGGTCTATTCTCCTGCTAGCACGCCTCCCAGCACTGACCGTCTCTTTCAGGTATACACACACGTTTGTCTTGTTACACTGGTAGTGACTTTCCATTGACACAATCATAATGAGTCTAATTAATGCCAACTCAAAGTGTGGGACCATTTTACACTTTACACAATAACGGAGAACGTAGTGCAATGTACAGTGGCTTAAAAAGTATTCAAACCCCTTGAACCTTTCCATATTAAGTCTCATTACAACCACAAACATAAATATATTTCAATGGAATTTAATGTGAAAGACCAACACTAAGTGGTACACTATTGTGAAGTGGAAAGGAAATTATACTGCAGTGTGTAAAAGTATTCCACTCCATTAAGTAAATACTTTGTGGAACCACCTTTTGCTGCAATTACAGTTGTAAGTCCTTTAGGTCATGTCTCCACCAGCTTTGCACATCTAGTGACTGAATTTTTGCCCGTTATTCTTTGCAAAACAGCTCAGACTCAGTCAGATTAGATGGAGAGCCTTTGTGAACAGCAGTTTTCAGATCTTGCTACTAATTCTCAATGGAGTTTAGGTCTGGACTTTGACTGGGCTATTCTAACACCTGAATATGTTTTGTATTAAACCATTCCATTGTAGCTCTGGATTCATGTTTAGTGTTGTTGTCCTGCTGGAAAGTGAACCTTCACCTCAAGTCTTTTTTAGACTCCAACAGGTTTTCTTCCAAGATTTCTATGTATTTGGCTCCATCCATCTTCCCATCAACTCTGACCAACTTGCTGACGAGTAGCAGCCCCAGAGCATGATGCTGCCACCACCATATTCGACAGTGGGGATGGTGTGTTTAGAGTGATGTGCAGTGTTAATTCTCCACCACACATAGTGTTTTGCATTTTGGCCAAACAGTTCAATTTTGGTCTCATCTGACCAAAGCACCTTGTTCCACATGTTTGCTGTGTGCCTAACACGGCTTCTGGCAAACTGCAAACGGGACTTTTTATGGGTTTCTTTTAACAAGGCTTTCTTCTAGCCAGTCCTCTATGAAGACCACATTTTTGCAGTGCACGACTAATAGTTTTCCTGTGGACTGATTCCCCCACCTAAGCTGTGGATCTCTGCATTTTGTCCAGAGTCACCATGGGCCTCTTGGCTGCATCTCTGATCAGTGCTCTTCTTGTTCGGTCTGTACGTTTATCAGTCTGTGTGTAACAAATGTGTATAGTATACACGTTTCACTTTTTGAATGGAATTACTGAAATAAATCAATTTTTTCATGATATTCTAATTTTATGACGAGCATTTATGTTTGTGGTTGTATTGTGACAAAATATGTAAAAGTTTAGGGGTCTAAATACTTTTGCAGGCCACTACTTTTGCGAGCCTACCATCTTAGTACCACATCATTGCTGCAGCACCTAACCCGAAAGCAACCATACGTGAATTCCTTCACATGCATTGCACATCTCTCTCTCTCTCTCTCTCTCTCTCTCTAGCTCTCTACCTCTCTCATATGTGTTGTTTAAATAAAAGCATGATTAATAAAAAAATTGACAGAATACTCGAATCAAAGAATATTTGGTAAGCACATCCCTACTAGCGTTTTTTAAATTATTAATATATGATGGTTATTTGCCTCAAATATATGAATTAGATTTATAGAAACACTATAATTGCACACCCTCCCACAGAGATCCTTATTTTTTACTCCTCTTTTCTCATTTCAGGGCTACTCGTTCATAGCTCCATCCATCTTGTTTAACAAGAACGCGGTTATGGGAGATTTCCTGGATGCACCATTAAAGGTGGACCGACCTGGATCTGCTACTGTTCAGCATAGCGCCATGTTAAAGGTAGTACTTGATTGACACCAAAATTCTTAATAGTAATGCAGACATGGGTTCTTGCGATAAATTTTGCGGTGGTGCTTGAAAGTTTGTAAACCTTTTAGAATTTTGCTCTATTTCTGCATAAATGTCATCGAAGACAAATGTTTTATACTTGGTCATTTATTTATTAAGGAAAATGATCCAATATTACATATTTATAAATGGCAAATCATGACCCTGGGGTCCGTTGTGGACTCACCGATTATAACACGCCTTGCTCTTGGAGTGATGTTTTGTTTGCCGGCCACTTCTGAAGTAGGGTAATAGTCTTGGTACCCGCACACAGTGCCAAAGCTACAAGTACCTGGTTTAAGGGCAGTCGTAGGCTTGTGGTTAAGGAACCAGCCTTGCAATTGGAAGGTCCCTGGTTCGATTCCAAGTACAGACAAGTCATGGCTGAAGTGCCCTTGGGCAAGGCACCTAACCCCCAATTGCTCCCCGGGTGCTGTGCTGGCTGCTCACTGCTCAGGGCACGTGTGCTCTCTTCACCTGTGTGTGTGTATTTGTGTGTTTCACTGCTTAACATAGTGGCAAAATGTATCACTTTCACATCCTACAATGTCCTTATCAAAATTGCTCAAATCCTCATGCTTGCCCATTTTTCCTACTTATAAAACATCAACTTCATGAGCTGATTGTTTATCTGCCGGTTAAAATGACAGTCCATTTGAGTTGTGTGATTTATACCAGGATAATTAATCTTACTCACTTCAGTCAGTGGTTGTAATGTTCTATATGATGTATTCCTTTTTCTCACAGTAATTGTATACATTTTTTCACCCCTTTAAATTTGGTGCAAATCTAGTCCCACTTATTAATTCCTGCTTATACCGCTTTAATCTTGCTTCCAGGAAAACCAGGGTCTAACCGTCAGAACAGGGCGCAAGGCGGGAACAAACCCAGGCACCATCATAGAGTAAAAACACACTCAGTGGTGACTCATTGCACATTGGTTTCTCAGTGTTTCTAATTAGACCATCGGGTGCCTCTGTTCGGTCCTTGATCAAGACCCTCTCAGCTCCAGGAATACTGTACTGGGGTTATCTCTCTGAACTGACCCCAACTTTCACACTAAGAGGGATATTTAAAGAAAATAATATAAACGTGCTGTAAGTTTCAGTTTATGTGACAATTAAAGGCTTCTATTCTTGTACTCACACACTCACTCATATTAAGAGCACCAGTTAGAACGATGTAGGTCTTTGACAGGACAGGATAATTAAATAGTCACCCATAACTCACAAGTCTTTTCTCCACTCAAGCTATTTAAATGCTGAATCGTTAAGTTGGAAGGTTTTGTTACAGACTTCTGTGACACAGACAGACACATGATCACATTACCCTAACCTTGGAGTGGACATATTCAAGGTTCCACCCACATATCAAGGCTGTATGATGAAGGGTCATTTCTATTTTACAAGCCTGAGAGTGGATAAGAGAGCTGAGGGCTATGGGTAAGTGATGGAACATAATGTCCTCAATTGCTACACAGCTTTAAGGGGACTTTACAAAAAAAGAAAACTTATATTAGAGTGTTCTGTTAGTGTGCATTTCATGTGAATTTCATTTAAGGATTAGATATTTTTGATACAGCTGTGTCTTTATTATCGGAGTCAATATATATTTTTACCTTTCTATAATGTATGCGATAATGGGCATACCAGCATGCACCCTAAGATTCGAATTCTGTTCACCTTCCGATCACTTTTCTTCTGTAAATAATCTCATCCACTCGAGCCACATCATGGATCGACACGGCTTGTTTAACGCTTCCAGTCTTGCCATGAAAGAGTTTCAGTTCTTCTGAATTAAATAGGAGATATAAATAGTTCCATGCTATGCCAAGGCATCATTATAATCGATAAAGCACCTTTGAATTACATCAGAGTGCCCTCTTATGGCTACTGCATTTAGTTCAGTTTCGTAGAGGGGACTTGTACATGGAGAAGGATTAGATTACTGCATTTTTAAAGGTGTGATTCTTCACAGATTCACATCATTAGAATTAGGCATGCAAAGAAATAGAATACATTCGATGTGTGCATTTATATGGAAATCATTTTAGGGTTTCTTAAAGTGTGCAGAGAAATGGAGGAGACTAGACATTGTCTGGAAAACCAGAACATGATGTTATTAGTACACTTTTTTGTTTCAATAGAGTTTGTAGCAGGTTTATGTGAATAACTAAATCATGTGATAAATAATTCAGTAAATTGATTGATGCATGGCTGCAAACCACAAAATCAACCGATTGGTAGAAAATATGGGCTTCCTCAAGAAGAAGCAATTTAGGATCTAGGGTTATAAATAAGACGTCATAAATTTTGCACGGCAATAAAGAATAAAAACAAATTGAAATCCATAAAGTGATAATATATGATAAAAAAAAAAAAACATGGCTTAACTGAGGCGTCACAGTGGCGTAGTGGGTAGCGCTGACACCTCACAGCAAGAATTACATAGATTCAGTCCTGATTGGGACAACCGTCTATATATTGGCTATTACGTGTTTCCTACAACGGATTTTCACCCTGTCTAGCGTAGTTGAATAATGAATGCTTAACTGCTTAACTGAGTATAAATGCAATATGGAAGACATCAAACTTTTAAGTGTTATACAAGTGTGTTGTAGTTTCATCTTGTTATTAATGTGGTTTCATAATAATGGTTTTAGGTGAATACTATGAATAATAAGTATAATATCCTAAGGGGTTCAATACATTTACGCCTTAATGCTCCTTTTATAACAGAGTAGAAAATTTCGGATCCATCAATAGAAAGCAATTCATAGCATCCAATCTTATAACTTATACACAAAGGCTCCTGTGAACCTTTCTCACAAACCACCTGTCTAATCAGTCTCATGCCAACAGGAGTGATAAGCACAGAACATCTCTTCACTTTCATGACTTTAATACATGCACATCTCAGCAGAAGACACACTCCAGCACACAAAACAGACCTTATCATGCATCTGTCTATAACGGACATTTTCGAATAAAAGTTCTCAAAGGAAATATACAGTACACTTACCTATCCTGGCATGAAAAACTGAGACTGGTGAAATTTTGGAGGATTTTCCTGTTTTTTTTTTTTTTTTTACGGCCCCCGTTTTTTTCTGTTTCTAGGGATAAATATAGCAACAGTCCAGGCAACAGTCCAGGGGTCCCAAAATTATGGGTTTAAGTTGATACATAATGCACAAGTTCATGAGAGACAAAAATCCTACAAGATGCAGAGATTCATTATTCTTCGTTTATTCTTCACTCAAATGTTTAGATAAATCCTGGAGGCTGTGGCACCCATTTGACCATTAAAACATCACCAACTGGCGTCATCGTGATCCGCACTTTTCCGCATGCGGAAATATTTGTTTAAAAATATTAAATATGGTTTCTCCGACGTTGCAAGAAAAAGTGTTCCAGAATCAACCATCAGATTCAATGAGCCATCTCTCATGATGAAGACCCAACGCTGTTGCATTTGCCTAATGTGCCCTTAAGCGCGCGCAGGCGGAAGGTATAGGTTTGCGCGCGCGAACGGAATATTTTCTCTTTTTTTCCCTCGATTGAAGCCGCGCGCTCAGGTTACTCCAGAGTTCACGTAGACACACCCATCAGGTTGCGTTCCTGCAACACCAGAAGGTGCAAGCGCAGCTGTGGGAACATCTGTCTGGACTTTGGTTTTACTCCTCGCTGAGTGCTGAATAGAGAAATGAAGGAAGGAGCGACGAGCGCTCGTGGGCTTTCCGCGCGCGAGAAGTGTGTTTGTTTGTGTGTGTGTGTGTGTGTGTGTGTGTGTGTGTGAGAGAGAGAGAGAGAGGGGGAGAAAGAGAGAGAAAGAGAGAGAACGATTCCTCTATAGAACCCCTCACACTGCAACTCCCATATGTAAAATATAGCAATTAGCTATACTTAAGAACCACTTTCTTTTGTTAGCCAAAGCAACTTGGATAGATTCTGTTTCAGCACCTTGGACAGCAAAGGACATATCGTAAAACCTTCTACACCAGTGAAGAAGGCGTTTTCCATAAGCTTGTTGTTATATGTGAAGGAGGTGTCCTGCGATGGAGGTGAAGGCTCCGTACCAGTCTCAGTGCAGGTAGCTCAGATTTCATGTCTGTCAGTCGACCAGTCTATGTAAAGAAGTATGCCCTAGGTGTCTACTAGCCCTAAAAAATAAATTGTGGCCTATGTTGTTACACAGTTAGTCAGTTCTGTGGGTGCTGTGGCAGCTCAGTGGGTACAATGTTGGATTACTGACCACAATGCCATGGGTTCTAGTCTTTAACCTCAATTAATGTGTGGCAACTTCAGGAATCAATAAAAAAAAAGATATAACTTCAATCTACTCTAGTAAAATATAGAAAGTACAGTATCTGTGGCAGTCGGTCCCTATGGAATAGATGTGGCCTTTGTACCGATGAACCACAGAAAAGGAGATGCATATTCTGGCACATTCAGCCCATCAGTTACTTGGAGCAGTGGCACCTCAGTGGTTAAGAAATTGGACTACAAGCCTAATGATCATTAATTCAAATTCCTAGCTGTCTAGCTACCTCTGCTGTTCTGAATTGTGTTGTTTTGTATTGTAACCTTCAACTCTTACGATGAATGTAATTCGTATGATGTATTCACTAATCAATGCAAATCAAGTAAATTAGTCATTAGTCAATGTGAAGTAAATGAGGCCTTGGGGACAGTCAGTCCCTATGGAGTAGATGTGGTTTTTGTACTTGTAACCCCCAGAAAAGTAGGAGCATTTTCTGTAGCAGGTCAAACTAATTGTATGTCCACCAAGCTCAATAAATGACCTGTGGCTTATAGTTCTACCAGTCTCAGAAAAATGTTCTGCCCTTAGTGTCTAACAGTACTAGGGTGGCCAGTATGTTACATATGGTATTGGTGGCTCAGTTGTTAAGGGAATAAACTATTGACTCAAAGGTTAAATCTCAATACTGCCAGGCTGATCCTGCTGCACCCTTAACCCTCGGCTGTTAAGTTGTATAAATAAGGTGATTGTAAATAAGTCACTGTTTTTTTTTTTAAGACAGTTTGGCATCAATATGAATCATCAGTAGCTTTGGCTGTTGTACCTGTGAGCAGAGAAAATAGTGGAAGAGGTCTCTGTACAGATAACATGGATTTCAATAGATGTCAGTCAGTCAGTCAATAACATGACGCAGTACCCATACATCTTAAGTTCAAATTCCACCACTGCATAGCTCCCTGTGCTGGGCCCGCACAGTTGTACTACTACCAAATAATGATATAATACTGTTTTGGTTCATGGAAGGCAGTGTCATGAGCTCATGAATCGATGGAAATACAATTCCTATTCCAAAAAAAGACAACATATCAAATGTCAAAAATGAGACATTTTGAAATTTCATGCCAAATATTGGCTCATTTAAAATTTCGTGACAGCCACACATCTTAAAGAAGTTATAACAAGGCCATGTTTACCAGTTTGAGACATCCCCTTTTCTTTATACAACGGTCTGTAAACGTCTGGGGACTGAGAAGACAAGTTGCTCAAGTTAAGGGATATGAATGTTAACCCATTCTTGTCTAATGTAGGATTCTAGTTGCTCAACTGTCTTAGGTCTTTTTTGTCATATTTTCCTTTTTATGATGCGCCAAATCTTTGCTGCAAGCTGGCCAGTTCAGTACCAGGACCCTGCTTCTATGCAGCAATGTTGCTTTAATTGATGCAGTATGTGGTTTGGCATTGTCATGCTGAAAAATGAAAGGTCTTCCCTGATATAGACGTTGTCTGAATGGGAGAATATGTTGCTCTAGAACCTGGATATACTTTTCAGCATTGATGGTGTCCTTCCAGATGTGTAAGCTGCTCATGCCGCATGCACTAATGCTACCTCATACCATCAGAGACGCAGGCTTCTAAACTGAGCGCTGATAACATTTTGGGTCTTCCTTTTGCCCATTTTGTAATTTCCAATACAGAAGCATGTAGATGGTGATATGTACAAACTCAATTTTACACTGTCGAACTCCTTTCTGGTATCGCTCCACTATTTGTCGGCGCAGAATTAGAGGGGTTGGTGATTCTCTTCCCATCTTTACATCTGAGAGCAATTGACACTCCAAGATGCTCTTTTTATACCCAGTCATGTTAATGACCTACTGCCAATTAGTCCTCGAGCTGTTCCTTTTTTTACCTTTACATTTTATAGCCTTGTCCCAAATTTTTTTAGATGTGTTGCTGTCACAAAATTCCAAATGAGCCAATATTTTGCATGAAATGTAAAAATGTCTCACTTTCAACATTTGATATGTTGTCTATGTCCTATAATGAATACAATATCAGTTTTTAATATTTGTAAATTATTGCATTCTATTTTAATTTACAGTTTGTAATTTGTCCCAACTTTTTATGGAATCGGGTTTGTAAAAAGGTGTAGCCTCTACTAAGCACAGTGGAGAAAGTGTAACCTCTGTGACAGTAAGTTCATGTGTAGAAGATGTGGACTTGTGAGCTGTATATAAATACCAGTCACATTATGGGCATAATTGTGTCAGTCAGGCTCAGTGAAGAAGATTTAGCCCATGTCTACCCACCATAGTGCAGTCAGTGTCTCGTCTGTAAAAATTAGTCCTAGTGAAATATATGCTGTCTGTTAAACCCAGTGCCATGATATGGCTGTATATAACTGACAAGTGCATGGAAGGAGTTATAGGCAATGCATTTATCAGTCCTAATTAATGATAGGTTGCATCTGTGTAAGTCAGTCAAAACAGAGACAAACAGCTCCTGACTGGGAAACAGGTCCAAAGGAAACAAAAAGTTCGACCTCTATCTTTAACAGAACTAGCGAAAGTGTCATATGTTAAGTTCTACCCTTTATCACACTGTATTAGTATCATCCATCATACCTCCCATAACTGATCACAAATAACCACCGCATCATCTTAACCAAAGGAAACATGCCCATGCACCCACCACATGTGAGAAAATTGCATTGGGATTTGCAGCTTAGGCTGTTTTGGTTCTTATTGCCTTGCTGACTGATTGCACCTTTCAGAAACGAACACACTGCTTTAGCTCAGTCAAAACTTAATCAAACACACTCATTTCCGTCTGGCTTGTCTGACTGTCTGCACATTCCTCTACACTCCTCCATCAAGACTCTGACACACTGATGAAGAGACTATGTGTGCATGTGAGTGTGAGACTTTGAGAGATCTCACTACAAACACACAAATTATCTGATTCCTGTCCTATATATACCGTAGATATATCAACAAAAGCTTAACGAACAAGAATAACAGAAAAAAATAGAGAACGTTCTGCAGTTGTGAAATTAATTTACTCCCGGAAAAGAGGAAACTCTGTGAGAGAGCCATGACAAGAGAAGTGATGTACTCTTGAAGGGTGCATGCATATAAAAAGTTCTAAAAAGTGTATATTTTCCAATTATTTAATAATATTTATACTTTGTCTGGGTTTATAAAGAATATAGTGGATTAACTGTACCTTATCATATGACATATGACTGCTTTTCCTCTTCTTCATCTTTGACTTCCACCAATATTTGGTTGTTCATCAGTCTACATGAAACTTACAGCTGTAGTCCCACGTGTCTGATAGAGAATATAACATTTGACACAGACTACAATTGGAT
The DNA here is from genome assembly GCA_025769995.1 of Xyliphius kryptos. Lineage (NCBI taxonomy): Eukaryota > Metazoa > Chordata > Actinopteri > Siluriformes > Aspredinidae > Xyliphius > Xyliphius kryptos. The sequence continues at coordinate 3,029,509 of JAOUQT010000011.1, read as the reverse complement.
ACATTAGGTGATAGATAACCACTTAAATAACTAGTTCTAAGACAGGATTAACTCAGTTACCATAAATATCTAATTATATTGTACTTATAAGTGCACAAAGGTGTCAAAAGAGTGCTAGAATCACTGAACTTAAACACAATAAAAAAGAACCCGAAAGCACATAGAACAAACTCAAATCAGGTGCCAGCACTGGTATAATTAAAGCTCTAGGGAGTTGGGTGCACAATTGATCTTCCTTTTTGGGTAGATCATGATTGGTTGCTTAGGGGATTTTGCAGCCCCCAGTGGTTGTCAATGCACCAGCAAATTTCACTTATTTATTTTTTGGCTCTTATGCTTTATATTTATACTTATATACTTATATACTTTTATATTTTATAATAATTAGTGTACATACAAATATTAAGATATTTGATATCATATTTGGATGTGATGCCTTGACACTGAAGAAAGAAGGAAGAAAGACATATTCAGGCTTTTAAAAACAAATACATCTGGACGTTGTTGAGGATCTCATGGATGATGATGACGATGATGACCTCTAAGCAAGTCTAGATGGAATGAACAGAAAGTGTGTTACTGAACCACATAAAATCCAGCAGGTTTACATACATCAGGCATGTAATGGGGCTCACACGACAGTATTAAAGATGGTGTTCGATGAAAGGACTTGTGGATGGAGTCACAAGATGTTGAAGAGTGAGAGAATAATCTGGAAGACAACATCACAACGTTGACCGGATTACCCAGACTATTACAACAAGACAGAGGGCATTCGAAAAAGCAGACACATCCATGTAGCCAACCATTAATATGTAATGTTACTTAAGATAAGCCTTTATTTGTCCCACAATGGGGAAATTTACATTCTCAGCAGCAAGTTACAGTGGATAGAAAAGGTAAAAAGAGATTTCTGATGAAGTGACAAGATCCTTGTCTTAGTCATATTGTAAGATGACCTGCGTTGTCCCCTTGTAAAATGTACATAGATTTTGGGGCATCCTGCTAAAGGAATTGACTGAACAGATGGTTTTCTAGTGCCACCAAAAGATCTTTCTCATTTTTTGCTTTTGTTGTGATGAGTCCCTGTTTGAATCAATTTCATAATTAAGTAGGAGAGCTGGTGGTAATTTTATTGTCCGTACGTTACTGAAGAAATGTCTTAGAAACACTACAAACACTACAAGGCTGCTGAATTTAGCTGCAAAAGCGGATCAAAATCCTGCACACTAGTCTGAAGGAATTTTATCCCATTTCCCTAAGGAATGTGTGTTGCAGACCTCAATGCATTTAAAGGTATAACACTGATCTTTATAAGCATTGGCAAACTGCTGTGGTTTAAAAGTCTATAAAACACTTCTGGACATTCAGTAAGCAGAAAGTAATCAGCAAGATTCCTTTAACAGGATGCCCCAAAATATCAGTACATTTTACAAGGGGACAACTCAGGTCATCTTACAATATGACTAAGACAAGGATCTTGTCACTTCATTAGAAATCCTGACTATGTATGCAGCATCTGCAACACCAAAGGCATAGTGGGTGATTTCATTTCTTCCTGTCATGCCCTCAGCAATCTGGCAGATGGAACTGAAGCATCCTGGCCACTTTTGCCACAATCTGGACGCTTTCTCCCGAAGGCAATCAGACTTTTAGTCACCTGGCTGCCCCCAAACCTAAATCAATTGAACTGAGCTGAGCTGAGCAGTGCAAATAAAAATGCACCTCATCTCAACATGCGTGCTGTATTTCTGCATTGTCATGTTTGCACTTGGAGGTCTGGCATATGTTAGTGTGTGTGAGTACTCTTTTTACACTAATACTAGTTATTCCTTTAATAAAAATCGTATTGACTGAGAAGGTCATGTAAAAGTAAACTTTATGATCATTGCTCAACTGATAATTGATACTTTTTGATGAATTCATCTCTTACATGCTCAGAGTGTTAAGGGAGAACCAAACCCCCATATATGGGGCTGATTTTAACACCATTCTTCATTCTTTTTATCACTCTTTAATTATCATTTAATGCAATCCTATGTGGCAAGCGAGAGTGTATAAAGTGTCACATATTGATGTCACACAAGGCAGAGCTCACTGTACAACTTAGAAAAACTGATTTTCTCTGCTTCTTTTTCCCTGAAACGCGTATAAAAGTCGTATACTTTCACCTAGAATCTCTATTTGTATCGTATTTTGTAGTAATACTTCTTTATTTCTCAAACACGATCATCATTTTACAAATGAATTAAAAAAATTATGGCAATGGGTCCATGGGTCTGCTTGCTCACAGTCTAGCCAAATATAGTCTTTTTTTGCCTTTCACATTACAAGTGCCATTGTATTTCCTCCTGGAAATGAAAACATACTTTGTTTTGTTTGCCTTTTTAATGATTATTTAGAGTCTGTTATGCACCTCTCTGTGATATTTATGTAGCACATTAATATACATAAACCTTCCTGCTGAACTATTGTCAAGTCTGGTGTTCTGGAAATTTAATCAACACCCTTCTGACAAATCGGATTTGAGAATTCAATATCAAGGTGGTATAAAAATAAATAAAGTAGACATAAATCATTCTGGTCTAAAGGGTTTGTCTCATGGTAGTAATCATGTTTTACTTGAATTGGATTGCCATATTGATGAAATAAAGCAGTGAAGCATAAAATGGCACTAATACAGATAATATGATAAGCGAGAAGACAAGCCTGGTTTGTGTGGCACACCAATAAATCTAAGATCCAATGAAGTGTCTTTGTTGGATACATTTCAGTTTATTTTGTGTTGCAATGCAATCATATACCAAGTATTATTACTGTTATTATTATCATCCCATTTCATATTCTATATCTACTTCACACAAAACAAATGCTGCACATGGGTATAATGCATATTCAGGTGAAATGTGCTTGTTTAAAGCTTGCTCCAGTGATGAATCAGTTACTTTTTATTTTGTATCCACCCTTGGACATAACCATCCCAGTTTAATATTGAAAGGGTTCTTAAAATTGCTATTCCAACCTGGCCTGGATAGGTTGCTTCATTTTGAACACAGATCTCTGGACACATTTTCAAATCAGCACTTTCAATGTTTTTTTGAAACTCAAAAGTACTGAAAAGCTTCAGGTCCTATTTATACATTTTCCAAAATGTATTGCATGAGAATCATTAAACTGTTGCTCTGTGGGGAAGTTTATAAGAGGGTAGATGCAAGAGCAACTAGACATACCAGAAAACAAATCAAGAGTATTATAATATATATGAGAATATGTACAGGGGTTAGACAATGAAACTGAAACACCTGTCATTTTAGTGTGGGAGGTTTCATGGCTAAATTGAACAAGCCTG
>JAOUQT010000011.1:2938908-2949014 GCA_025769995.1 Xyliphius kryptos | reverse complement strand
TTCTCCGGTTTCCTCCCTCATTCCAAAAACATGGATTCAAGGTAAATTGAATGCTCTAAATTGCCCTAGTACAGTATTAAGGGGAAGATAATGAAGGAATGAATAATGTATATATTGATGTTAGGAAACCAAATTTGGACAGATTCCTAAATAATCTTATTAAACTAAGTGTGTGTGTACCCAGCGATAGATTGTACTAAACAAAAGATGAGATAAGTGCATAAAAGTCTCAGAACAAAACATCCCACAGGAAAGACTTCAAAATATGTAAGGAAAATATTTTTCGTTCTTTAAAACTGTAGAACCTAAGGTTATTTGAATTTCGTGTAGTTTTAACCCAGTGTACAAACTTCTACTCATATTTTTCACATGGATTTTTCATGTAAACACAATTTTCTACATTTTAGCTTTTGTTCATTTTAATATCTCTAAATTCATGTCGGTAATTAAAAGCTGGATTATTTAGGCACTACGGTCTATTTTTCGGCCGCCATTCTGCCTAGTGCCCTTCTCCAACAGTACACGAGAATTTGAGATCAGGCCCAAGAAAGCTAACACGTTAACTACAGAACAACAGAAAGCTTACCGACAACAAGACACCGAGTTCGTAATATCACCATGACGACAATATTACTTCCAGTTTATAGTAAGTATTATAACAGCATTTATTAATCTAACATGAGTATTATAACGTTCTTGGGCGAGTTGGCTTGAGTTTCTTCTTCGCCCAGTGAAGACCCGTTGCTTAGTAACTCAGCTGGTCGTCGTCATAGGTTTACACGAGGTGCATTACAAAGAATCTGATTGGTTGTTATGCAGATGACGAGCGGTCTGTAAATTGACGTTGCACTGCTGATCAGCGCCACTAGAAGCCAATAGGGCGGGAAAGGAAATGTAAATACAATGCGGTGTATCTCATTATGTGTAGGTTATTTAAAGTCTTAATCAATGCAATAAAACACAATAATGTCACAAAATACAGCCTCTTGCTTCACATAATAAGTAAGACTACTCTGTAGGATAGTTCTTGTGTTTATTAAACCCTTAAGACTTTTTATAAAGGCTTAGGTAAATAAGATTTTTGTCTTCCTCGACAACATAACTCTTTGGATGCAGGCCGTCATCTCAAATGAAATTTGGCAAAAACAGCTTCTTATAATTTCAACTAAACCCTTAATTCATGACCTGACCTTCCAAATTGATGGCTTCACAATCTCTCCGGCCAACTCAGTCTTTAACCTATACAATCTCTTCGACCGACTCGCTCCGTAACCTCCACAAGCTCTCCGACCGACTTGCTCCGTAACCTTCACAGTCTCTCCGACTGACTCGGTCCTTAACCTTCACAAGCTCTCCGACCATCTTGCTCTGTAAACTCCACAGTCTCTCCGACCGACTTGGTCCGTAACCTCCATAATCTCTTCTACCGTTTCGGTCCGAAATCTCCACAGTCTCTCAGACCGACTCGGTCCGAAACCGCCACAATCTCTTCGGATCTTTTTAACCGAACTGGCCACTCAGCTGCTGGTCCAAGCCCTTATCCTATCTCGGTTTGACTATTGTAATGCTTGCTTGCCGGTCTCGTAGCTCCCACAACCAGGCCTCTACAACTGATTCAAAACTCTGCAGCCTGACTTATGTTCAACCAGCCTAAGTGAACACAAGATGGAGTGAAGGTAAGAGGAGAGGAGAGCCTTGTACTGAATGCAGCAGCTACAGGACCGTAATACCTCATAGAGGCCTGATTCAAAACTCTGCAGCCTGACTTGTGTTCAGCCAGCCCAAGTAAACTCATGTCTCTCGCATTGCCTACCTGTAGCTGCTGCATTCAGTACAAGGCTCTCCTTACCTTACCTCTTTCTTACCTTCACTCCATCTTTCTAAAATACACTCCGACTCGTTCACTGCACTCTAGTGATGAATGTTGCCCGGTGATTCAACCTCACTGTGGTGCTTATTCTCACTCTGTATCGTTCACTACTGCTAAAAGGTGGAACCACCTTTCCAACACACTGTTAGTAAGGTGGAGTTGCTCAGCATTTTTGAGAAACTTTAAAAAATCATCTCTTCCACAAACACTTACTATAAAAAAAAATCCAAATTGGATAATCAGGTTTAGATTAGTGTTTAGTAATGTTTAAGTCATAGTGTACACCCTGGTTTAAGTACCATGGTACTCCTGGTTTTAATTGGCAACAAACTCGCCTGACCTAAAGCCCACAGAAAATCTATGAATTATTGTGTTGAGTAGGATGTGATACACCAGACCCAACAATTCAGAAGAACTGAAGACCATTAGCAGAGCAACCTGGGCTCTCATAACCCCTGAGCAGCGCCACAAACCGATTGACTGAATGCCACACCGCATTGCTGCTGTAATCCAAGCCAAAGACGCCCCAACTAAAAACTGAGTGTTGTACATGCTTGTTATTTTCATGTTCATAATTTTCAGTTCAATTTCTAAAAAAAAAAAAAATCAATTGTTTGTATTGGTCTTAACATTCTAATTTTCTGAGATATTGAATTTGGGATTTTAAGTAAAGTTAAAGTAAAAATACTAACCACTAAGCCACCATGCCGCCCCATTAAAAGAAGTAACTATTTGAAATTGAACTACTAAAATAAATCAAACTTTTTCATGATACTCTAATTTTAAGACCAGCACCTGTACACGGGATTATGTTTTTTTATTTGAAAGAAAAGTAAGCGTTTAGACAAGTCGACAAAATAATCGTTAGCGGCAGCCCTACTGTCCACTGGAAGGGAAAACGGTCCTTTCCTCGGGACAAGAAAGTGTGCGCACCCTGCTGTGGTGGACCACGGCACCGGGAGGAGCGCTCTTGCGCACTTCGTGTAGCGCGCTCCGGCATGCGCGTTCCCGCGTGGCGCGCGTGACCGCGCACTCTGGTTGTGTGTCTTTCTGTTTTCCTTTTTTGCCGTCCCCCCTCCCCTCCCATCTCTCCGTTGCTCGCTCTCTCAGCATCACCGTGGCGGGGAAGATGGAGGGCACGGCGTACGGAGCGGGCAGGGCCGGGGGAGCTTTCGACCCCCTCACGTTCCTCCGACAGCCTCACACCGGGCTCCGCATGGTCTCCTGGGTAAGTGCGCGAGCCTTTCGAACCCACTGCGCCGTCGGTGTCTCCGGATGATGCAGACGGAGAGTGCGCACACAGAGACGCGCTGTTTACGCACGCCATCCTCCAGCAGTGCGCCGCTTTCGGTCATACCCTCCAAAAAAATAATGTCCTGCACGTCTTGGCGTTGTTTAGGCTAAATAGCTTTAATTTTGGGATGTAAACTAAAAGGACATGTACACGTTTACGTGTCATGTTAGGTTTGAACCTCAGGATCCAGCTGTTATTATATAGGAGCCCATCACTGTATAGTGACATCATCAGGACCACCGTTATAACGTTATATTATTATTTGGGTGGTGCATCATGGACAGACAGCGGTGACATTGACATGAGAGTGATGTAAAGACGAATGTCTTTCTGAGAATGTTGGATTTGGAATAACATGGCAACCCAAATGTCCCTCTAGCTAAGGTCGCTGGTAATTTAGGGTTTAATGGCTGGTTAATTAATAAATACCTGGATTGGATTTGTTCTGAAAAACCCTTTTTTACTACAAAGTATTACATTATTCTTCGGCATTTGCAGTTTCTTTTTTTATTTTGTAAATCTGTAAAATTTACAGACTGAAATTGTACGTTTTTTATCAGGAGTGTAATGATTAGTATGTTCGCCTCTCAGCACTGGGGATCAAGGTTCGAATCCTAATCCTGGTGGAGTTTCCATATTCTCCTTGTGGGTGTCCTCTGGTCTCCCACAGTCCTAAAACATGGATTTCCCCCAAATAGTATGTGTGTGTGAGTGTGTGCCCAGTGATGGATTACAGCCCTGTCCTGAGTGTATCTTCCCAGTGCCTGAAATGGTTTTCCATGGATGGGCGAATCTTTTGCTTAATCCTATAGTCATACAGGGGAGAACGTTTTGGGTGCTTGGCAGATTTACCCAGGACACACACACACACCCACACACACACACTATGGGGCAATTTAGAGCATCCAATTTACCGGAAATCCATGTTTTTGGACTGTGGGAGGAAACCAGAAAACACAGAGGAAACCAATGCAGGCACAGGGGGAATTGGAGATTGGAAAATATACGGTCGTATATTAGATTTGCCATTTTTTACATCAATTCTGGTTAAACCCTCCTGGTTCTCCAGACTTGTCCATGAACCCCGATAGCTGGAGCAATTTACTATTTTTCGTGTACTAATCAGCATGGCTCCAAGAGATGTTCCTAAACCAAAGACAGAAAAAAGAGAAAAAAGCCACACTGGCATGTGAAGGACATGCAGACTCTACACAGAGTGCTCCCCCACCCAGGACCAGGATCAAGCGCACGTCCTTCTTGCTGTAAGAGTAAATAATGTGCCGCCATGTCGCCCCACTATAATAAAACGGGAAGTTCCGGTCCTTAAATCGGATTCGCTTAGCCGTTTGTCCAGTTGTGACATAATTGACTATAACGCACACCTCTGACACACATTCAAGATATACTGTACATTATTTTCCTGATGTTTTTATGAACGGTGTTCTGTAATTTGATTATCAGGGAAACTGAAAACCTGTTACTCAGCAACCAGCAGACCTGATTATGTTAAAATGACCAGTTTATTTGCGAATTTGCTTTCAATCAAGGCATTATGACTCAAACCTTGTTTTTTATTGTAGTGTGTTTGTAACTGTTTAATAAATACAATAAGACACTTAAGGTTGTGTGTTATTGTATATAAATTACGGGAAAGAGGTGTAACTGTGCTCCGCTTTGCATCGTACCCAACAACCCCTCTTTTTAGTCATTTATTACCAATAACGCACAACCTCAAGTGTTCTATTGCTTTATTAATACACAGTGATTTAATAATCAGATTAAGTTTCTGGCAGGGTGACACGGTGGTTAGCGCTCTCACATCACAGCAGGAAGGTCCTGAGTTCCAGGTCCTGAGTTTGCATGTCTTTTCCATGTCAGCATAGGTTTTCTTTATGAACGTCAGATTCGAGCCACACATTATAAACATGCATGTAAGTGCACTGGAGACACTAAAATGATTATTATCTCGCACCCCCACCCACATCCCCTGGGATTTAAAATTCCCAATTTCCTCAACTGAACTCCCTTCCACCATCAAATTGTCATTTTCATCCTCCTTTTATTTAGATTAGATTTCTCTTTATAGAGAGAGAAAGTGGAGGGGAGGACATGAGGCACTTGGCGTACTGCGATTGGTGCACGTTTAGAATTTGAGGTGAGTATTGAGTGACTCGATGTATTGCAATTGCCGCACAGGTAGGGTGAAGGGGAGGATACAAGGCGCTTGGTGTATAGCGATTGGCGTACGGGTAGAGTGCAAAGAACAGTGAGAGGAGCTTGGCATATATTGACTGGTGCACGGGTAGAGTGGCGGTGATGACGCGAGGCGCTTGGCGTATAGCGATTGGCGGACGGATAGTATGGTGAGAAAGGAGGGAGGCGCTTGGCGTATAGCGATTGGCATACACGTACAGTGAAGGGGAATCCGGGGCGGCTAGCTTAAAGCTAACTCTTTAAGGCATGGTACGAGTTGCACATCAACAGCAAAGAGGAAATCTGGCTCAATGCGTCTGATCCCGCAGCACCGCTTTGCTTCCTGAAGACTTGAATTAAAGGGAATTGAAGAAATAAGTAAATCAGTGAGTGACTTCAATGAAACGTGCAGTAAAAATGTGAAGTTCGAGAGCAACAGTTTGGTTGATGCCATTTTTCCAGAACTATGTGACTGATAGAAACAAACAGTTACCTGATGCAGCAATTCGTATAACATTGAAGGAATTGTTGTTTAATCAGTTGCAATGTCAGAAAACAAAAATGAGGTAGGGTCTGTCGTGCATATCCCATGGTTCGGGGACATACTCTTCCCTCTTCGCGGCTGGAAAAACAGCTCAGCCAACCAGACTTTAGGACTGGAAGAACCTGTTTTATAACCTGTTTTTTTTAGCAAACATCATGTGATTTCTTGCAGCTAAAAGTCGCCCGGTGTTTGTTTTCTGAAGCGCTGATTAGAGCTGAATCTAATGAGATTATTTGGAGGACAGAAGCTGCAGTGTGATTTTGTTCAGTGGCAGTCTGTTTCCCTCTGTTATTGGTAAACCAGGACACAAATCAGTCGGACATGGCCTCTAAGAGGCGCACATACACACACACACACACATGCGCACACAAACACACACAGCCGCTCAGCCTGATCATTACGAGGCCCATGTGTTGCCATGGCAACATGGTGACACAGGCAGCGAGGCGCAGTGCAAACGGAGCAAAGCTGCTGACGCACGTGGCATCCCACAATCCCCTAGTGCCGCAATGGGAGCATCACCCGGAGACAGACTTCCTATGCAGAGGTGGTGTGGGCAGAAAAATTAAAGCTGGCACTTCTCTTCATAGAACCACCGGAGCCTGGTACACAGCCGTTGTTACACTGTGTACAACCCCCATCCCCTTTCCCCCCAAGTCTAAAAACTCTTAAGTTTAGGAAGCCATTCGCGTCACCCCTCGTTTCATTATTTAACCATCAGCCTCTGACCCTCGGAAAACGTTTCATAAATGGTTTACAGTTTCAGATATCCGCTCATTCAATCTATTGCATGGCTCCTCACATGATGAATGGATCAGTCAGATTGACTAAATGATTCAAATGGACCTGTCAGTAATCCTACACTGTGTGTGTGTGTGTGTGTGTGTGTGTGTGTGTGTGTGTGTGTTTGTGTGTGCACGTGTGTGTGTGTGTGTGTGTGTGTGTGTGCGCGTGAATACACAACGCTGCAACACGTAAGCTCATACATTTACACAGACCCAACAGGGAGAGATTTTGGGGATGTGCATGAAAGCCATAAATAACACCATGAGATTGTAATCTGACCGCAGGCCGTGATTGGCCCGAGTGCCGGAATTTAGAAAGCAATTTGGATGCAACGGACTGAGCTAAACTTACTTTCATACTTGCGCGTGTAATTTTATGTGGCTCATTGTGAGGTGCCCCGAATCTCAGGTCTGTTAAGATGGAGTAAACAGTCTGCATGTCCTCCTCATACCTCTGTGGGCTACTCCAAAGGTCTCTGTCTCCTCTTCCATCCCAAAAACATACTGAAGAGATGTTAAATAGTCGTGGTCATTGGAGTAAATGAATAAGTGCACAGTACAGGATTGTTGCGTCAGAAGGGGCATCTGGGGTAAATTTGTGCCAAGTGAGACCTTTCTTTGGAAACCCTCAAAAGGGACATTAAAAAATGTAATGTCCACTTTTTCCATTAAAATCATTAAATTAATTATAGTTAACCGCCCCACGTCATCCCCCACGTTACCTGTGTGTCAATCGCTAAATGCCAGCCAAGTGCCTCGCTTCTTCCCCGCCACTCAATCCATGTGCCAATTGCGTCTTTCTCTCCACTTTACCCGAGTGCCAATTGCGTCTTTCCCTCCACTTTACCCGAGTGCCAATCACTACATGCCAAGTGCTTTGCATCCTCCCCTCCTCTACCCATGTGCCAATCACTATACACGTCTTTTTCTTCACTCTACCTGTCTGCCAATCGTTACACGCCAAACGTTTCGTGTCTTCCCCTCCACCTTACCCGTCTGCCAATCACTAAATGCCTCGCATCTTCCACTCCACCCTACCCATGTGCTAATCGCTATACGCCAAATGCCTTGCGGCTTTCCGTCCACTTTACCTGTGTGCGAGTCACTAAATGCCAAGCGCCTTGCGCTCTCCTCTCCCCTCTACCCATGTGCTAATAGCCAGAGAGATGACACACACCAAGTGCCTTATATTATTTACACACAAAATAAAATAAAAATGTGTATATTCAAGTGCAACGTTGTGTCAAAATTTCAACACAATCAGTTAAATCCTTTTTATATATTTAAGGTTTTGAACAAACAAACATTTATTTATTTTTTATATAGATGTAATCAATTCGGCTTTGTGTCATATACACTGCGGCGGCTTTATTAGTTACACCTCCTCGTTTGTAATTCTGTAGTTTCAGACTGTAGTCCATCTGTGTGAATCCTAATCGGGGCCTGTGTACACAGTTTCACTTGGTAGCTGTTGTGTCATTATGGGCTGTAGCTCTGTGCCTCATTAGGCACCCTTGATGTCGGCTCTACTCGAGACCAAGTTAGTCCAAAGAAAAGATTGATGTCTTAAAGAACCGATTCCTCTCGAAACATCAACTGACACTGAGAAGAGAGTGACTCCTCTCCTGTCTTCTCACAGCAGGATGTCCTCTCACGCGGGATCTGTAGTCAACAGCTGTGCAAACCGTGACGCCCTGGCAGAGGCACCCACCCCATGCTTTCTGATCACCACACGCACTTGCATGTACCCGTGCCCCGTTGGCAAACAAATGCCTGGGGCGCAATTATACATTCACCCACGCGGTACACTAACCTCGTCATCTACCTCTCAGGCAAAACAAAATGTCCCCCCACGTGCAACGAATACTGCGTCATACAGCTGGAATTTAAACATTTCATCTATTCCTCTCGCGCTAAAGAAAGAGGAAGTTCTAGTTGCGCTCACACGTTCTGCTCAGTCCGCTTTTCACCCCAAACCCATCTGGTTTGGTAATATAAAACACCACCTGCTTGCTGCTTCTTTTTTTTCTAGTTTCAGTTTTATGTCTCGAAATTTTAGAACTCCGGCTGCGTCCCAAATTATCTACTGCTTACTAAATAATTCCCTTTATTCCATCCTCTAAGAATCATGACCTCCACAAAGCAAGTATCTTTAGGGTATTGGATAATTCTCAGCATTGCAGTGACACTAACATGATACAAACCAAACAAATACATTTTTATAATAATATTATCAAACCTTCAAACATAAACTTGTCCTTAATTAAACAAAATGTACGTTAGATTATTTTTGAATTTCCCCATCTTGCCTCCAAACCTCATTATGAATTTAAAGAGAAGGGTAACCGGCAAATGAATGTCAGTTACCATGGAAACGAGAATGCTGGGCGCACCTCACACTTGTCTTTGTCTGTCTTTTTTTTTTTTTTAAATAAAAGTACAATATTTTTATTATTTTTTACTAGCTGGCTGTGATCTGCCGAAAACATTCATTTATTCCTTCACTCATTATTTTTTACTTCCATCCAGTGGATAATGTCTCGGACACTGGGCAAATACACCCAGGACAGAATGCCAATCCATCGCTGGGCACTCACTCACTCCCATCAGAGGGGCAATTTAGAGCAGCCAATTTTCCTTGAATCCATGATTTTAGACTGTGGGAGGAAACCGTAGAACCCTCAGGAATCCATGGGGACAAAGGTAGAATATGAAGACTTCACCCAGATTGGGATTTGAACCTGGAATCTCCAGCACTGAGAGGTGAACTTGGATCACACACAGGGAGCACTGTTTAAAATTTTAAACCCCATATCCACGCACATACACATTATTACACACATCTACCTGATTGCTCCATCTTGTGGATGTAAAATCAGAACCAGACGGTCATCTGTTGCTGCACAGTTTGAGTTAGTCATCCTCTTAATGGTGGATTGATGTCCAGCAGTGACATTTAAGTGGTTTAAAACCCCAGCAGCACCGGAATTAATTAGTAACTCGCAGGAAAATAGTTAGTTTCGTTTAACATTATATCACGCTGTTGTAATTGTTTCTAATAACCTGTCCTTTTCTGTTCCTTCATCAGCTTTTCTCGTTAGTGATATTTGGCTGCATTGCTAATGAGGGCTACGTAAACAGACCGGATGAGGTGGTTGAGTACTGCGTCTTTAACCGAAACCAGAACGCCTGTAATTATGCCGTAGGCATGGGCACGCTGGCTTTCCTTAGCTGCATGGGCTTTTTGGCACTGGATGTCTACTTCCCTCAGATCAGCAGCGTGAAGGATCGGAAAAAAGCCGTGCTAGCCGACGTCGCTGTGTCAGGTGAGAACAAGTTATCGCCAAGCTTCAGTTTTGCTTTTAATTACTAATTACTCTTTTCTGCGAACAGTGTAATCATTAATTTATTCATAATTGG
>JAOUQT010000011.1:2704605-2716804 GCA_025769995.1 Xyliphius kryptos | reverse complement strand
ACTCTGCTCTTACTGGTGCAATGTGCAATTAATGAAGATTGGCCACCAGGCTTTTCCAATTTAGCCATAAAACCTCCCACACTAAAATGACAGGTGTTTCAGTTTCATTGTCTAACCCCTGTACATCATGTACAGTTCTGTAAAAAATGCTATAAAGCAAATATGCATTTAGAAATAATAAATATACAGGTGCATCTCAATAAATTAGAATATGATCAAAAAGTACATTTTTTCAGTAAATCAATACAAACGGTGAAATACATACATTATATATATTCATTACAAACATAGTGATCTATACTGTGGTTATTAAACCAGATATTGGAACTTTTGGCAGTGTGGACAGGTAGCAAGTCTTGCTGGACAATGAAATTTCATCTCCAAAAAGCTTGTCGGCAGAGGGAAGCATAAAATGCTCTAAGATTTCCCGGTAGATGGCTGTGCTGTTTTTGGTCTTGATATAGCACAGTGGACCTGTAGATGACATGAATTTCAAAACCATTCCTGATTGTGAAAACCTTACACTAGACATCAAGTAGCTTGGATTGTGTGCCTCTCCACTCTTCTTTTAAACCCTGGGACTTTGATTTACAAATGAAATGCAAAATTTACTTTCATCTGAAAAACAACACATTGGACCACTGAGCAACTGTCCAGTTCTTTTTCTCCTTGCCCCAAGTAAGACGCTTCTGTCGTTGTCTCTTGGTCATGATGGCTTAATACAAGGAAAGGTGTCCACTCCTAGTGGATCTCCCCCAAATCTTTGAATGGCCTTTTCATGATGATCCTTTCAAGGCTGTGGTTATTCCGGTTGCTTGTGCATCTTTTTCTACCACACTTTTTCCTTCCATGCTATAAAATAATTCACCAGAAATATTTGAAATGTAAATGTTTTATATATTTGTAATTTTTTCTAAGCGTCCTGAATCAAATACATGTAATTGTATATATAATTGTGGCATAACACTGAAATGCTTATTTTTACTGTTGTAAAGAGTGGCTTTTTTGAGTTATCATAGCAACTATTGAATGAAAAAATTAAGTTATTGGTAAAAAGCTAACAAATATGAATATGAAATTGAAGAATGAAATTGGGAGTAGTGGTGGAAAGAAATAATGGCTTTTTAATTTTTTTGAATGACACCAAAATCAAGAATCATAAAATTAATGAATTCTAAAAGGTATTGTAGCAATGCAGTAATAGATTCCAATAAAATGTAAAACAATAAAACACAAAGAAGTAGATGAGGATCTGGCTTTATTTTTCTCTGATGTTTCTCAATAACAAGTTAATTCTTCTCTCTGTTTTTTGTGCACCATTCTGAATCTCTTGTGAATGAAAACTTTTGAAAAATCCATTTCAACCAATATTCAATGGAATAAACTAGAAAGACAATATCTTATTTACAATATTTATAAATTTGATGCCTGAAACATGTTATAAAAGAGTTCCAAAGTCCAGAGTCCAGAGTCTCCTTTTTTTGTATGTTGCGCTTCATAATGCACCACACATTTTTAGTAGGAGACAGGTCTGGACAGCAGGCAGGTCAGTCTAGTACCCGCACACTTTTACTACAAAGCCACACTGTTGTAACACGTGCTAAATATGGCTTGGCATTGTCTTGCTTAAATAATCAGGGATATCCCTAAAACCTTGCTTGGATAGCAGCATATGTTCCTCCAAATCCTATGTACCATTCAGCATTAATGGTCCCTTTACAGATGTGCAAGTTAACCATGCGCACTAACACACCCCCATACCATAAGAGATTCTAGCTGTTCGTATTTCTCCGACATTTGCACGATATGGTGGCTTCCTAGCGCTCCAATGGCCGTAGATGTGACACCTACTCTGTAACGTGTAACTTCATGATTGTGTACACTAAATTTCCAAAAGTATTTGCTCACCCCTCCAAACTATCGGAATGAGGTGTATGAATGCTTTAGCATACTAAGACATTCAATTCCATGCTCCCAAATAGAAGTTTGGAGCGGGCCCCTTCCTTTTACAACATGACTAATAAACCTGATAAAACGTCTTTTGGATAAATTATACCGGAGACTGGGAGCCAGGCCTTCTCATCCAACATCAGTGTGTGACCTCACTAATGCGCTTATGGAATAATGTTAAAAATTCCCATAAACACAGAAGAGTTGATGTTGTTCTAGCTGCAAAGGTTGGACAGACATCATATTGAACCCTATGGATTAGCTCATATGTGAATCAAGGCAGGTGAACAAATACTTTTTGGAAATATAGTGTATGCGCGTGTATATTCTATATTACACTTCTCTCTAACAATCAAAAATGTATACTAGAATTTCATCATGTACTTAAAAACTCTGGTACAAAGTGTGCAGCATGGTATGGAACAAAAGAAGCCAGACAGGGGCTTATGCAATAAGTCATGGGTTGCTGTTGTAGTAACCGGGTACTGTTTTCTCTCTCTCTCTAATTTCCTGAACACGTACTAAGCAAGAACATTCTGCATGCTGAAAAGACAATTTTGTGCCTCTATAAAAAATTAATTCTAGATCAACACGAGTCTAATCTGTCCCTGCTTTCATGTGTATTCAATAAATTAGGCTTCGTCGTCATTGTTCGAGCTGAAGTGAATTCAAACTGAACCTGAATGCAACATTTGAACGGTTACATTCAAGCACGAGTACATTTTGGTGAGCAGCAGTCTCCTTTTTCATTTCAAGAGCTCTAAATGGTTGAAAAATTTCAGATGTCCATGCTTTAAAAAGGGGAAATTCTGACATATTCCATTAGCATAAAACTAACATTCTGCTCACAGCTGTTTAAGCTAAAGACTGGGACTTACTAGCAATTTCACCTTTTAAAAAATCTGAACATCTTATTTTAATCATGTTATTTGTTACAATACACGACTGATAAGTTGTAACTGCTTATAAAATGTTCCCAATATGAAACTGTATATAAAGTTTATATGTAACTTCATAAATGTTTTCAGCACTTTCTGTACAAAGTCGCTCAATCCCCGTATACTACAGTAGTAGACTCAATTGGTAGAGTGCGCTGCTGGAAAAATCCAGGAACCTTAGTAAAAAATGGTTAAAAACCCAGGGGCTGCAACATCTGACAGGAGATTGGGATGCTTAATTAGCTTATCTCTATCTCATCAAGCAAATCTGTACAGCCAAACATCAATAATATTGTATGACATGATAAATAAAAAACTGAATCTTTTTACACATAAACCAAGTCATGCCAGAATTCCAAATTAATTTATTAATTTTCTTCAGCTTAAGTGACAAGGGGCAAACCAGTGCCCACCCAGTAACTCAGGGTACAAGCTCGTCATAGGGCACACAGACATTCACACAGTGTGATTGAACCCGGGTCCTTCTTGCCGTGAGGTGACAGCACTACCACTGCGCCACTGTGTCACAACAAAATTCCAAATTTCAATTCCATATGTATTAGCTCTTACCTGCTAAGTAACGGGTGTCCCGGCAGGTACTGGTGAGGCAGTAGAGCTCTATGTGGAGGTACCGAGGCTGTTGGACCTCCTGAGAGGGCAGCTAGCTGTGCCAGGCGGAGCTCTCCGGGTCTGTGTGGGACTGTGGGTATTGGGTGAAGTGCAGTGAGCTGAGCAGCCGTCAAGGGGATCGGGGGCAAAGGAGGTTTACTGTGGGCCAGACTGATCACAGGGATGTTAGGGGGTAGTGGAGCAGGGGATGAAGCAGGTGGAGCAGACAAGATGACAGTGGTAATAGAGGTGGAAGTGGAAATGGAAGGGGTTCTTGCATTTGAGGGTGAGGTAGAAGGTTCAGTTCTTGTCAATTTCTCCTCGACATTTGTTGCCCCAGTAAATTGTGTTGTAACAGGACTACTGGGGTTTGTGCTTGCGCCACTCTCTGTACCATTAGGTTCGTGAGCTGCAGGACTGCTGGTGCATGAAGAGTGAGTGTGTGGAGGAGTTAGGGGGTCAGTCATTGGAAGAACAGGGGAGGGGGATGTAGTGGGCTCCATTTTCTCCATCATGGTTGTCTTCTTTCTGTCTCTCTTATAAGCCACTGTCTTTAACTCTGGTGTCTTCTTTGCAGTCACACACTATAAAGCGTTAAACTTTTTTATTTTGGCTTGAGTGGACCAATGGATTTTGATAACATCTCTCGTAAGATACTCAGTCAAGAAATATGCAATGTTTAAATTCCAGATTCCTTGTTTTTAGTCTCACAATGGGGCATTTAGTTTTATATTCATTTCAAATGCACTCTGGGGGTCTAAACAAATACAAAATATAGTCAGAATGTGCAGAAACCTAAAACGATGCAGATAATTTTGCATCTAAGGCATACAGGTGTATACAAATGAGTTTTTTATGCAATTGTTATAGTTATACACTGAGATTCACGCGAAAGAGGCCGTGAATATTTTCATTAGGATGAAGCAACCAGAACTAAAATAATAGACTCCATAACTTGACGTATGTGTAATTGATTGCATAGAACCTAAACGTTAGGAACCTTAAGGGTTCTTTATTATCTGTCACTCAATTTAATTCAGTTAATACAGACAAAAGTTCCCTAAGTGATTAAAATATTTCAGAAAGATGGAACAAAGAACCCATAAGCCAACCAAATGTGTTGTTAGTAAATACATACAGTATTATATAATAATATTCGAGACCTCTTTCGAGTGACTCTCCCTGTATGTTGGTGAATATATATTTTTATAAACACTATGGGAATTAACACTTAGATTTATATCACACCATTTTGATAAACTCTAATAGACTATACAATTACTGAATATTACATGAATTAAGTAAAATACATTTGCTATATACACTCACTGGCCACTTTATTAGGTACACCAGTTTAACACATATTTAATCATCACATGGACACAACTCAGTGCATTTAGGCACGTATATATGGTCAAGACAACTTGTCGAAGTGCAAACAGAGCATCAGAATGGGGAAGAAAGATGATTTAAATGTGTATATGGCATGTTGATATGAGAGATCAGAGGAGAATGAACAGTAGAAGGAGTGGTTTGAGATGATAGAAAGGAAACAGCAACTCAAATAACCACTTGTTACAACCAAAGAATGCAGAATTCCATCTCTGTGTAAAGGATGTCACAAAGAATTAAGGCAGTTCTGAAGGCGAAAGGGGGTCCAACTTTTACCTGCATGGTGTACCTTATAAAGTCTTTTATATTACATGTCACATTCCCCTACATTATACGCAAACATTTTAATCTGTTGACAAATCAAAAGATGACATTTATTTGTATAAATATGCTGATTAACCCAAATGTGTAGTCCTAGGGGTCAAAAAATTACCCCCCACAATAAATCCCCAAAATTAAAACTCCTTATTTACATTTTGAATCCCCTATTTTTGATTGAAGCAACATGTTGTTGAACATTTATGTCGTGTTATATGCCATCATCAATGAACATGCAAACTCTGCACAGAAGGGCCCAGGATGCTCCACCCAGAATTCGACCCTGGGACCTACATACACACTTAGAATATTTAGTTTTTTTTAAACTGCGCGTTAATCACTAGAAACGATGTGAAAAACTATTACAAAATTATTAAGAAATTATACTTTTGTCAGAGATTTTGTTTATTTTTAAATTAAATTGTTTTTATTTTGTGTATAAGGTCAGTCATGTGTGGAGTTGTAGAAGGGAAATACAACACACAAGGGTAGAAAAGTGATTTCTTAATATAAAGACAACTGTTAATCCAGGTGGCATACAAACTTAAATATACAGTATTATATAATCTATGAATTATTAATTTTTATATTTAGGAAGTCACATAAATTCAAGTTGACAGAAGATGGAAAATCCATGGGTCATTTATTCTACTAACAAACATAATTGTAAGCCATTTTTGACCACATTTAAGACAACACAAGGGTTAATCAATTTTACACTAATCAGCTGTATATTTCTAGCTGTATATTTCAAAAGGCATTGCATTTAACTCAAGGCAATGAGAATTAGTGGCTTTCATCACCATTAAAGAATAAAACAATGTGCCACCAATGGCATCTGTTTTGTTGAGAATAAATATGTGAGGACTGGTGACAGATACATTTGCCCTTGAATGATTCATGACTTGCTTTTGCAATCAAGATCCTTCCCCTTTTTTTCCTCACTCGTCCTCTTTCTTAGAAGCCTGCTTCCATTCACCCGAGTGTGTTTCCCTTTTCGGAAGCTTATTAATATATTTGTTATTATTTTGTGTTATACAGTGGTGCTTGAAAGTATGCAATCCCTTTAAAATCTTCTATATTTCGTCATAAATAAGATCTAAAACATCAGAAGTCATAAAAATCAATAAAGAGAACTCAGTAATATTATAAAACATTATTATTTATTATTATTATTAATTATTAGGGAAAAGCATCCAGTATTACACATTGCAAGGAGAAAGCAATTGCACTCCGAAATGATCATTGCTGCTTGTCTGCAGCCTGCTAAAGATTACATGGACAAGCCAGAAGTCTATTAGAAGAATTTCATACATGGATGAGAATAAAATAAATCTTTTTGATTTAAATGAAGTGTTATGTTTGGAGAACGGAAAACACTGCAATCTGTGAAACATGGTGTTGGTGGTAGTAGTAGATATGCAAAAATATAAAAAATTTATAATATTTCAAAAACTTTCAAGCACCATTGCAGTTCTGCATAAAGCTGTAAATGTATGTTTCAGAAACGTTTTCATGATATATGATGTCATTTTTGAACTCACACTATAAATGTCCAGTTCATTTTTAGCCAATGTGTATGTGTTATTATTCTTGCTATTTAGGGTACAATTGTTTGCTGTTGCATAGAATTATGTCTACTGAAGGAACAATATGTACAATCTTTACAGTTATTTTACAAATTACTATAATGGGCAATAAAATCAGCCATTAGTGAGCACAAGCCAGCGTATTTCTAGTGCCGGTCCAAAGCCCGGGTAAATGGTGAGGGTTGCGTCCGGAAGAGCATCCTGCATAAAATATTTGCCAAATCAATGATGTGGGTTCATCAGTGGTGACTGACTCCCTGTGGTGACCCCTGATGAAGGGAGAGGCCGAAAGAAGAAGAAGACAAGAGTATTGAGATATATTGTGTTAATAAGTATATATTACTGAATGTATACTAATAGTAAAATTATGTTCTTTCATGGTGGCTTATTAAAGTATATTTTGCCTTTAATGCTTCCTGATAATCAACTTATGTATCAGAATACATAAAGCAAGGCGATGACTGGTTTTGCTGCAAAACAATGAGCAAATGTGACAACCAAAATCTTTAGACGAACAGTGCCAGATACGCACATATCCAAAGATATGTAAAGCGTATCAGATCGTTTAAGGCACAAACTGTACATTGGAACACAGTGCAAGGAAAAATGACACCAAATATTTAGATATTTACTGTTTCATTTATTGCTTACTATTTTCTTTTAGGTGTTAAATAATAATTTCAAAGATATTAAAACATAATACATAAAGTAATAAGTAATAAAAAAGTTATGTGGGTATAATGTAAAAGAATCTGGATTTACAGAGCTTGCGTTCTCTTGAACATTGCATAGCTACCACCAAAAAACGCAACTCATTGCTTACGTGTGTTTGTGATAAAAACGATCACTGCGTCATGCAATGGTTCGGTAGATACAGTAGCATTGAGATCTGTTGCAATGCTGTGAATATAATTTTATAAGATTAGTAAATATATAGCTGATATAGCTCAGATGGTAGAGTGTACACTGCTGGAATAAACCAGGATCTTTATATGTTTGTGTTTGATTCCCCGGGGCTGAAACGGCTGCCAATGATTAGAAGGCTTAGTTGGATTATACCTATTCCTTAGAGCACATATGTTCCGCAAACCATTGAAAAGCAATAATGCTATATGACATGATATAAAAATGAATAATCTTTGAAAACATCAGCAGTTAATAAATTCTGTTTTTATTACAGAACCTACACTAATAGTAAAATCCGATATGTTTAGATGTTGTATTGTAGTTTGTCCTTTATTTTGCGGTTTTTATATTATGATACGTTTTAATCATTTAGTCAGGATTATGCCATATATATATATATATATATATATTAATAAAGATTATATAAGTTATAAATATTGTCAACAGCATAATGTTTTCTACAATACAAGGACTTTATCATTTGTATTAAATTGTAGTTTCTTTTATGTTATTATTATTAATATACTGAATGGCATAATTAAAATATATAACATATTGAATTAAAACTAATTTAACAACATAGAAATGCCCAAATATATTTGCCCAAATATTCCCAAAATGCCAAATATACGAATAATTTATGACTTTAGTTTTGTATACAATATTGTTTCTAATTATAAATTTATTCCTATAGTTTGTATTTAAATTAATCTCAACTGAAAAACATTTACAGAGCTTGCGTTCACTTTAACACTATGTAGTCCCTAATAAACTGTTAACTCATTCTGTACATGTGTTTATGTGATATAATGGCCTTTATAAACGTGTCTGAATTTAAAATTGTTTAAAAAATTTTTAATTCTGTAGCCCTCTAGCACGAGAGTACAATATAGTGGATAAAGTCAACTTCCCTAATACTGCCATTAAATCTTCATTAAGATACTCACCATGTTAAGAGAGAGAACGTTGATCAGACCTTTGCTGGACTCTCCAATATTGGCATGTGTCGTCATGTTGAGCGCTTTTCTTCTGGACGACAACCGCAATGTCCTATTCCATCACGCCTTTCATTTCTTTCTTACTAACTTTCTATTTCTCTCTCGCTCTATTGCTCTCTATCTCTCTTTCTATGTCCTTTGGTCTCTCTCTCTCTCTCTTTCTCTTTTTTGCTCTCTCTCCAAGTTTTCATGTGTTCACCTTCCTGTCCTTAATGTAAAAATAGAATGTTAATCAGATCGCTAATATCCAAATGTCAACCCGGAAAGGAACACAACATAGTTTAGGGTGATACAGGTCCTGTTGCATTGAGAACCTATTTTGTAAAAGCAGATGATAGACTTAGCTTCTACTCAGAGTTCCCTCAATCTCTCCGTTCATTCTCTTTCCTTCCCCTGTCATTCCCTTGCCTACCCTAGTTGGTTTCCATTGGATGGGTATTTATTGGACTTTACAAAAAAAGGGCGAGAGAGACAGTGCAAGTGATGGGTGAGAGAGAGAGAGAGAGAGAGAGTGAGAGAGAGAGAGTGAGACATATACAGAGAACCAAAGAGAGAAGGGAGGGAGAAAGGGAACTGTTTTCCGCTCTCTGCTGGACAGGAGGATGTACTCACACAATATGGTGACCGCTGATAAGACACTCAAAAACCGCCTGTAGACCTTAGATAAGGAAACATGCCCCCCCCAGTAAACCCCATAACACACACACACACCCTGGTCAGTCCTGGACTCCAGAGGTTCTTGGATCACAGCTAGAAGGAAACTGGCTTAACATCACAATTGAATAATGCCAAAGATGACACACACACACACACACACACACATAGAGACACATTGGTATTGCTACACTTGTGAGGAAACATTTACATACCCCTAACCTTAATGAAAAAGCAACTTTCTGGCTTTTTTTACACTTTACTTATGGGGTCAGAAAAATGTCCTCACAAATGTTGATATCCTAATGGGATATTTGGTCTTCAAAAAAATAGAAACAGACACACACACTTGTAGTAAAATGAAAAATATACCAAATAAGCTGATGTAGGAGGCAAAATTAGAATGCAGTACCTATGGAACACCAATGGGGCAGCAGATATAGAGTGTGTGATTGCAATAAAAAGCATCTGATCTTTTCGGGTTGCTCTTGTTCCTGGAACTACATCTATCAAGATGATCCAGGATTAAGAAGAAGATTCAGATTTAACATCCCTCTACATCATTAAAAATGTGATTTTCTGAATTGAGAGTAGTTTCCTTCATATTTTTGACATTTTAAACAATTAAAACCTCTACCTTAACCCTAAACCCTAATATTAACCCTATGTCTTTGTACCAAAATAAGGACCATGTAGTAAAGTTATTGACTCTGAGAACATTAGGATGTTATATTAGTTGAAAAAAGTGAGGACTGTCCTTAATATGCTCAGCAATATGGAGAAGAGGCACACGTGTCCATTTTAAGATGTCCATTTAATGTCATTGGCATAGCAATGAAATGCAATGCCATGATGAATAATGACATAACCAAGTGGAAGCATGTAAAGGTTGAACAGGATAGGGCCAAGAACTGACTCCTGTGGAACTCCACATTAAAATGTGTGTCTTAGCCTTAGCATTTTCAATAGAGACACACTGTTAAACCACCTACAGAATTAACCCACCCACATTTAAAAGAATTTATATCAAAAAGCATGTTAAAGTGTGTTAGTGCTTGTTGCTGTATATATGTAATAAAAACACTTAATAGATAATAATACAGGGTTATAATATGGTTCTAATTTAAATAGATGTGTTCCTTAGAGCCAGAAAGCCAACTTACCTTCTGACAGCTTCAACAGGAATATAATTCCCTAACAAACTTTATCACATTTAATTCAAGATGTGTTTTATATGATATTATTGCTTGTTAGTCAAGGTTTCACACTATTTGGATGTGTGCCTTTAACACCTGTCGTTCCATCTGACTGCATACTGCATCACATTATAGCTCTGCATCTCTGCAGATTTGCCTACATGTTAAATAAAGCCTACAACAGCATTTCAAAGCGCAATTCCTTCGAGACGTGCATTTCTCCATTTCTAAATATAACCCACTCTAGGCATATAATAGACTCACTAATGCCCAGATCAGACCAGAAGCTTGGCTGCAGGGTTTCAATAGACCTTTGCATAAGTATAGTCTTTAATTCCCAAGGGGATGAGCAGAAACACCTGGAGGAAACTAATTCTAATTATAAGGTCAAATAAATAAGAGATACACTAAACGACTCGAATATGTAGTGGCAGTCGTGTTATTATACAATTTTAAATCGAATGCATCTTATTATTTAAGAAAATAAACCTAAAAAACATTTATTAATTTTTGTGAGGAGTTTGCATGTTTTCTTCATGTTTACCACTAGGTCACATCAACCTTTTATATTTACACACTTATAGTACGTAATCATACATTTGTCTCTTAATACAACTGATCAATCGAGGGTTACCTTGATCACCTTGAGCTTGACAGTGGCAGGATTTTAGCTCATGATCTTCCAGACAGAAGTGCAAAGTCTTAAACAGTGGGCGATTACGGTCTTTGTTTGTTTCATTTATTTACTGAGAATTTTTAACAAATGTTAAATTATTAATTAATGAATGAATTCATTCATTAATAATTTAACATTTATTAAAAATTAAGTCATTCATTCATCCTAACTTTATTCTAGTTCTAGGGTCATGGTGAACAACCCTAGACAGGGCTGCATTCTATCATAGGGCGTGCACACATACACATTCACACACTAACGGGCAATTTAACACATGTAACCTATCATGTATGTCTTTGAAATGTAAGAGGAAACCTGCGCAAACACCGAGAGAACTCCACACAGAGATTTTTCAAGTCGCCCCATCCGGGGCTTGAACCCAGGATCTTGCACTCGGACAGTTTTCCCCACAGTCCAAAGACAGGCATGCTATGTGAATTGAATTGTCAAGAAGGGCATCCTGCGTAAAAAATGTGCCAGAGGTGAGTGACTCATTGTGGCGACCCCTGGTGGCAGGGGGAAACATAATATCATCCACAAACCCAAAATCTGGGGCTACAAAAGTAAAGTAAGAAAAAGAGGAGAGTGAAAATAGAGGAAAGGGAGCTTGTTTTATACCCCCTATATGGTATATTTCTGGAATTCATGGTTAAGGCTTTATGCGCAACTGAACTATATTCTGTATCATTTTACAGTGTAGTGTTCACTGAACATGCACATACAGAATTAAACACAATTTTGATTATGTATAAGTATTAAGTATTTTTTATTATTATAGAATTTTGTATGTTCACCCCATGTACATGTAGGTTTTATGTGGGTGCTCTGGTTTTCCTGCCACAGTCCAGAAGCATATGTGATTCTAAGCAGTATCTCTAAATTGCTCCTATTATTTAAATGAGTATGACTTTGTGAATCTGTTGATGCCTTTTCACCATGTGCTGCCGGTTGGGCACATGCATAGTTCCCAGTA
>JAOUQT010000011.1:2664512-2683646 GCA_025769995.1 Xyliphius kryptos | reverse complement strand
GCCATTCTTCTTGCAGGATAGTGGACAGGTCACTACGTGATGCTGGTGGAGGAAAACGTTTCCTGACTTGCTCCTCCTAAACACCCCAAAGTGGTTCTTCAAAACTATCATCAAAACTATTTTATGCTGGATATGAGTGGGAAGGTAAGGAAACCTCAACACAGAGCAAGTAAGCGTACCCAGCAGGGATGTCCCGTTAAGATAATGATCAATAATGGAAAGCAAAATCCCACAGTTTGTTTGTCTCGTAATCTTCAAACAAGTAGATGTTAGATAGCAGTAAATGTATTGCTGTTATTCTGGTTGATTAATTTTAATAGTTTGTATCTTTTTTCTTTTTTTTATCAGATCAATGTACTTCATGACAGTATCTGTGATCTGACAGAAGCTTATTGTGGAAATGAGCACAAAGGAATGGCAAGCCATAAACTACAATATGCATGCCTGTGAGGCCTGTGTTTATATGTGTATAATTCAAACCTGCTGTTACTGTGTGTTTGTGTGTGTGCTCATGGAACGATGGTGTGTATACATATGCTTAGTACAGCTGCCCATGGTGCTCCTGATCTCTCATCTTTTCCTCATTAATTGTGTTATGTTGTTTGGTATCTTGCATTGAAAATGTGTGTGTCTGTGTGTGGCTTTAAAATGTATGCGAGATGAATGAATACAGGCATGTGAGTATAAATATCTAGCAAGGGAGTTTGTGTGTGTATGTGGTGCAAGTACAGGCCTTGGAATGTGTATAGAAAATTACGGTATGATAAATGTGTAATGAAATTGAATAACTTAAGGAGCCTTAAGTCTTATCTACCAGTGGATTTCTGCTATGAACAAATCTGTATAAATCCCAACTACACAGCTTATAAACTGTAAATACGGGTCTGAAATATATATATAGCAATAAAATTTGATGGACACACAATTTAGATGACTCGCAGTGTACATAATATTCTGCCTTGTTGTCTAATAAAAGAACAGGAATCTAAAGAAACCATTGAAACTAGATGAAACATCATTTTTAAATTACTCATTTCAGTGTACATTGTAGCTTCAGACTTCAGTTCTTGGCTGGTTAAAGAAGGTGACGTGATCTGTTATAGCACGTCCGCCTCCACCTACTGTTTCTGCTCTCCATGGTTTTACAGAACAGTACATTCCCTCAGCCAGCTTGTACCAGACAACCAAATATTAAAAAAAGAAGGCGGTATGGTACCTTCTGATCAACAATGCTGATCAATGTCTTAACCAGTAAGCTACCACTGAAGCATCATTGAGCTACCACTGTCACACCACAGACACACCACTGATTCACCACTTTTCCACCATTGATCTACTGCTGCCACACAAGTGATTAACCACTTCCCCACCACCAAGCCACCCACTGCGCTACCACTATGAAATCACTACCCCCACAATGTGCTACCACAAGGACACCATTGATTGACCACTGCCCTAATACTGAGCCAACATTGCTCCACCACTGAGCTACAACCAGACCCCCACTAAGTGATTAGAATGCCACCATTGAGCTACAAGTGCCCCACCATTGATTCACCACTGCCCCACCATTGAGCCAACACTGTCCCACTATTGAGCCACCACTGTCCCATGATTCAACCACCACTGCCCAAAATCCGCTTTCTAATCTCAGATAATTAATTCCACCTGCAGAAATGATGAGCCCCTGACCTGTATCTGTGTGATTTTATGCATCGCTCTGCAGCCAGAAGATTAGCTGATGAATAATGACAGATAAGTCCTGTCCACTGTAGGCAACATTTACCAGCTTTGGAGACACTAGTCACCAACATTAGCGTCACCTTTTTAGTGATCATATTCTGATAATCCAGTGATTGTTCAGTGTATAAATGTAAAGCTATGTATCTTGTGGTCAGAGCAAATCAGATTATATAGAGCATGAGGACGCAATTGATGATGAGGACGTATACGACAGATTATGGTTAAAGATAAAATAAAAAAGGAACAGAGCAAAATACAGAGAAAGAGAGTGAGAAAGTGAGTGAGAACTAATCGCTCATCAAAGCCATATGAACAGAAAAAAAGATTTGGCACTTAGTTGTGCATGTTGTGGTGAGGCAGCACAGAGCACACAAAAGAAAAATGATTCAAGAAACTCGTTTTCTTATTCAGAGGCTTTTCTTTTCTGACAAAAAGTCTTCTAACAGCACACTTTAGCTTCAGCTGACAGCTAGTTTATTCATTCTTTATTATAGACAAATGAAATTAGATTAGTGTGTGCAACAGGAAGACTTGTCTGTATGGGATCTACTGAAGCTTTACACCATTATATATTTTACCTTTAATAAACATTTTTATTACAGAATAAAAGTATTCATTTATGGTGGTTTTTAAGTCTACGTTACTGCTCACATCAACATCTGAAAAAAAAAATCCAATTACACATGTTTTCCATTACTACAAATGTAGTCAATCTTCTGAGGTAATCGTAAGCAACAAGGCTAATCCAACTAACAAGCAATTGTTAGCAACACATAAATAAACACACTTCTGCCTGAAAAAAAAAAACATTTGACCCCGGGTTAAAATAACTTGAAAGTGTGAGTTATTAAAAGTTTGTGCGAACAATATGTAATCTATATTATCTTACTTATGAGTTCTAGCGAGGGTTGCCAAATTAAGGAATGGAGGGCATTATCATATGAGCATTATGAAAATGTTTTATTTAAGCTGTTTTAATGTATATTATTTCAATTTAGCAGTGATAAAGTATCAGAGCTATGTATTAGGCAAAACAACATGTAAAAGGAAAACTATTTTTAATAATGATAAAACATTATTATAGATAAAATAATATCTATCTATACATCTATCTATCCATCCATCCATCCATCAACAAAAACAGCAATTTTATGAATTATTCTTAAAATTTTGGATTCATAATGTTATTTAAGGTATTCATAATGTGTTCCATGTTCATGTTCCTCCGCAGCCTCTCACACATTTTTATTTTTTCCTGATGCATGCTGTTTGATATCACAAATTCTGTGACTAAAAAAAACATTTGTGGTCACTTCTTCTTCTGTATTTTTGTAGTCTTTTTTGGTGATGGACAAACACCATTTTGAAATGTCTTGTAGCAATGCTACATTGCTAGTGATTGGTCATAACCTTCGGTGCTCGAACATGACAGCCAGGCTGAGTGAGAGCAGCAGTTTCCAAATAAAAAAAACGATTCCATATGTAATTGGACACAAACGTTTTTTGTGACCTTTACATATTTACACATAAACCTAATACACAGTAGTAGGAGGTACAAAATAAATTCTTGCTGATCCGACATGCACTGTAAATGCAGGAGGTGAGGCAGCCAGGTACCTCTGTCTCAGTGAAGGGAGTGAGTGTGCTTGTTCTGTTGCTGTTATTCTACACAGAAATGCTAAGCTAACTGATAAGCTAGATACATTATAAAAATCTAAGTGCATTTTATTGCTATTTTATTTTCTATTACAGTTCAAAAACTTCTCAGAACTGGAAATAATAAGTAAAGCTAATTGTTTTGCTTTGTTAATTTACATCCAATAAAAGAAACTTTAAACAATTGTATTATATACGCAAAATCAATTCAATAAAATTGTCACGACTAAAAACAATGTATGTACTTTTATGTGTATTAAATGAATATGAATATATATAAATAGTGGAATTGTGATGGCAAATTTACACACACTGAGGGTGCCAAATAAATATGCTCTCTCCAAAATTGCCCTTTACTTTTACCAATAAGCGTGTGTAAAGAATACTGATATGAGATATGCAACATATACAATTATTAGTGTTCCAGCAGAAAATTAAGTGGTGAATGGCATCGTCTTTTTGGGTGCAGACTTTTTTCACGGACTGTTTAATCTGTTATCACGCAAATAAGAATGGAATTCTCTTCTGAGTCTGGTTCTTCTTAAGGTTTCTTCCTCATAACATTTGAGGGAGTATTTCCTGGCCACTGTCACCCTAGCTTGTTCATTAGGGATACAATGATAAAAAGTAGCTTGTGTAATTTTTATGGTTATATCCTGTATATTATTTCTGTAAAGCTGCTTTGTGACAATGTTCCATTGTAAAAACACTATATAAATGAAACTGAATTGAATTTAACATACTTTTTTTGGAATTTGCAAAGGTGTTAATATATAAAAGGGTCAGTGCCAGCTACAAACCTTACATATCAAACATATAAAAAGAAACATGCAAAATCTTGGAAGAAGAAACCTGCTAAACATGCTCAGTGTAACATTTGCCTCTCCCTCCCCATCTGACCCACATTAGAATGAATCACACAAACAGATATAGTCTGTAAATAACTGGGCAAAAGCAAAGTGTTGTGTAGTGTTTCTTTGGCTCTGGAATACAGGACATTGTATGTGGAATAAAACAATGAGTGTGAGGTTAAAGTACAGCATGTCAGATTTAGTTCAAGGCGATTTACTATATGGGGAAAAAGAAAACAGAGACAGCTGGTCAATATTTTACATGTTCTAGGAGTGTGATGGATGCCATATCTGTTTACTTCTCCAAATGTCCATATTTGTATACAAATATATCACATTTTAATGGCCTTTTTACCAGACATGAGATCTGAATTTGTAACCCTCTAGTCACTCGCATAGAACATTAACCACTAGGTTGTAAATATCATGGGATGTTTTTAATTTAAACTTTAAAATGTAATTTAAGAAAATCTTTAGGCATGGCATTCTGGCACAGAGGGCAGCATTTCTGTCTAGATCCAGGGTCTGTGTTTTATTCTGAGCCTGTGTGAGCCTAGTTTGTGTGTATGTGTGTTTTAATTTCACCTATCGAAGTCATATATAAATATACATAAACCTAGGTTGCAATGTTATGCAGACGTACAGATTCAGGTTGTGTTGGATGTAGGGCTATTGGTGGCAGAGAAGCAGTAATCATTACCAGTGAAGTCATTTTTTTGACCAACCTCTGATAAAATCCTGGTAATGTCCTTGTTGAACAGACCATGTGATTCTACCTCTGTAATAATAAGTGTGAATTGTAATCGACATAAATAATATTAATAAAATGAAAAAACCTGAAAAAAATGACATTGGCCATTATTTTAGGAAGGAGACTATATGCAGACATAGCCATCATTTTGCAGGCTCAAAGTCTCAGCACTTTGAACCATTGAATTTAATCCTCTTTATTCCTTCTGTTTAAATGAAAACCTGAATTATTAGCTCTTAATACTAGTGCGCATGAGCATGAGTAGCACATTACAGCCTGTTTGTGCAGTGAGGCTCGTCATCATAATAGGTATTTTTACTTCAGACCATAGAAGTTTACTTTCCACTCAGCGCTCTCTTAAAAATAAAACGCTGAGCCCCAGTGGCCTGATTGATCCTGCAGTCCAAAATCAACAAAGTGTCCAGTTGCGGTCTTTCAGGAGCCAAAAAAAGAGAGCTACTTTCTGGTCTTTTGTGTAAGACTATGCTTCTATAACACTATGATGACATCTCAAGACTAAGACACACACACAGATGCATAGATTGATCAGGTTCTCGTTCCTGACCCATGTGTCACTTTATGCTATAAACTGTGGTATGTTAGGTGTGTTTTCATACATATTAATAACAATTATAATGTAATTATAGTGTTAGTTCCTTCCAAACTTCATGAGCACAAAAGTTTAATTTGAAAATATGACTTCATCCTCTCTCTCATGCATGACATCATGCAGGTTTATTATTTCTTTTAAAGTAAAATACACAAATACGGTGTAGCATAGCCTGATTCATGGATGTGCTCTGACTAAATTTAATGAATGTGTGTTTAGATTAGTCTCAAGTTGGAGTCTTATTTTTCACAGTTTATGGATTTCTGATAAAATAGAACATGGAATGCCATAATAAGAGGAGGATAATGTGTGGGTTAACTGTGTTTAAAGCAAACAAATGACATTTGTATGAAATTATGGATGCAAAAATATAATAAAGATGGATGGATAGATGAATAGATGATAGACGGTTGGTTGGAAGGATGGGTGGATGTACGGATAGATACAGTATAAGGAATGTTTGAATGAATAATATGTATTAACCCAAAGAGACACTAAAGAAAGATCAGAAGATAACTGGAACTTAGTAAAGCACAAAAATATACAGTCAACTTTAAATTTTTTTTACCCAAATTTAGCAACTTCACATAACTAATGGTTCTCTTAGAGAAAGCAATGGAAAACCACTGTGTTGCAATGATCTTTCTTATTCAATGTAATACTTTAAATTTTAAAAAACATCATATTTAAAAAAAATCACGTGATGTTATTTATGAAAAAATAACTAATCAACCAAATAAATGTGATTTGTTCTATAGGACACATATCTGACAGAGAGCAGCATCAACCTATCAAATCTGCTAATTAGAATGTTTTCAGGCACATGCTTCTGTCCGTTTGTGAGTGTTCAGCAAATGTACAGCACACATATTAGAAATGACAAGAAAATCTGGACAATCATATCACAGGTCTATTGCATTCGTCACTCAGAATATCACCGTCTATAAACATTTTAATACAATTATTTAGCAATATCAGCCTTCACCTTTTGATCTTGTTCATGAAATGATAAAGATTTTTTTTCTGTAAGACAAACTATGCGACTGCCGAACGGAGTTGTTTTGCTGGGATTATATAGTTTTTGGGAAAGATTTGTATGGTAAATATTATTACAAAGGATTTAACATTTTGTTGCAAAGTCATCAACATTGTCTTTCTAAAATAATTTAGTAATAATAAAACTGTATGCATGTACTGTGTACTGCATGCATGCAAAATGAGTAATCCTACTTTTAATGTACTAAACAGGACAAATAATAAAATAGGAAAACATGGTTGTGTGCCCACTGTAAGCACTGGATCCTTCTTTATATACAGCTGTCCTGCGGCTTGTACTGATATCTTTCTTTAGACGCAGATCAATTCCAGATGGACATATAGCACTTTTGACTACTGCCAATAATTTAAAATAAAATAAGCAGCTGAAGGAAGGTTCTGTTTCAAATTCCACTTGGTATTCTAATCCACCGGTGATTAGATACGATAGCTGGCCGATTATTATGTCTAAAAGCGATGATATGTTGTGTTTCCAAGGCAATGACGTGTTTATGTACTGTATTTTATCACCAATGAATTAGCAACAGATCCGGATTTGCCTGAATGCTTGCTAATGCAAGAATCCAACTTTTGCAATGATTAGCGTGCGCTTGTTGTATCTGGTGTTTGTCAGATGAAAACTGACACAAACGGCAGTTAGGCTGATCCTTATGTATGTCAAAAAGCAAGTGCCTGTGAAATTCCAGATTTGTTTTTGTGTGACGGCGGGTTTAAAGAAGAATGATACATCCTCTGTCTTAGTTCCCGGCTTAGTAATAGGAAAGGTCCAATTTCTGCAATACCGAATCTGTGGACCAGATGTCTATTTAAACAGGGTCATGTTTTTGCTTTTTAAAAAGAATTCAGGCTTGTCCTGCACATCTGTACTTATATATCCCCCACACGCACATTGTTATTGTGTTTTCACTTTATTAATTGGAGCCCAGCTTTGTCTGCTTGGTGACAGCAGTCCATTTAACTCATACCTTGTTGGTTTCTAACAGCGGAGCTGGATTTAGCAGCTCGAGACCCATATTGAACTAATAGACAGTGTTGGGATTCTTTTTTTTTTCTGTTGGATCAGTTACATGGCACAGGCTTCATGTGCCTTTTATCCATTTAGCAAAAGCATACGCAGAGGCTCAAAGCCATGTTTCAATGAGAAGTGAAATATTATTGTTTCAGCAAGCAGACAAGAAAGGAAAGACAGGAAACAGGGTCAGAATACACACGGATTGTATGTTTTTAACACAGTAATTCTATAAAAGGTGATATATTACATATTGTGGAAACAATTGTATATTACCCGATGGCTGGGTTTGGAAATTTCTTTTTTCTTTGAACATAGAAAATTGAGTATTATTAGGAAATCAGAGCCACACAATGTTCTTGTTATGTTCTGTATTTAAGCATTCATATATTTGCCACAGAAAGTGAGATTATAGCAAGCAAGGCCTGTTATAGCTTAACAGCTTAACAATGAGCTGTTGGAGGCAGGATGCAATTCTATAAACTAAGCATGATGTGAATTTTGGAAAATCTTTTTGGAGACTCATCCTTATCACTGTGGAAAATAGAAAGCAAACATCAACAACAAGTGATTTATAATAAAATGATATTACTGGCAACAATATTCAGATCAATACTTAGGTGTGCAATACAATTTGTAAAACGTTGCAACTATAACAAACAATAGATTTAAAAAAATGTAAGTGACTAATTAAAGGATAAACATGGAATAGGTGAACACTTTTGGGTTAACAATCAATAACAGACCTAACACCAAATTGAAATCAAAGCAAGCTATATTTGTCAGATTTGAAGATTTATAATGTAAAAATCTGACAGAAGGTTCAGAGTTTCTTAAATAATATCTGTCATTAGAGACAAGTTACAAGCAAGTGTGTGTGCGTGTGTGTCAGGCATCACAACATCCTTACTCTGCTTGCGTGTTGCGTCTCACTTCTGGACTAGATGAGTGAAAATATGAAAGCTTACAGCTGTGGGAGAGTCTAATTAAACTGGTTTATTTATATTGGATTATTATATTGTGGTCACAATGGTATGTATGTACTAAGTATGGACATTTCAGGAAAGTAAGGACATTTAGGTCAATCTTGACTTTTTGTTTACTGATATCGCATCCTAATGCTCACAGAGTGCTCCACGTCACTTTTCTCCATGATCGTCACTTTGGAAATATTGGCTGCTTTATACAAGTGCATCCCAATACATTAGAAGTTAATTTATTTTAGTAATTCAATACAAACAGTGCAATGCATACATTATAGAGACGCATTACAAAAAGCAGCCATTATAGAGCACAATCCAGTGTATTTCTAGTGCTGGTCCCAAGCCGGACCCAAGGTAAATGGTGAAATTTGCGTCAGGAAGGGCATACAGATTAAAACATTTGCCAAATCAATGATTTGAGTTCATCAGTGATAACCGACTCACTGTGGTGACCCCTGATGAAGGGAGAAGCTGAAGGAAGAAGAAGATATAGATTCATTACAAACACATTGATCTAATTCTAGTCTTTATTTCTGCTAATGTTGATTATTATTGCTTACAGCCAATGAAAACCCAAAATTCATTATCTCGAGCTGCCCGTGGCACTGTTGAAGCATTATGGAAGCCTAGGTTGCTTTAATAGCAGCCTTCAGTCTGTCTGCATTGTTGGCTCTGGTGCCTGTCATCTTCCTCTTGACAATACTTAATAGATTCTCTTTGGGGTTTAGATCAGGCAAGTTTGCTCGCCAATCAACACAGAGCGACACTGTGGTTATTAAGCCAGGTATTGGCATTTGTGTCAGTGTGGACAGATGGCAAGCCCTGCTTGCCAATGTCATTATCATCTTAAACACCTGCACTGACTTATATAACACAGTGGACCTATACTAGCAGATGACAAGAATGCCCAAATCATCACTGATTGTGGAAACTGTGGGACCTTGATTTTCAAATGAAATGCAAAATTAAAAAACAACACATGGACTAATGAGCAACAGTCCAGTTCTTTTTCTAGCTTGATACAAGGAGTGCGACAGTTGTAGCCCATGTCCTGGATATGTCTGTGTGTGGTGGGTCTTAAAGCACTGACTCCAGCAGCAGTCCATTCCTTGTAAATCTCCCCCAAATTTTTAATGGCCTTTTCTTGACGATCCTTTCAAAGCTGTGGTTATCCCAACTTTTTCTACCCCACGTTTTGCCCTCCACTTAACTTTCCAATAATATGCTTGAATACAGAACTCTGTGAACAGCCAGTTTTTTAGCATTGACTTTTGTGGCATAACCTCCGTGTGTCAATGACTGCCAGTGTCTTCCCCATGAATGTGTAGCCTACTGAACCAGACCAAGAACCATTTTAAACACTTAGGAAGACTTTGCAGGTGTTTTTTGTTAAATATTCTAATATTCTGAGATTGGCTGTAAGCAATAATCATCAACATTAACATAAATAAACACTAGAAATGGATCACTGTGTTTGTAATGAATCTATATAATGTATGCATTTCACTGTTTGTATTGAATTACTGAAATAAATAGAATTTTTGATGATATTCTATGCACCTGTATATAACATGTCCTAGTTATCATATTAGTTGGTGAAAATAAAATGGTCCTAATTGTTTTGGGGATTTACTTTACTTGGTCCTTACTTTAAGACAATTAGAAGAATGTGTCTGTGTTTGTGAGTGTCTGGTGGGAGGGTATGTGTTTAAGTGACATTCTGCCTGGGTGGTCCAGTCTTTCATGGTGTGTGGGATTGTGAACATGACCTTCATATGAAAAAATCCCTTGCTAACCCCCTCACACCCGGACCATCTGCACAGGTCCCAAAGGACAGACGGTATGAGGAGACAAAGAAGTAGGCAGAAAGTTATATACACTTCTATAAGGACTGGAGTGTGAAGAACAACAAAAAAAACGATGCACTGACCAATGCAGATGGCAGTAGAGTGAATAAAGAGACCTATCACTTTCTATGTTTAAACTCTTTTCTCTAGAAACAAGAAAGATACCAAAGTTTAGCTTTTGGATTACAAATGCCTGCCACTAGGGTTCTAATTTTAAATAGACATCATTTGTATTTTCAGGGATTCATCAGTCACTTTATTAGGCACAAAAGGTTGAACTACCTTAATTATTCATGGCATACTTTCAACAGAGATAGTATTATGCATTCCGTGGTTGTACCGAATGGTTATTTGAGTTACTGTTGCCTTACTATCATATGCAACCATTCTGCACATTCTTTTTTGACCTCTCACTTCAAAAAGGCTATTCTTTTTTAGAGCATTCTCTGTAAAACCCTAGAGATAGTTGTGAGTGAAAATCCCAGTAGATCAGCAGGTTCTGAAATACTTAGACAAGCCCGTCTGGCACCAACAAACACTCAAAGTCACTTAAATCACCTTTCTCCCAACTCTTATGCTCAGTTGCACTTCAGCAAGTTGTCTTGACAACCTCAACATGCCCAAATACATTGAGTTGTGGCCACATGATTGGCTGATCAGATATTTGTGTTAACAAAAAGAACAAGTGTACCCAATAAAGTGGCTAGTGAGTGTAATTGCACAATTCAGCCTTAAGGACCACTATTGCACCTATACAACATCTCACAGTGTAACAAGAGAGCAATAATAATGATATAGGCAAGTTAAATCAAACATGTATTAGGTTACAGGCTACTATCTAGGGATATTTTAGAGCAGGGGTCTCCAAATTATGACCTGGGGACCAAATAAGTCCAGTGTTCTATTTTTAATTGCCCCCCAGCAAATTGCAAAAAACTGTACCTGACTTTATTGTAATTCTCTGAGGAAATATTTTGCCACAGGTGACCAAAATGGCAGAAATAATGAAATGCATGCTAGCAATTAAGTGCATTAAGTGCAGTGTTTGCAAAGTTTAGCCGCTTCTGATTGATTTTTCAAACTGTGCAAACTAGCCTGGCTCTTCGAATCTTTTTAGAGTAACACCATAATAAGAAGTAAGGCTGAAATAAACAAAAGATGTAGACCAAAAAAGTATGATTTGGTCTAAAAAATATCAGCGAATAATATATTAGTGCGCAGTGGCACAGTGGTTAATGCTGTCATCTCACAGCAAGAAGGAGCAGGGAAATGTCTGTGTGAAGTTTTCATCGTGCGAGTTTGTACGGGTGCTTTGATTTCATACCACATTCCAAATACATGCGCATTAGAATAACTGGTGTCTCTAAAGTGGCCCTTAATGTGACTGTGTGTGCCCTACGATGAATTGGCGCCCTGTCTAGGGATCCCGTGTGGATTTATAATGCATGGAATAAATACAATTCCTATAGAACCAAAAATGTTTGCCAAAAATTTATGCTCAAGCAACATTTGACAGTTTTATCGTCATTAAAATTACAATTCATAAAAATTGCCGCGACTATTGATTTTATGCTGCAAAGTGAATATATTTTTTTTTTCAGTTTTGGTCAGTACTTATAATAGTTTGAACTACAGGAACATAAGTGGACATGGCTTGAATTATATCTATGCTATAAATTCGATTCAAAAATGCAGGAAATGTTATTTTTTTATCAAAGATTTTGACTGAATTATAAAGGGATAATAATAATTCTATATTCTTCTAGGATGCAGTCAGTCAACTTGGATTAGATTGTATTTCTCTCTTGTGGGTTTTTTATTTTATATGATTGGTGAGTTTGCTGGTTTGTGAGGCACCAAACTAATCAAACTGCAAGTATCTAGAGTTTAATTTCCCTCATTTGCAAATGATCAAAATACAAATTGGATGATCACAACTGTATTATTTGTTATGATTTATATGGATTTTTATATGTTTTTTCTAATGGTTTTTGTCCTGGGTTTCACTGGAAAAAAAGCATGAGCAATCTAGCTATTTTATGTGGATTGTAAAAAATAAACATTTGCTATCATATTCTAATGAGGTAAAAGTAACAACTCTATAAATGTGGGTTGGTCAGCAAACTGAACCAATGTTGCATGGCATCTAAAAAGACTTATGCTAATAAGCTAGAAATGTTGGACTTGTTGATGGCTGGTAATGAAATGCCACATATTAAATTAGGAAAAATTTCAGTAATAAAAATAAATACACATCAGGAAATTCTGATTCTATTTATATGCAGAAATGCACAGATTTGTTCACATCAACCACTTTCCAAGGTAAAGACTGTAAGTTTTCCACCACAGGAAATTCTTCATGTTTTATTAATTTTAGGATTAGAATAAATAATAGGTTGATGACATATCGACGGTTTCTAGTGGCTAAAACACACAGAACTAACTTTCCTCATGGCCATTCCACAGCATTAAGCATGACTATAAATATATGAATTGTGGTAACTGGTGTTCAATCGTTGAAGTGAAATAGAAATTAAACTCTTTAGGCTGTTATTGGAAAATAATAAACTGCAGAGTGGGATCAGTAATTTTACTATTTTTTTCCCCAGACCACATCACACCAACCCGTCATTGATCATTGTGTTTTTCCTTACTTAAATTCTGAGTAATTACTAGAGATTTTTTAATATCTTACTAAAAGCGCTGTACAATGCAATATTCAAAGTATAAACTGGTAATTGTATGTAATTACTACCTTAAAAAAGTCTAGGTAGTGTATTATTTTGTAAAATACAGAAAATTTATATATACACAGTAACACGTCGTAAAACTAATTCAGTCCACCTTCCACCAGACTTTCTTTGTGTGTGTCAGTTTTTAATAGCATATATTTTTTCACTGGGGAAGAGGAAAGATGGAGTCCAGGGTTAACACGTGGCATTTCGCACTTCGAATGCTTAAAAACGTTCATATATAAACTCAATTCTATGCTCTCTGCAGTTAAGACACTGTTCTTTACATCCTCAACACATGCTTGTTTTTCCCCAGACTCACACATATTTTGTATTGCTCTACTTGTGAGTACTTTCCATTGTCATAATTAATACAGATAATTAATGCTAAACCCTGAGCATTGAATAAATCCCAACTTTATCCTCAATATTAGGCAATTATTAGACTCTTAATACTTAATTAAAACTTTTCTTATGGGGACCAGCATAATTTCCCCACTAGGTCAATAATATCAGATATTCTTATCCTTGTGTGGACAAAATTGTGTGAGCCCTCACATTCCGCCTGCGCCCCCCTTTCTCGCTCTCTGGTTTGGGTCTTCAGCACCTGTCAGGATTGAGGTTTTACTGTATGTGCAGTAATGAATACACAATCACATACGGTGGACTGTGGAGTCTGGATTTATGGGTCGACTCCCCATAGCGGAAAGCACACACACACACATACACACACACAGAGCAGCCAAGTAAGAAAGATCAGAAAGCGATGTACTCTATATGACTCTGTACATATAAATTGTACACAATTGCACTCAAATAACAATGCACATTCCCGACAGGATTTTAACAAAACTGTTGTGAAACATTGCATATTAGTGTCTGAAAGACAGCAATTCGTAAATCCAATAACAACGAAAAGGAGAATGAGTTAGCATGTGCCTATGATCTGTAATGTGCTGTGTTGGCTGAGCTTCATGACTAGAAGATATATCTATGTTGTAGTACCATTTTTCTTTCCAGCTCTTTCTGAACTTTGCCTTCTACAAAATGTAAGTTAACATGAATATTCTTAATATTATTGGGAGATTGTTTTAAATAGTATAAATAATTCAAAAAAATAAAATTATATAAATAAAAGTACATTCGTTAAGAGTACAGGTGACTGTCACTCTAGGATTTAAACATGCCCTCAAGTGTGTTTGAGATGCGACTATGCCATTAGTTGCAAATTGCTTTTCTATCTTTTTTTTTTTACTTTTCCAGCCTTTTATTGCACTGTTTGAACTTATTTGAGATGCATTTCTGCCATAAGTTTGAAAGGTGCTAATATATTTCATTAAACGATAAACTGTTTCACTTTACACATCTGTTCATTACTTTCCTAATGATGGAAAAATGGTTCTAGCTACTGTTTCAGGCATTTTGCAGCTGGAAGTATAACAAAAAATTGCAGTAGGTCAGAAAGTGTCAGAAGGATAGTCTATAAAACTGCATATCACACATTACACACACACACACCCACACACAACTTCTAACACTCAAAATCACCACAGCGCTGGAAAATGTAATTCTTCAGAGTTTACGAGGTTGGCCTGACTAATGTACAGGGTGAACTGCAGCATGACGACATTGATAGCTGTTTTATAGTTTGTTCTGAAGAAACACAGGGTCACCAGGAGGAATCACAGACTTTCAAATCTACCATGTGGTCGAAATAAAAAGCAACAAGAAATAGAAACTTTCTATATCATCTTCATTTTGTTTATTGTGACACATCTTTTCACCGGAATTCACAAAAAGAGCTATGGAAAAACGCTACTAGCAAGTGCACATCAATACTTTAATCATTACTCTCTAATTCATTGAACTCCTGTGTTTTTAAAGCAGGGTTTACTGCCCACTGTCTCTCTTTTTCTTTCTCCCGCTCTCTCTCTCTGTCTTTCTCTCTCTGTGTTACACACACACTCACACACACAGTCTCTCATTTTCCACCAAGGCACTTCAGGTTTGAAATTTGGAAAGTGAAGGAAGGAGGGAGAGTAGGAAAGTGCAGCTTTTTTAAATTAGGAGACTTAGTGCATTGAGCCAAAAGCCACAAATTAGCCCCCGCCAGCAGTGGGGAATTAGGAACAATTTTGTGTTTGCTATAAAAGAGAGGAGGACCAAAAAGGAGGGCAAAAAACATAGTTTGCTAACGGACCACCAGAGAACACGTATAAGCAGCACTGAACAGCATGGGTGGTGAACAGAGAGAGAGAAAGAGAGACAAAAAGAAAGAAAGAAGGAAAGAAAGAAAAAACCTAGAGAAGGAAAAAACCTGGGGAAGGAAGTAAGGAAGAAAAGAAGGAAGGAAAGAAGGAAGGAAGGAAGAAAAGAAAGAAAGAAATTAATGACCTAAGGAAGGAAAGAAAGAAAGAAAGAAATAAAGAAAGAAAGAACGAAATGTAATAAAGTTGTAAAAATAAATGTGTTTCTTTTAAAATAAAAGTACAAATTAGAACAGAAAGAAAACAAACTAAGCTGGAACTGAAGTAAATCTAGCAGAACTGGAGTGAAAATGTTTTTTATTATAGAATAGCGGAATGGAACTGAACAGATCAGAGTTACATTGAACAGAGCATATAAACAGAAGGGAATTTAACTGATCAGTTGAGTTGTTATTTTTAGTGACCTGGTTTAATCTAATACAAACATCAGCACAAATGGTCAGTTTATTCTTGAAGTATTGCTTTTAAGTCCAAATTTTAAAACATACTTTTGTACTTTACACAAGTGAAAATTATCTTCCTCTTAATCCACATGGAATCGCGGGACAGCCTGTGCCCACCAGCCGCTCTAGGCGCAAGGGCAGGAACAACCCTAGACAGGCTGAGAGTAATATTTTTCTTTAAAACTATTTACACTTTTTAATTCTTGTTGAAATCAAATCATTTTAATGCCTTCTAAGGCTTTTATTTTCACAAAATCCATGTAATGACTTTTAAGGCTTTTTAATACCCTGCAGAAACACTGAAAAAGAAAGTGGAAAGGGGACAAGAGAAACAGATCACTAGGAAGAAAGAATTATACCGTATCTAAAAAAGCAACAATGACACCACAAGAGCCACAAGTGAGTAACAGCAGGAAGCACAACATGTCTGAAACAGTCATGTCTGAAACAATTTTCTCTTGCTCTCTCTGTGGTTGCAGATCAGAAAGGCGCCAGCACAGCAGTGGTGGACGATTGCGTCAGTAGTGAGCACTGTCAGCGTCCAGAGTGCTTCATTTTTCAAAGTTTTGCATACAGCCGCTCATCCACACTCATCAACACTCATCCCCACTCACAAATCAATAACCCAATGGGCCCCAATACTAACCCGTGAGCATGCACTAGCAACGTGATGTCACCGCAACAGCAACACTCAGAGAAACCTCTAATCCCCTTGAGATTATGTGTCATGTACAGAGACATGTGACTTTGATAACAGTGGCTGAATAAGATGCATATGCTCTACATTTCTTCTTGTTTCTTAAATGAACATTACCCGTGAGGGAAAAGGGAGTGAGGGCAACAAAGATAGAGAGACTCTGAATAGCGAAATGTGTTTCTTAGTAAAATAAGCAGTTGGTAAGATTTGCAATTCCCAATCATTATTTTAGCTATGAATTATATTTTTGTCTATTGGCTTTTTGGATTAAGCAT
Organism: Xyliphius kryptos; assembly: GCA_025769995.1. NCBI lineage: Eukaryota > Metazoa > Chordata > Actinopteri > Siluriformes > Aspredinidae > Xyliphius > Xyliphius kryptos. The sequence goes on along the minus strand of JAOUQT010000011.1, from coordinate 2,666,726 downwards.
CTCCAATTCACTTAGCATGCATGTCTTTAGATTTTTGGGGGAATATCCGGAAGAAACCCACACGAACATGAAGAGAACATTCAAACCCCACATAAAAATATCCCATGTCGCCTCACCTGGGGTTTATTCACAGGTCCTTCTTGCTGTGAGGCGACAGCATTACCAGTGTGCCACTATGCCAGCGCTTTTAGCTATTAAAAAGCTATTAGCTATTAGCTATTACTGTAGATGCATTCTCATGATAATCATCACCATCTGTTATTAAGTTTCTATGTTTGTTATCAAAGTTGTTATAATGCTATATTTACAGGTGCATCTCAATAAATTAGAATATCATCAAAAAGTTTATTTATTTCAGTAATTCAATACAAACGGTGAAATACATACATTATATACATTCATTGTTTCTATTTCTGTTAATGTTGATGATTACTGCTTACAGACAATGAAAACCCAAAATGAAAGTCATACATTTTGCCACTATGTTTGCACACAGCAGAATTGGTCCTCTGCATTTAACCCATCCATGCAGTGAAACACACACATAAACACACACAGGTTAGGTGAGCACACGTGCCCGGAGAAGTGAGCAGCCAGCACAGTGCCTGGGGAGCAACTGGGGGTTAGGTGCCTTGCCCAAGGGCACTTCACCTATGACTTGTTAGTACTTGGATTTGAACCAGGGACCTTCCGGTCGCAAGGCTGGTTCCCTAACCACAAGCCTACGACTGCCCCCAAAAAAAATGTCAGACGGCGCCGGTGGTTCAAACTCAAAACTCAGAAGTTTTCAGAACTTAGCGATTTTAAGGAAGTAACCACTTGGCTAAACTGACGCATAGCAAATGGCGACACTGAACCGGAGGTTCCGGAAGTATTTTGAACGAACTCAAGGATTTTACACGTGATAATAAACAACAGATTGCTGACATAATACAGGAACTGAACAAAACAAACTCCAGATTAGAAAGAGCAGAAGAGACGAGACTCCAAATAGCAACTATGCTAATTCAGAGCCTTCTCCGACGCCAAAGAGACATGGAGGCTAAGCTAACTGTACAAGAAGGGCGCTCACGCAGAGGCAATCTCAGAATCTGTGGCATCCCAAAGAAGCCGAAGTTTTCTGGAGTATTTATTGAAAAGAGCACTTGATTTTCCATATGATAAACAACTCGGAATCAAGAGAGCACACAGGGCGCTAGTCCCAAACCAACTAGCTTACAGGGGAGACCGCGGTCTATCGTCGCTAAAGGAAAAGGTGCTTCACAAAGCCTGGCAAATTAAGGGGTTTTATGTTATAATGTCCAATTTTATGTGGACTATGACTATCCTGCTGTTGTCCTAAAAAGCAGTGATTATAGAGAAGCAAAGAAAGCACTGAAAGAAAAGATAATCAAGTTCCAGACCCCATACCCAGCAAGGCTCCAGGTGTTTTATGAGGATGGTGTTAAGCTATATCAAAGCACGGCAATGAAAGATATGGCTTTGCAGGGATTTACAGTTAACATGGTAAAGCCTTTGATTGATTAGGTACAAAAAGAGGTGCAGATGCTAGCGGATTAGCAAGTGGTCGCTCGTCGCTAAAGGAACCATACATGGCTAAAGGAACCATACATGCAGAGATAACCGGTTCTGCATCAATCTACAGAAAAAAGCTACCAGAGATTAGGTGCAGATCCTCTTGGGAGGACTGAGATATGATTAAACATTCTAATTCATTCTATGGAACAGATAAGTCATTTATATATCCTCAGTTTCTTCGGTCGTTACAGACGTGAGGTTACTTTAAAATGGCATGATTCCTATGTTCTTTTTATTAGTTTTAAGTTAGGTAAATAAGTCAGGACTATGTTAAACGACCTAATCACCATGAAACTTAGTTTAAGGGCCCTACCTTACCTAAAGAGTGGCTTATACCCTTACGGGTGCTTTGAATGTCCAAGAACCCAAAGGGCTCGTTTGAAACGAGCCTCACTTTTGGAAGCCAATGTTCAATTAGAATGTTAGTGTTTATGTTAGAATGTTTAATTGATATAGTGTTTTGTATATCAATTTTGTATATGATATACAAAATTAGGGACAGTGGATATATTGGTAGGAGGATGTTAGAAATGGAGCTGTCAGGCAGGAGGAAGAGAGAAAGACCAACTAGGAGATATATGGATGTGGTCAATGTAGACATGCAGGTAGTTGGTGTGAAAGCAGAAGATGCAGGGG
>JAOUQT010000011.1:2601513-2630397 GCA_025769995.1 Xyliphius kryptos | reverse complement strand
AGATATGTTTTTTTAAAATAGATATTGCTTTTGCTATATTGTGAGCATGTGTGTTCAAGAAATGGTGGAAGAATGGAGAAAGCAACGTGAATGTGTTACTGTAGATGCTGCAAACTGTGACAAAAAATAAAATGTTACTATACTTTTAATTTATTATTAATGCATGCCACAAAAATCAACATGCTTATTGTTTTCTGCTGCAGACAACAACTTTTGTTTTTTTTAAAAAGGCAGCAACTTTGTTTAGCTTAACAAAAAAGGGGGGGGGGGGGGGGTGTCGGCTCGTTCATAAAAATAGACTGAAATATCTGCATGCATTCATTTCATTAAAGCAATAACTTATAACAAGTGCAATAATTCAGTTTATAGAACACATACAAAGTGCAATATACAGTATATTTCTCTGTTAAATTCAAAACTCTTTTACCATTACACTAAATTAATTTTTTCCTTTTTTCATTTTATCTTCTAAATATCTTTAATGCTGAAGTAACGATGAAAATTTCCCCCTGTGGGATAATAAAAGTTATCTTATTATGTGTCATGACTTTGCACACAGGATAAAAATAGAACACAGTCCAGAAAGGTTAGTTTATTAACTCAGTTTTTTGTTAATAAAAAGTAAACGAAATAAAGAGTAAACGAAATCCAGACTTGCAAAACGAAAAACCAAATACCGGCGCGACGCCGGGCAACAATAACGCGCTGGAGGCCCAACAGCGTCCTTGGAGTGATGTAGAAGCCTGCAAGCAGAGAGAGCGATGTCTTGGAGCCGCGGCGAGGAAACGGCCCTTTCGGCGACTATAGCTGCAATCAAAAACAGTCTTAGTTCAACCCTCTGTGGGATAGGCAAAAATGGTTTACACATACGTGAGGACAAATAAACAACATTAAAGCAACGCGATCAGCGGCAACTTGGGTGAGCCTTAAATAAGGCGTTCGGTTAATCCTCCGATGATGTACCACGCCCCCTTACCGGGTGCAGGTGAGCAGACGGGTTGCGATTAGGAGAAGAGCGAGCCGTGGATCTTACACTATGCTTTTTTCCTTCTTTTTTCTTGTCCTGAGGCACAACGAGTTGCAGCGGCCCCATTTCGCCTATGGAGAGAAACAACATTTCAATTCTCCTGTATGTCCTACCAATAAGTATTAAAGAGACTTGTGTTTAAAACCTTTTGATCAAACAAAATCAAAGCATTATTCTAAAGTCCATTGAACTAACTTGATCACTGATTTCACCTAAAGACTGCATATCTTAAGTGTTCCTTCTGTAAATCACAATGACCTTAATCATGCTATTTATTAAAACTTTTACACTACACTCCATGTGAGTGGCCTCATCCTGTTCTTATACTTGTGCACTAGATCCTGCAGCTTTGTAGTCAGCAGTCTTGTACCCTAACCAACAAACTCTCACTTCTTTATTATATTTGTGCCATTTCAGATAAAATCACTAGCTGATGACTTCCTCTGTTGTGTTCTGCTGTGGTTCGAATTGTGACAACAGCAACTTTAAAACCACTTACAGTCATCGTCTGACTCACTGTGTTCATGGATTCTAGTCGTCATATCACCTTCACACATCCATCCCAAAGTCCGGCCAATAGCTGATGATCCAATTTAAGCCATAATCAAGCAGCTACTTACACAACCTACAGACCAAAATAACATTTTAATAGTCTTGGCTGGACTTCCAGTGGGATGAGTTATATGGTGCAACGCTTACCTGAGAGTACTGGTGATGTATTAAAATAAGAAAGGCGTATTAAGTAATAAATTACCCCAGTTACTGTTTACAGCTTAAAGAGTGTTTTTTATTTAATAAAGTGAGTTATCTGAGCCACTGCGCACTGAAGTATCAAGTTATTACAATATACAAGTCAGAAGTCATGTGGTCATTCATTTATAGTTTATTCATAAAGCAGTTAAGATTTAAAGCAAAACTTTCAGGTAGTTACAGCAGACAGTTTTAAACCGAGGTGCAATTTTTCGCATCTTTTTGGTTCAAAAACGACGAATCAAGTTTAGTCCAGTTCTGCGTTAGAACACAAAACAGCAACAACACAACAGTTAGGATTTCCTCCAAAAACATGGATTCAAGGTAAATTGACTGCTCTAAATTGCCCCATATAGTGTGTGTGTGTGTGTGTGTGTGTGTGTGTGTGTGTGTGTGTGTGTGTGTGTGCAGTAATAGTTTGGCACCCTGTCCTGGTTATATCTAACAAGAGACCGAAATGCTTTCCCCTGGATTGGCATGGGGAACCCCAAAAAAAGGATTAAAGAGAAGATAATGAACACAACAAATTTTCTGAGATGATGCTCTAATAGTTGTCTAATAAAATCTTATTAACACAGGTGCAGGGTTGTGGTTACGTTGTTCAGCTGTTTCTCAGCTGATAATTTTTGCACTTTAACTTAATCTACATAATAAACACCAAATTCCTCACTGACTCATCACTAATAGTTCAAATTTCCGAACACCTACAAAGATAAAATTGAGCATTGTGATTCCCTACCATGTCTTTTGAAAAAATAACAGGTTCTCACTTTCCTACATTCAATTGTTCGTTAACTATCGCCATTGAACGCAACACCTTGGATGGATTGGGGTCTTCGTGAGTACCTACAAACTTGAACTTAGCTCCGTCGTTCCTTATTGTGTCCTAGGAAAACCTACGGTGGAGACACCGTAGTCATAACTCACAGTATATTCATTCCACATATTCATCCATTCATTATCTTATTGTTATTTTATAAGAATAGTTACATCAAGGGGCCTATGTAGTAAAGCACCACTGACTGTCTTTTTAACTAATATATTTTCCCACAATTAACAAGTCCACCTTTCATTCTGTCCTCTGAGCAGATGATAGCATTTGAGCCGTGAAGGTTAAGGGCCTTTGCTTAAGAACACAACAGGAACTAAAACCCTCAAGCTAGTGGTCAGTTTCCCCTCAACCACACCCAGATTAAAGTGGGCATCACAAAAAAATATAGCCACTGCAACCACAGCAAAAAAAAGTTTCTAAACCCCTGCAAGCTGAAGTTAATGAGATATAAGACCCAGGCAGTAAAAATTAGAAGGAACAAATCTGAGTTATTACTCTGCAGATGCTTTTAAAATTCACAGATTTACAAAGAAGCCCCTGGTTCACCTGTACCAGAACCTGCAGAGAAAAACACACACTAATTTCCAAACTGAAGACAAAACAGCGGTTCTGAGTCTCAGCAGTGAGCTGCCTTTGTTCCACCACACGTACAAAACCTCATTCAGGTTCAGTTTTTCCCCCTGTTTACCCGTAAATGCAGCTGTACTCAAATTAGAACATACCACACAATGCTCGTGCCCACGGCTCTGAGCAGCACACATCAAAGGGAGAAGCCTAAAGCATCGCTGATGTGTGGGAAATTAAAATGTATAGGAGACTTGTGCCCACACATTCATACAGCAACCACCTTAACTGACATGAAGAGACAAAATAAAACGTGACGCTACTGAATTCAACCTGTGGCAGTGATGGGATTCTCATTCAATCACGTCTGTATTATAATTTTATTATAATGTATTAAGTTTATCAACGTGTTTGGATAAGTATATGGATCAGTCAACACCACAGGGTTTCATTTGGGCTTCAGTTTCCTATCACAGTCCAAAAAAATAGGTTCAAGGTGAACTGCTTCCTTTAAATTGTCCCTATATAGTCTTTGTGAGTGAGCGTGTGTACCCAGCAATAGATTGACACCCTTTTCTGACTGTATCTGCCCAGTGGCCAAAACATTCTTCCCTGAATGGACATGGGGGAACCCCCAAGAAACACTTTGTCCTCCTTGCAACCCCAATAGAGGATTTAGCGGAAGATAATGGATGACTTAAATACAGATTTATAGATTCATATTTCTAAATTATTTTGCTAAAATTCACCTTTCCTGTTATTTATCCTGGTTCTCTCTTTGCTGGATTTGTATTTCTGTTATATGGATCTAACTTTTGATTACATTCACTTGCTAACCAGAAAAAATGTTTCTACAAAAATAATGCTTCAAAAAGAAACACTTCATTGTTTTAAATTTATTTAATTCTTTAAGAAATATTTTATTCTAATGCTCACACAATCAGCCATAAAAGATAAATTTATAAATGTAGCTACTCCATCTTTTCTATTTTTGTAAATATACAGTAGTTTTTGTAAATGTATTTTCTAAGAGGATGAACTTTGCTTTGACGTTCTGTTTCTATTTATGGTAAAGTATATGTACCAACCGTAACTATTACTCATTTATTAGTTGTATGACTTTAAAGTAAATCCTTTAGCTGGATGCCAACAGCAAACAAAAAGGTGTGCTAAGGTGTGACAGCAAGCACCTGCATGTACGGGATGGATTAGAGGATTCAAATTTGATCCTTAAAAAAGCTTGAAGATATATTTACATTACATTTGGTCATTTAGCAGACGCTCTTATCCAAAGCAAATCCCAACATTGAGGGGGTCAGAATACAGGGTTGACGCAAAAGAAATAAGCTTTAAGGGTCTTGCTCAAGGGCCCACATTACTAGTGTCAGTGGACCTTGGATTTGAACCAACACCCTAACCACTGAGCTACCACACCAATAATTTGCTTTAAAATCACGTAAAATTATTTAAGGTCATTCTGAACAAAGATGGATAGAATGAGTGTACATGTAATGTTTGTCATTTTTGTGCAATATGAGCCACTGAATCCAAAAAAAATCCCTGTGTATGTGTATGATTATCTTTATTTAATTTAATAGCTGTATTAAATTTACCCTCTCTTAACAGCTTAACACACAACTCTGGACCATGCATGACACATAACTCGCACAAACTTAATGCTAAACTTTGCATTATTAAGAACTGGACATGGACTCATCACCTCCAAATCCATATTTGAACAATAATCACCACTTTTCTACTCAGGTTACTTTTACTGAGGTTATATAGCAAAAACTATTTTTTTTATAAATTAGTGTATACATAGTACATTAGTGTTACATGTTAAATGTATATTTAATGTGAGAAATTTGTTTTCTTCTGCACCATGGGTCTGAGAAAATGCAATTTCATTACTGTGTATGTCCTGCACAGAACTCTTTTGACTTTAATATTGACTGATATTGGATGTATATATCTAACTTTTCCTGCTACTGTAACTTGCTGCTGAGAATGTGAATTTCCTCACTGTGGAACACATAAAGACGTCTTATCTTGGCTTCGCGTAGCTTATCTAAAAAACACAGAAAAATAAGGATTTGTCGTCATCTCGTGGTAGCTTTGTGTCATAGCAGTTAAATGTCCAGTAGGTGGCGGTAGCGATTAAATAACTGCAACCTAGCAGGAGCAGTTAGGGCGAATAGGTGTATTTGGGACGCGGCCCAAGCTCTTATTTTGGCACTGTGGCATCCAGTGTCGTTGTGCTTAGTCATGGTGACTTACTGCTTTTTCTGCGTCGGTGTTCGAAGCTCGCTGCTGCTGCAGGACTCCAGCTGCACCGTGCCAGGGATCCGTAAGTATAGTGCGTCCTTTAAAGCGTCTGTGCCTCAGGAAGTTGCCCTTGCATTAGGATTTTGTGTGTTTTCTTTGTTTTCTTGCTCCGCCCTGCTGCCTCCGCGCGCGAACTCCTCGTTCCGGTCCTCACTTCTCCTTCTAAATCAGATTTCGGGATTTATCACTTATTTACGGCATGTGCACGAATAAAAACATACGGTATCGTACTATACATCACTATAGTTTAATCTGCAATATCATACTATACCATACCATACTATACCATACTATCCTGCACGCACTTTGCTTCTTACATAATCTCACAAACTACCCCAAAAATTCTGCTGCGGTGAGTAAACAAGGTTACAGTGCTGAACTTCTACATCTTGGTTATGATTTAGTTTACAATTTAATCAAAATGTCTTGCGCCCACATGTTGGACAAGTTTCATTATCGAATGTGCACTTAAAGCTCCTGTTTGCATATTCGAACAATTTCTGTTCTGCGGATTAGAATTATTATTAATAGTAATAATTATAAGAAGAAGAAAATTCTGAGAAAAAAATATGATTGATTTTTCTTGGGTAAAACGTGTTTGGCTGTAAGTTCTACAGACATCAAACTTGGAGGGTAGGTGCAGTTGGTGTGCAAGGTTTGGCCTGTAATTGGTGCAATTGCAAATTGGACCCATAAGTTTCAGTCATTTAGATTTTTTGCAAATTTTACATAATGTAGAAAAACCACCTTTCGCAAACTTATCCTTGTATTTTTACTCAAACCCCCATGTGTTCAGTATAAGAATAAAATTCAGCAAAGCACTAATCCAAAAAAGTTGGAGTTTTCCATTCCATCAGACTGCTACATGTAAGTTAATTCATCCATATGTAAAAAGTCGTAAGTAATTCATCATAATTGAGTAAAAAAAAAAAAAAAAATCTACACCTTAAAAATTCTATGACTTTACACAAACATTCAGCATCAGCCTTTGAGGAGGCCGATCAAATTTTGTGCCATGCGAAAGTATTCGGCCCCCTTGAATGTTTCAACCTTTTACCACATTTCAGACTTCAAACATAAAGATATGAAATTGTAGTTGTTTGTGAAGAATAAACAAGTGCGACACGATTGTGAAATGAAATTAAATTAAATTTATTGAATATTTTCAACTTTTTTTAAGAAATAAAAAACTGAAAAGTGGGGTGTGCAATATCATTCGGCCCTTTTACTTTCGGTGCTGCAAATTTATTCCAGAAGTTCAGTGAGGATCTCTGAATAATCCAATGTTGACCTAAATGACTGATGATAAATAGAATTCCCCTTTGTGTAATCAAGTCTCCATAAAAATGCACCTGCTCTGTAATAGTGTTCTGTTTAAAGTGCAGAGAGCATCATGAAGACCAAGGAACACACCAGACAGGTCTGAGATACTGTTATGGCGTGTCAGTTGGTAATTTGGATGCAAAAAGATTTCCCAAGCTTTAAACATCTCAAGGAGCACTGTGCAAGCGATCATATTGAAATTGAAGGCGTATCAGACCACTGCAAATCTACCAAGACCCTGCCGTCTCTCTAAACTTTCAGCTCAAACAAGAAGACTGATCAGAAATGCAGCCAAGAGGCCCATGATCACTGGATGAACTGCAGAAATGTACAGCTAAGTTGGAAGACTGTTCATAGGACAACAATCAGTCGAACACTGCACAAATCTGGCCTTAATGGAAGAGTGGTGAGAAGAAAGCAATTTCTCAAAAATGTTCATAAAAAGTCTTCTTTAAAATTTGCCACAAGCCACCTGGGACCAAATGTATGGAAGAAGGTTCTCTGGTCAAATGAAACCAAAATTGAACTTTTTGGCCACAATGCAAAAGTTGTGTTTGGCGTAAAAGTAGCAGAGCTCACCAACCTGAACACACCATCCCACTGTCAAACATGGTGGTGGCAGAATCATGGTTTGGGCCTGCTTTTCTTAAGCAGGGACAGGAAAGCTGTTTAGAATGAATGGAGAGCTGGATGGAGCCAAATACAGGACCATTCTGGAAGAAAACCTGTTGGAGTCTGCAAAAGACCTGAGACAGTGAAGGAGATTTATCTTCCACCAAGACAATGATCCAAAACATAAAGCAAAATCTACAAAGGAATGTTTACAATTAAATATGTCCAGGTGTTAGAATGGCCAAATCAATGCCCAGACCTGAATCCAATCAAGAATCCGTTGAAAGAGCTGAAAACTGCTGTTCAAAAAGTTTCAAATATTAATGAATTTCGTTCCACTTCACAATTGTGTCCCATTTGTTGTTGATTCTTCACAAATAATTACAATTTCTTATCTTTATGTTTGAATCCTGAAATGTGGCAACAGGTTGAAAAGTTCGAGGGGCCTGAATACTTTTGCAAGGCACTGTATATGTCTTGCTGGACTTTTCCATTCAGTCAAGCTGCTATATGCAAATAAATGCATACTTAATCATTCTACTTAATTTATAATTTATTGAAAAATCTAAAACTTGAAAGCTTTAATTAAAAAGTCTCAGTTTGCGTCCTATTGTCCAGACCACCTGCAGGCAGCTTGAAACGTGGGATCGCCGCTCTGGGTTATATTTGTAATATATTTTATAATTCATTTACATTTGCTCATGCCAAGTTTCATTATCTTATGTGCACATAAAGCTCCTGTTTGCAAACTCTGTAAAATTTCTGTTCTGTAAATTATTCATTTATAATAATGTTGATTTAAATAAATTCAGACTACTCTAGGTTTTTTTTTTCCCTACTCCAGGTTTTGTAAAAGTTTTAATGTTTTGGTACAGATAATGTCAGTTCAAAAGTCATTTTTGCAGAACTGTCTTGCACTTCATTGTGGATGTTATAGTTTTTTTCAAGGGTGCACTTCTGAGTGCATGTATTAATTTGAATGGAGCAGCCTGACTGAAATACCTAGGTTTTTTAAATTATGCTTAATTAACAAAAATGGAAGTGTGCGTAGCTCACAGGTCCAAATTGCGAAGTTGTTTGTTTGGAATGTGAAAAAAATGTGTGCCATCTGGGAAAATTTTTGGGTAGAAGTTAGATGCCTACACACATTTTGTCGTAATATTATGGAAGAATCTGAGCAAAAAAAATGGGTCTCAGGCACTTCGTGCTCAAACTGCTCATAAAGTCATGCACCAAACTTTATGAGTATATTAAACCCACTTCATCACGATCTGTCCAAAACCCAGAGAGCCATAAACTTTAAATGTTGTAACTGAATAGGACCTCCTCACCTCTCCCCTCTCATCCCCTTTCCCAATTTATTCCAACCCCAATGTAATTCAGTTGACTGTCAGCTGGATGAACATAATTAGAAAACATTTAAAAAAATTTTTAACCAGGTAATTTGTGGAGTTGAATTGATTGGCTTTTGCAGCTGTAATGCACAATGCACCAGTAAATGGTTGATGGTTCCAGCTCAGTTGGGCAATTGTATGAGGTCATTAATTAGGATTTAATGACAATGTTTTTTCTATTATTATTGATTGTTTTTTTAGAATGTAAAGTTGCAGTTATTTAGATGACTGATGCTTTTATTTCCTTCTTTATTGAAATCCTGTTCCCTGATAAGTCACGGCTAAAGGCAGGCCGCCAGAAACTGAGCTTGCTTTCACTTTCTCATGTCTTCTGCTGTCAAGCAGGCGAAATGGACATTCGATCACAGGAATGAAGTCAGTTGAGTCCAGGAGGAGTGAAACCTGAGACGGCCGACTTCTGCAGCTCGTGTTGCGCTTGCAGTCTGGTTAAATCCCTGAGGTATCCTGCTAAATGCCATGTATCCTCGCTCACTTACTGATGCAGGAACGAAAACAAAGGCCCACACGGTGCACATGCATCCCGAGACAAGCTGGACCTTAATTATTAAAGCAGGTGAAAGTGTTCTGTGGCTCAGTTAGAGCGGTGTGCTCATCAGCACGTTGAGGAACGTCCGTACCCAACAGTGCATGGCTGTTTGAGGAACACGTAGCTTAAAAAAAGTGAAGCTGTGTCAGATTAATATTAAAATACTGGAGGTTCTGCAAACTGTAACGATTTTGGCTCAGAGGACATGAAATAGAAAAAATGTTCGGGCTGGCTTCAGTTTATAAATACATTATTAAAAATAAAATATGAATTCCCTTAACTGATTAAATGTAAGTAAATCATAGCTGTGTATTAAAAAAGTCTAGCATTTTCTTCCATGATCCACCAGGATCTTTTTTGTTTTAAAGCTTTAAAGTTTAACCCTTTTTACACACATCATATGATTACAGTATCAACGGGCATGTTCCAAAACTGCCCAGCTGAGGCGCTGGACTTCATTTGAATGTCAGTGTGCAGGACTAAAATTTGGAAATCTCTATGTAGCAGATGCTCTAACTCCTCCCGTACAACTTACACACCAGACCTCTGCTGAGGGCGCGCCCAAATCCAACAAATTTTTTCGACATATCCGTCACTTCGGCGTGTTTAACATTGTAAAGAACATTTTAAACATGGCCAAATTGCAGTGCGCCAGTTTGAACAGTATGTGTGCGCATGTATAAATGCCTTGATACTGTGCTAGACAAATTGTGCATTCACATTTAAAGTGTGCTGATGACCGCAGTTAACAGAGACACTCGCATGTCCCCCACGTTTTTCGTTTCTCGAACCTGTGGAGTGTTCAATAACGACTGGTCAACATATACGGCACGGCTTCTGTGGAGTTTGTTTACTGATGTTGTATTCAACTGCTCAGCTTATGTGTGTATGTAATAGTTAACTGGTTAACAGTATTTTGTTTAGGTGCTTGTTGAAACACACACACACACACACACACACACACACACACAAAAGAATAGTGGTCATAAGACCTCGTTTTCAGGACAGTTTATAAGTGGGACAGTTTATGGTTCCATTTTTTTTAAAACGTGAAGATTTCAGGCTGGTTAAAGACTTTTGCGCTCTGCATCGCATATACGACGTTTCATTTATAAATACACATTAACGTTACCCGATTTCAGGGGATTTTGGTGTTTACCTATTGTAATGTGTTCACACACAAACATTCCTGTTTTCGTTTATCTCTCTGCCCACACAACCATGTCACCCAACAACAGACCCCTCCCACTTTGTCCTCAGGTGAACGCAGGTGTATACACGTGTAAGGTGATCCTGTGTTTGTTCTGTGGCTTTCTGACCTGTTTCCTGACTGCAAGCTAAAATTAGTCTTGGCCCGTTTAAACTGGACCTTTATAGCAGAACCTGGAAGGTTCCTAGTTCTTTCAGTTAACTGCTGCATTGACATTCGACATCTTAAACATGGCCTCTTTTTTAAACTTCTTTGTTTACAGAAATCACAGTATGGACGTTATGTTCTGTTCCCGTGGGTGCGTCCCAAATTAACTGGATTAAGTGATGTAGGCGACAGGACTAAGGAGACTCCAGAACTGTGTATTGTTCTGTCCTGCTTTAGCTTTATTTAGTTCTCTGGCTGTAATTACAACAAGCAAAATTCATAATGTTTAACTGATACAGGATTTGGGTTTTAAGGGTTATTACTAGGGTTAGATGCTGAGACGGTCTGGCTCACAATCTGTTCTAATTCGCATTTCCAAACCGAACTCTTTGTTTTGGGATTTTTCTTTGTGCAGTGGTGCACAGTCATGCTGAAATGAAAAAAAGGTATTCCCCAAACTGTTTTCACAAATATTCAAACTGCAGGAAGGCGAGTCCCATTAAGTTCGTCCATAGTTCTAATTCCACTTTCATTGCAGCTTTCAGCTTGCTGACTAGGCATTAGGGACATGGTTGATTTGAAACACACCCATGTTCCCTAGTAGGCTGTTTTTGTGCTGATGTCAGAGAGGTCATGTGATTCCAGGAAACCACTCAGTCACACTGACACAGTTCTATTGATGTCACTGGACTTAAATAACAGCTCGCTGTACGGCTCTCGCACGACGCCGTGCCGCAGCACCATGGTTTCAGTTTGGAGGTTCTTATTTAAAGGTGTATTTGTGTGTTGGTTTTAGGTTTTTGTTGATCTCTCTTCTTTGTTTTCAGATGCTTAAAGATCTGAAACAAGTTGCAGGTTGGTGCTGTTTTTTCGGACGACTCACTGAAGGAATTGAACTGAACTGAACTGAAGGTATTACCTACAGCCGACTGACTAAAGCCGTGATCTGTTAACCAGCACTTCTTTACATAAAGACCCAAAAGTACCTGAATAAAGCACGGAGTATCTGTTTATTCCCTGGCTGTGTTGAGTTTAATTGCCTCAAAGTTTTACTTTGCCATTCCAGTTCTTCCAACTGTGAGTGCCACATACCTAATTTTTTTTAATTCTTTACTTGTGAAGTCACTTGACCTGAGGACATCAGACGAGTTTCTTCCTTATTTCTCACCCCTCCCCGATGGATGTAATCAGATCACCTGGACTTTCTAATACAGTGCTGCATTTCCCTGAAGTCTGGATGGATTATAAGGTGTACGTTGGCATGGAGAGGATTCAGAATGTCGATTCCATGCAAAAGAGTTTTAAAAAAGCGTTCCTTTGAGGGATCAGTGGACAAATTCCTGCTGGTGCCTCGTAAAGAGAACTAGGGTCGTGAAAAAGTTCCCCCAGATGCTGCCACCAACCTGTCCTCAAAGACCATAACTTTGCTGCGCTTTTTTTCCCTCGGGGTCATTAAGTGTGCCGCGCTGGCGAGCGGGGATGGAGACACCGGGCCACAGGCACCGCTGAGCATGTACACGGCGTCGGGGATGACTGAGTGCAAAGCTGAGGTGACGCCATCCACGCGCAATGGCCACCGTGTGTTCAGCTACACACTGGACAGTCACACAGCAGCGGCCTTCTCCATCATGAACGAGCTCCGGCTGGAGCGGCAGCTCTGTGATGTCACGCTGCGCGTCAAGTACAACGATCTGGAGGCTGTGGACTTTGTGGCGCACAAGGTGGTGCTGGCGTCTTCCTCCCCGGTGTTCCGTGCCATGTTTACCAACGGTCTGAAGGAGTGTGGCATGGAGGTGGTACCCATCGAGGGGATCCATCCACGGGTGAGTTGTAATTGTGACCAAAACTGAGTGTCTGTTAAAATATATTATTTTTAAAAAAGCATGAAACATCTTTAAACTTTAGTCCCAAAGAGCAAACCTGAAGTTGGCTAAAGACGCCTTATCACATATCCCCGTCCTTTTCCCTACCGAACGCCCGGTCATTAAAATGCCGATTTAGCCCATAATTAAGCCCCTAAACTTCCTAATTCCACAAGTACATGGACAACAATTAAGACGCCTGGTAAAAAAAAAAAAAAACACTGAATACAGACAGTCCCTCTAAAGCTTAATGAATTTTCCTTAATGCTTTTATTTACAGGTACAGATGAAAAGTTGCGCCTCCTGGTTGAGTGGAAAGGTCATTGAATACACCAAGGTGATTGGACCTGACAGGCAAAATTATGCAAATACTATGATTCAGTTACATTAAATTAGATAACAGTAATTAAACAATGGCGTTTATGTAAATACGGGACTGTTTGTTGAATAAAGCGGCTGCAGGCTTCGTTATGTTAATAAGCTACGACTCCTCAAACTGCCTGTCTTTGTATAAGACACTAAACTGATTGATGGTTATTTATCTTATCACTTCCATGGCATCTTTAGAGTTAAACCTTGTGACTGGTTATTATTTAAGATTTAAACTAATATTAAACGCAGCATCAGATGTTCATTACGCTCAGTCGTCAGGATGTCTGAGGGTTCCAATATATGTTTAAAAAAAAAAAAAAAAGTCGTGACCGAGGTTCGTAATGATCCGGCCTTTATGAATCCACACGTTGTGTAACAGTGAGGTCACGGCCCGGCCTTTGATTCCGCAACAGGCCGTTCCATGTCAGTGAAACTGAAGAGTCATGCAGCATCAGAGATAAGAGCTGGAGATAGTGGAATGTTCTTGTGAGCGTGTCTGCATCTTCCATATTTAAAAGCCTGTTTCTGCCACTAAAAACTAACTGTTTAGTAACTTATTTAGTATTCCAACCACTCACAAAGCTGTTTGTGAAATTTTGGACATGAAAGGCTGGTCACTTTGCTCCAGGGTTCTATGTTAAGTGCTCGGCTTTTATGGTTATAAATGTTTGAAAATAGTGGTGTAAATAAAAATTTCCTTTTTTCTTTTTTCCCCTTTTTTCCCCTTTCCGTCTAGCTGTGGATTTGTTTTCCCTAGTGTGTGGGTTTTTTATTTTATTTTTTCTTTCTCAATTGTATTTATTTATTTTTCTTTTTTAGTGGCAGATTATTATTATTTTTAGGTTTTTTTTTTTTTTATGGTAGAATTTTATTAAAAAAAAATTTGTGGTGGAAACGGTTTTCCATAGCAATCTGTAAACTGGCATTGTATGACATGTAGTTCTGCAAATCCGGGAGTAAGCAATGTCAATTTCTTAAGACAAAAACATAAACAGCGAGAGTAAAGATACGATAAATCCCCGATTCAGCCTCTCATCAGACACGAACTGAAATCTGATCCTTCCATGCCCGCGTGTTTCACAGGTCATGGGTCGTCTGATCGAATTCGCCTATACGGCGAGCATTTCGGTCGGCGAGAAGTGCGTCATCCACGTGATGAACGGCGCCGTGATGTATCAAATCGACAGTGTGGTGAAGGCCTGCTGCGACTTCCTGGTGCAGCAGCTGGACCCGAGCAATGCCATTGGCATCGCCAACTTTGCTGAGCAGATCGGCTGCACAGAGCTGCATCAGAAAGCACGGGAGTACATCTACATGAACTTCAGCCAGGTAAACATTTCTTCCTCTACCTGCTGCAGGTCACATGACCAGACGAAAGCTGTCCTCAATCGAATATGCTGCCCTGTCTGTGAAGGTTCACGAACCTGAATAAAAATTCAATCAGGTCATTAGTGAAATATTTAACGAGTCACTCAGTCACATCAGGTCATGATGCCGAAAAAGAAACTTCACACAAACATTATGAAATGTTAGGCAGATTATAGGCATGACTCATCTTGACTTTCTGCCTGCATGATTGTCGTCGGCTCATGCGAGAGAGGTTACAGTCCAGAATGTTTTTCCTGTAAGCGCTACCTGAGAATTTTAAGGCGTGTCTCATGATGACTGGATGCTTCGTGTAAACCACCTGACAGCTCCATGTGTCCGTGCTGACTCAGGATTACAGGGAACTATTTGCTCACTGTTTATCCAGTTTTTTTTGTGTAGTTTCTGTGAACGTCTTTGGTTTAAGGATGTTTTTTTAATTGGTGTATAATTACTTGTGGAATAAACAAGTCAATATTTACCACACTGGTGGCTGCCTTACATAGTGTCCTCCATGTTGATCAGGGTACGTGGACATTTGTGATGACAATGTACAACCTTAACACTAGGTGGCACCAAAATGTTGCATATGCATTTAAGCCCGTAAATCAGGGATGTCCAAACGTTTTTACAAAGGGGGCTGAATTTGATAAAAGGCCTGGGGAACAATAGTTCCTTTTGCCATTTTTTTAACCAAATGTGGCACTGATTTGCGTTTGAGTTTAAATTCTGATTTTGTAAACTCTGCTTTTCTCGCCGCCATGTCCGTTGTTCATTTGCAAAATGTTTTGAAGTCAGCGATACTTCATTTACATGCTCTATCACAAACACTGAGCCGTGCGTCACTGAGGGAGGTGCTGCGCTCTGGTGTAGTAAAATCTTAAATTTTTTGTACGTAATGTAGACGTTGGTGATGCACGTCTTTATCCACCAATGGCATTCCAAAAGAAAGGATGATGATGATACGGTGCACTTTCAGCAGCATTCACTTAGCACTATGCTGTCTTTCTGCTTTTTAAGGTGGAACTGTTATTTATTTTGGACACTTTAATGAAATGATGAGACAGTCTGTCATCTCTCATTTTAAAATGGGTAGTCCCACTCCTTAAATCTGATTGGCTGAGCTGTCCACTCATGATCTTATTAACAGCAACACACACCTCTGATCACTTTAAGTTCATATAAATGCATGATCTACATCAGGGGTCACCAACATGATACCCGCAAGGACCACGTGAGTTGCCTGCGAGTCTGTTATTAAAAAGCTGAGTAGACGTCTCAATTTCTAACCCTTTCCCTCCCCGCAGGTGGCGACGCAGGAGGAGTTTTTCAACCTGTCTCCATGCCAGCTGGTGACGCTAATCAGTCGGGACGAACTGAACGTCCGCTGCGAGTCAGTGGTCTTCCACGCGTGTGTGGCGTGGGTGCAGTACGAGCGTGACGAGCGCCGGCCCTACGTGAACGCGCTGCTGCAGGCCGTGCGCTGCCACTCACTGCCGCCTCACTTCCTGCAGCGTCAGCTGGAGCACTTCGAGTGGGATGCTCAAAGCAAAGACTACTTGTCTCAGATCTTCCAGGACCTGACGCTGCACAAGCCCACCAAGGCGGCGGGCTGCAGGATGCCCAAGGTGCCACAGCTCATCTACACTGCCGGAGGGTACTTCCGTCAGTCGCTTTGCTACCTAGAGGCGTTCAATCCCTGCACGGGTACTTGGCTCCGTCTGGCCGACCTGCAGGTGCCCCGGAGTGGCCTTGCTGCCTGTGTCATCAGCGGGCTCTTCTATGCCGTCGGTGGCCGTAACAACGCACCTGATGGCAATATGGACTCCAACACGCTTGACTGCTACAACCCCATGAACAACTGCTGGCTTCCGTGTGCACCCATGAGCGTGCCACGAAACCGCATCGGGGTCGGGGTGATTGACAACATGATCTACGCTGTGGGAGGATCGCACGGCTGCATCCATCACAACAGCGTCGAGAGGTGAGTGCATGTGATTAACAAGGGGGATAATCAGGGTGAAACAATTCACTCGATTTTCTAAAAATGTTTAAAAGTTTAAATTATTAAGTACAACAGGCTTCTATTTTTTTTTAATGATGCGCAATGTTGTGTACAATTCTTAATTCTCATTTTTTAAATACAGTTGTACAGATTCTGAAATTGTTTTATTATATCTCGTAAGAAAATACGTTTGAGAGAGCCTTCAGGCCTCTCTTGATTATCAGAAATTAGAAGCGGGATGTTTCATTGAGAATCAGTTCATTTCAACGTGGCCATCGTGCGCCCCCTGGTGTCCAGACAGTAAAATTGGATTGGATGGCATTTAACTCTTTTAAATATCCTGATTTAACAATAACGTATTAAGTTACTACTTTACGGATGCTACTCACACAACACAGGAGGCGCTGTGTGAGATTTAAATACATGGATGTGAATGCTGCCATTGAAAGACTTTTGGGTTATTAAAACACATTTTTTGGCATTTAGCAACACAAGAATCTAAACTTAAATTTGGAGAAGCCGGTTTTCTTTTACATTTGCGGCTCATATTGAGGGATGTCGTGATTATTATTATTATTACTATTTTTCACCACCTTTGGTATCCCTCTTATTGATCTTGTCTGGATTACAGATTAGCAAACTGCCCTCTGACTGCTTCTAATATCACAGACAGCTAAAATGAACCTCTTCAAGTTCTGCTCACCATCAGAATGAAGTGCATTCTGTAATTAAAACAGGAATTTTGGATGATACGGTTTTACTCTCAGTCTTCAGTCAGATTTTAGAAATGGTGCTCCCTGTTTAGGTTCATAGTGTGGTGTATTAAATGCATAAAGGATTCTGGTTGGTTTTGCATTTTCAGATATGATCCAGAGAGAGACTCCTGGCAACTGGTGGCCCCGATGCAGACGCGACGGATAGGTGTAGGCGTGGCGGTTATTAACCGCCTTCTCTACGCAGTGGGTGGGTTCGACGGTACGCACCGGCTGAACTCAGTGGAGTGCTACAATCCCGAACAGGATGAGTGGAGGGCCACAGCACCCATGAACACCGTCCGCAGTGGAGCAGGTGAGGGAGAGACCGAATAAACCTGCAGATTAGATTCACGTCTGCCAAAAATGATTTATATTCTATCAAATCAGTTTGTAACACAGTTTTTACTATATTGTGTCTGTAAATAGTGTACCGTCCCTTTTAGACTTTGTGTGTGGTTGCCCCACTGAACTCCTTAATTATTTTTATTTTAATACATATATATATATATATATGCTTCAGTAGCATTTGGACACTTAAAGTTAGAGTTAAACACCAAGCACGGGAAATAAAGCAGTCTGTTTCCAAACTTTTTTTTTTTTTTTTTTTTGCTGGTGGTAAAATACAGCGTTACATTTGCGGCTACGTTACAAATGTGGTACAATTTTATGCTGTGTATGTTTCAAAATTTCCATAGCTTTAAGAGTTCAGAGTGTTTTATATCATATGCTGTGTTTATACGAGTATGGGAGGGGTTTATGAAGCCTTAAACATATAAAAAATACATGAATGGTAACGACGCTACTTGGGGGGGGGGGGTCTCTGGAACGTAATCCCTGCTATATGTAAGGGGTTACTGTTAATGCTCATGACTTCAGTGATGGATTTGTTTCTGTCTGATTTCACATCTAGGGGGCACAGAATTAAGCGTGCTCACACGTTAACTTACAAAGAAGTGTAGGTTTGGTCGAATTAGTGTGAAAAGTAGTGGCCTCTAATTGTTTTAATTAGCGCTGGTATTCAATGTAGATGATTTCTGCACAGTATTGACAATATGTACACATATAAGATGCCTTGTCTTTTCCACTGTATATCTAGGACTTGTGTTTGCGTTAGCACATTCTAAATGTTCCCAAAAACAACCGTGTGTGTTCAGTCCACACAGCTCCTGCTGCTATAAATCACAGGAACCCAAACGTCTCCCACAAGCGGTGTGTGTCATTTCCATGTATCCTTTCCGCTTGTGGCCGATGCTTTGCTTCTAAACTAAGCCACACTGCAGTTAAAGTCCAACTCAGCTCAGGTGTAGAGCTCACCTCTTAATTTTAGTTTCGCCTTGTTTTTTTTGCATCTGCTCTCTGATTGGCTGCTTTTTTTCCTTTTTTTTATTGCATTTTGCATTCTGCTGCTCATTGTTGAACGTTTCACCCGCTCACTCTGAAAGTGCAATAAAACAGAAGTGGGGGAAGGGGGCCTTCCTGCGCTGGGTGAATGATTAGCGAGTACTGCTTCATCATGATTAAGTCATAGCTCTGGATGTTGATTTTCTCGACCGCTGTGTCATCGTGTAAACCAACTTTGTTCCTGGAAATCAGGAACTTTGATTTTGTAACATCATTCTCTTCCACTGATCCCTGCAGGCGTGTGCGCGTTGGGTAACCACATCTACGTGATGGGCGGCTACGACGGCACCAACCAGTTGAACACGGTGGAACGCTACGACGTGGAGACTGACAGCTGGACCTTTATCTCGTCTATGAGACACAGACGCAGCGCACTGGGCGTCACCGCGCACCATGGACACATCTATGCACTGGGTACAGCTGCTCACTTACAGCCAATCAGGAGTTGTCCGTTTTTTATTTTATATTCATTGCCATCTGAAATCTCTGCTTATCGGCTCCCCCTGGTGGTCAGTCTTTGTGTTAACCAGGAGTGAGCTAGAGCCAATAAAAAGCACAAATTAGCATGAATTGTACTTCCCACAACATTCCAAACTGTCCCACCAATATACTGCAGCTCTCTATCCCACTCCACTGTGTGCTGTACTATACTCAGAATTCCGGATGACTGTTTAGTTCACAACATTTTAGCTGATTGATTGAGTAAAGTCATTGTGGATCATTAGCATAATGATCATTATACAAACTTCCCTATCCCATGCCGCATATGGCAAAAAGTAGGAAAGCACCCCTGGAAGGGTCTTCAGTGTCCCTTCACACACATTCACACCTAGTAGTATTTAAGCATCACCTGTGAATGGGAGGATGGTCGGCAGCATGGGGAATCCCCCCGCGATCCTTTTGGGGGTTAAGTGAAGATAATCAATTCATTCATTCATTAATACAGAATTATTGGTGCACATGTTTTTCAGTTAGAGATTTAACCCCCTTCCTCTCCACCAGGTGGCTATGATGGGAGCACATTCTTGGACAGCGTGGAAAGCTACGACCCCGAAACAGACACGTGGACCGAGGTGACGAAGATGACGTCGGGGCGGAGTGGCGTGGGTGTAGCTGTGACCATGGAACCATGCCAAAAGGACTGTCAGAAACTCTAGCCCTGTCCCTCATCTCTCTCATCAGTGCTTATCAGCTCTGGTTCTAAGACTTGTTCTCCTCTTTTGGCCCAAAGTCTAGAGAAAACCAGCTTTTATCCAGGCAGGACTGGTTTGGATCGTGTTTATGTACCAGCCACTTTAGCCCCCGCCCACCACAACTACCCCCACCCACTCCAGCATCTGTCTACGGTACGGTTGTTCTACGTTTCACACTGGAAGTGACGGGGAAAGTTTCAGCCAATCGGATCTGGTGGTCAGATGAGGTCAAGTCAGTTTTGGTGCCAAAATGTTATTTACTTGAAGGCTTCGTTATTGTTTGTACAGGAGGATCAACCGTGAGGTGACACGACTTTGTGGGAGTGCACGTGTGGCTTTGGCCCAGTCGTTTTTGGTGAGCTGTGCACACTGCATATACCTGCGTTTGTACAGCTGTGTGTTACACAGGATTTTTATAATGTGCAATAAATTTAACAAAAATATAGTCCAGACAGGTTTGAAGCTCATCCTCCAATCGGATGTCTGAGAGTATTATCGTTTAATAATAACCCATTACTTGCAGTATGTTGAAGCCTTATTTTTTTAGGCTGATAATGCCAGTTAGGTTTGTTGAGGGGCTGTTTGAGCCTATCCTTGCTGTAACTTGGCACATGGTGGGGAAAGCACAGTGGCCTTTAGTCTGTCTTTAAACAGATAAACAGACACTTTCATGTTTTTCAAATGTGCAGAAAAGCAGAGCCTTAAAACCTTAACTCTGTGATTGGCTCCAGCCTGTACCATATGACCACAACCCACAATTTGGCACCATATACAGAAGACATCGTGGGCTTATAGTTATTTAACTGCTCCTGAGATTCTCAGTACATTTCAATGCACAGTAAACTGAACAGTGTTATAAATCCAACCCACTTCAACATTACAGACGCAGAAGAGACAAGTCTACGGCGACGGGTCACTGATGTGGACGCGGAGTTCAGAAACTGGAGTTCTAACTGAGCCCTCAGCACCGTGGTCCACACGTCATTAATAAAGTGCCATTATCGTTTACCTCGCAGCGTGGATGATCTGGAACAGTGTGAGGTCATAGTTAAAGAAAAAGTTCAGAAACGTATGTCGCACGTCTGATGTTTAGTTCCTGGTATATAATTATAGATGGGTTGGCGTTACGCCCAAAAAATGCATTTTTTATTTTTACCAACTTTAGAATTTTGGTGGAGGATCTAAAAGAAGAACTCCGTCTAAAAGTTCCAGGGCAAACAAATGCAAGCCAATGGACCTCAATTCTGTTCAGCTTTTCCTGCAGCAGAACTTTTTCTTTAAAAGCACAAACACTGGTCTGGACCTTCACCGAGCTGCCAGAGCGTCTCACTGAAGTGTTTTACAGTCCAGGACCTGGAAGTACCGCATGTCTAAACGCACAACGGAAGATTAACAGATGAAGCCGTGGCCTGATGGCTTTTATTTTTTTGTGACTAGTTCAAATTCAAGAAGCATCCTCGTTTGATGCAAAGCCGGAGACACGACAACGGAGGCCGAATTTGAAATATTTCTGGCCATGTTTTTCGCTGGGATTCACCTCAGTCTTACAGGTTCCTCTTTTTTATTTATTTGAACCTCCCTGAGCTCGGGGACAAAAACCCATGGATCCGGTTTTGTATTTCTGCGCCGTGGGCCTAGCTTGCGCCGTGGTTTGAGACCGTTTTCTCTTTTTCTAAATGTAAGTAATGTTTGAGTAAAAGAAATCAAGCTGTTTATTATTAAAGTTCAGATTATTTAAAGATGGCTTTGTAAATTTTACAGCTACCAAATACACACTTATTCACACACCTGCTGTCTCTGTTCTTTATAATGTGACCGTGGTGAGAGCTTTCCTCAAGAATTTGTCATAAAGCACCAATACATTTCAAATCTAATGCAGTAAAACTTAATTACAGGACCATTTATTACACAGAATTAGGAGGACCCTTCCTCAAACTGTTTCCACAACAAAAAAACAATTAGCGCTGTAACCTTTGACGCTGGCTGGCTTCACAACATCTACAGTATTAAAACACATTCACCAGTCAGTTCCACACTTCAAAATAAACCGAGGATGATTTGGACAAACACCGTGTACAGAAACAGGCACAGTTTTCACAGATTAAATATTCTGTGAACGCGCCAGAGGCCAAATTCCCTTCTGTTAGTTATTATCATAAAGATTAATGAATAAACAAATGAAGCAAAACGACTTTAATTTACATCAAATAGCTGAACACAACCGTCAGCCTGATGCACTTTTTCACATAAACCACAAGAGGGCGCCGCATTCTCTCCGCAATTAACATTGGCGTCATCGATTTTGTTTTATTGCCACCAAAATATATAGTTCAAAGTTTTATAGTCGATTCTTAAGAGATAATAATTTTAGTAGGTTGTTTCCGGGGTTACTGTCCCGTTTAAGGCGCCACAGGATTTCAGCCGAATCTCACTGCGGTATGACAAGCCATGACGACACACAGATAAGTTTGGATTGAATATTAAAACTTTTATTACAAATGTAGTATTTATTTGGATCGACTGATGCTTCACTAAAGTCAACAAAGAAATCAACGGTAAAGGCGAATCGTTGTTGACACAATATCCGAAAGAGCAAACGAGAAAAGGCAACCTAAAGTAATAATATGAATAAAGTAACGTCGGTGTTTTCAGTTTTCCATTACGAGTTAAAAGATGTTACCAGTTTTAATAACTTTTTATAAGCTTAAACATCAGAAGAAAACTTTCTTCCCTTCCCCCAAAAAAGTGTTTCGAGTACTCAAAATTTCCGCCTGGATATGCCGCGGTGTTGCCAGGTCAAACACAGATCGGTATTTGCCCAACACTTATTATTAATGCAACATGAAGAAAACGAATAAATCAATAAATTAAAATTTTTCTAGCTTTTTAAATGACCAAACATATGTTACCGAATTTGGACGGGTTCACGTCCTAAAAAACGTTTACATGTATTTCAACAGATCTGGCAACTTTTCTGTGCTGTGAGCAGTGGGTCAGTGCAGAACTCTGAGATGAAACGGCACTTCTGATGAGCCACAGCACGTGGATGATGTTAGAGCGTGAGAGAACGCAGGTGAGTTTCCATGGTTACTGTAACTCTGACACAGAACAAGGAACCTAAAAGGTTCCAGGCGAAGAACTGGAATCAGCAGCAGGTTGTTCCGTTAGTTTTTGTTGTTTTTAACAACTCTTTAACAGCTGCTTTAAGATTCTCATAATATGTGAATGTATTGTGGATACAGAGTCCTCTTTATTTATTGTTTAGCACTTCATTTTTTTTTATCCAGATCTGATGTTTGAACCGCTGTAGCCTTTTACTTTAAACAAGAACAAACTTGTTCTAAAGGACTGAATCTGAACACATTCTAATATTTTTATGAGCTCATTGAATAGACACACTGCTGATTTTTTTTTAACTAAGCAGATGAGGATTGATTGGAAAACCCCAATCAAAAGTAGTTTTTTGAAAAATAAATAAACTGGTTGTAGCTTATGGGTCTAAATTTCAAAATTTTTTGGGTAGAAGTTAAAAGTCTAAACATGTTTTGTCGAACTATTGTCGAACAATTCCTTGAAGTTCTATAGTCACGAGTTCCGTTTGAGAAAATATTTGGACTTGTTAGGGATACCCTATTGTTTTTACTCAAATTTTTCTTTTTCTTTTTCTGCACTACTGTGGCAACTGTGGCTTCGAGATGATTAAGCACATATGATGACATGATCAGTTTGTAATGAATGAACAGCGGGCAGTGGAAAGCTTGTCTCCTGATCATGACTTTGTTTTCAGGATGATACCAGTCAGCGAATTTCGGAACATCACCTCAGTGCAGAACCCACAGTTTCGTGTTCTGAAGCCGTGGTGGGACGTATTCTCAGAGTACCTGTGCATAGCCATGCTTATGATTGGCGTTTTTGGATGCACACTGCAGGTATGCCACCGCTCACCTTCACTTGTCCTTTTGCACAATGCTCACATGTGTGATCCTAATTAAAATACGTTGATGGATTCAGTTCTCGCTTTTACATCATGTCCTGAACGAGGCTTTAGTTTAACTTTAAACGGCCAGCCACCACTATACTCTATGGTATAACAATATGGTTACATTTTGGCGTCCCATACACACAGTTGCAAGCCCAATTGGAGGCCCCAGAGTAGAATCTTTTGAAACCAAGTGCCTTGCACTACTGAGGGTGAAAATGTCCCCTTTCAAAAACAGTGACGTTCATAAGTTCATTTAACAGGATTCAGAGCTCATCTTTGTTGCTCCGTAATGTTATCAGTCTGATTATACAGGTTGCATTTTATAAAAGTCCTTGAATTCTTCAATCTGACCATTCGGATCGCATGACCACACATGCATCTGCGAGAACTACAAATAGCTGAAACCACTAATTATAAGGTGTCTCTGTTCAGGACATGGAGCCTGCCTCTGTCTGCAGTCAGATGCTGTGACACCGCAGTGATGACTTCAGATTTGTGAACAACAGTGTGGTTTGAATTATATTATTGTGACGTCTCCACTGAGGGTCTGGATGTGGGGTAAATGTGTCATTTGTGGTTTTTCTGCCCAAACTATTTCATTATTCCAAATTTAGTTGTGTTCTATAATTATGAATTAATTTCCAGCTGCTTAAGCTCTAATTATATCACTACTACTTCTGTTCCACTTCAAAAGAAACACTCAAGCTATTTGTTGAGAAAAAGGCAAAAAAAAAAAAATTGAAACCAATTCAATCTGTACAGAACCAATTATTTACAAAGGAGGAGAAGAATCTCAGTAAAGTCTCAAGATGACTTGGAGGATCCAGAAACAGAATAGTAAACCTAAAGCCTGGTGCCGTGTGGAAAAGTTCAGACAGTTTCACTTGCAGAGACAATTTATCAGAGACACTGATGTTGTAGTAAAAAGAAGGGCATAATAGTCAGGCCGTTTTTGCTCTGTCCTGACCCAGATACCGATAGAAATGAATTTGAATTCTCTCTAGGGGTTGATATAACCATAGTACCGCAGTGTGTTAGGCTTCCCAAAACACACATGGGTTCTGGGGGCCCATCATTAATTTACAGCATCTAAAGGTAATGATGTCATCATTTTATAAGAAACTAAAATCTCAAAAATACTAAAGAAATTCTCAATTCCAGTCATGCCATTCATTTTCACCCTTTCATTTTACCCCAAATCTGTCCAAGGGGGTTGCAGACAGGGCTCTGTGAGGGCTAGTCCACTTTACCCTGCCATGCTAAAACAACAGGCCTTCCCTAAAATGTTCTCACAAGGGTAGAAGCATACGGTTGGCCCAAATCCATGGCTAGCGATTTGATAGCAATGGAACCTGATTCCAGTGTGTCCTAAGACTCTTATATAGAGTGGTAATATCAGATTTATATACACGGACAATCCCCTCTTTCCTTTTTTTAACAGCTGACCCAGGAAAAGATTGCTTGTCTTCCTGATCGTGTTGCCGCCGATGCCACCGATGAAAACATGAACTGCAGCTTCCTCCAGAATTTCAAAAAGAACGTAAGTATGTGGGAGCACGTGGTCACCAAGCAAATCGCCCCAAACATTGTGGAGGTGTTCGGCCAAAAGAATGACCTGGACATTCACCAGTACCTCTTTATAAACAGTTTTTGCTATGAACGGGCCGTGCATTGGTACGGCAAGTACTTCCCGTACCTGGTGGTCATACACACAATGATTTTCATGGTGGCCAGCAGCTTCTGGTTCAAGTTTCCAGGAACGTCTTCCAAAATCGAGCTGTTTGTATCGATCCTGGGGAAATGTTTTGACTCTCCCTGGACCACCCGAGCCATTAACGAAGTGTCTGAGGAAAGAGACGATGTCACTGTCTGGAAGAAACGGGCTGCTGCAAAAGTGTCTGCAGTGGAAAGTCCAGATGAGAAGGACAAATCTGTGGCGTTCATCAGGTCTACATCCGCTGTTTCAGAGAAGAACCTTTCTGAAAACGAGCACGCCTCCACCGTCCTGGACAAAAAGGAGGGTGAGCAAGCCAAGGCGCTGTTCGAGAAGGTAAGGAAATTCCGAACACACGTTGAGGAGGCAGACCTCCTCTACCTCATGTACATCATCCAGACTTCGCTAAAGGTCTTAAAGTTCACGATAATCACCGTTTACAGCATCTTTCTTATGCCGTATATAGAAATCGTGGTGACATGCAGAGTTCCGCCAAAACTGACAGGATTCGGTTTGTTTTGCTGCAACAACAATAGGGCAGATCTCTTCACAAAATTGGCATATTGTTACATTGCGTTTGTTGGTGTCTATGGTCTGCTGTGCCTCTACTCTTTTTATTGGCTGTTCCACCGGCCACTTAAAGTGTACTCCTTTGAACACGTTCGCCTGGAGACGGGGATCGACGACATTCCCGATGTAAAAAACGACTTTGCCTTCCTTTTGCACTTCAGTGACCAATATGATCCACTCTATGCCAAACGATTTGCCGTGTTCCTCTCTGAAGCGAGCGAAAGCAAGCTGGGGCAGGTGAACCTCAACAATGAATGGACGCCCAAGAAACTTGGCACGCGTCTCTCAAAGAACTCCAGTGACCGCTTGGAACTGTACTTATTTATGTTGCCAGGGTTACCAGACACCGTGTTCGACATGCCGGAAGTCGAATCTTTAAAACTAGAACAGATGAGCAACATAACCATTCCTGGAACAGCCACCAAATTGCCAGCTTTACAGGAACTTTGTCTGATCCACTGTCCTGCCAGACTTCAGCTAGAAGCTCTAAATTACCTGCGGGACAACCTAAAAGTCCTTCGTCTTACCTTCAGTAATCCTGAGCAGGTCCCCCTGTGGATGTACACTTTACAAAGCCTAGAGGAACTTCATTTAAATGGGCCATTGACCACTGAGATGTCTCGTGGCAGCTCCTTAGATTCTTTGCGTGAACTGAAGAATCTTCGCGTCCTGACATTGCGGAGTAAACTTGCCAAGATCCCTTCAAGTGTGGCAGACATAGGTGCTCAGCTGTTGAGATTATCGGTTCACAATGAAGGCCACCGGCTTCAAGCCTTCAGCAATTTAAAAAAGCTGGTTAATTTGTCCACTCTTGAGCTCACTGGCTGTGAACTGGAGCGTCTACCCAGTGCCATTTTCAGCCTCGCCAACCTGCAGCAGCTGGATCTGAAGGAGAACCGACTGACCACCATGGAGGAAATCTTAAGTCTGCAGCACTGCCGAAGACTCTGCACACTTCGACTGTGGCATAACTGTCTCCGCAGCGTTCCTGAGCACATCAACAAACTGCGCGCTCTTGAGTCTCTTGACCTGAGCTGGAACAAGATCCAGAGACTCCCACTACGTCTCTGCTACTGCACCAAGCTAAATCACCTGGATCTGTCCCATAATATGTTAACCTCACTGCCTTCTGAGATTGGAATCCTGCAAAGTCTGTGGCACTTATCTGTGGCCTACAATTCCCTGGAGGCTCTTCCAGAGGAGCTCTTCTCTTGTAAGAGGCTGAGGACACTGGAACTGGGGAATAACAAGATTGCAGCTTTGTCTCCAAGAATCGGAAACTTGGCTCATCTGCTGTGCCTGGAGCTGAAGGGTAACTGCCTGGAACATCTGCCAATGGAGCTCATTGACTGTAGTTCACTAAAACTGACTGGACTCATTGTGGAGGAAAGCTTGGTCGATGGTTTGCCGACTTACATCAAGGAAGAAATGAGCCAACGGTGATCCAGATTTTGATTGGAGTTACAACATTTTAAAACACAAGGGCTTTGAATATTCAGCTTCCAATTGAGTTGCACTGTTTACCAAGTATAAATACGTCATGTTGAACTAGCACTAGCAACCAATCACTTAGCTCCTAGTTCTAAATTCTCTGAACCTCAGTGTGTGACAACATTTGTTACAGAAACAGCTCAAGGCCCTGACTTCTTTGACTTGTTTTTCTTAAGTCTGCATGTGTTTCGTTAGAAAACGTCACTCAAATTGAGTGTGTGGGTCTGTGATTTGGACTGGCATTCAGTCTTTGTGCCATGTAGCTAATAGATCATCGTTGAATCTATTACACCGGCCAGCCTCCAGCCCCTTCCAAAATGTATAATGTACAAACACTGCTCAAAAAAATTAAGGGAACACTAAAATAACACATCCTAGATCTCAATGAATAAAATATATCAGTTGAAAATCTTTATCTTGTAGATAGTGGAATGTGTTGAGAACAAAATAACATAAAAATATATTTTCTCCACTTTTTTGATAATTTGTGATATTTGGGTCATTTGTGCTCGGGGCACCACTGTACACTGAATTACTGTAGCCCAAAACCACACCCCTTTTGTGATTTTGCACATTCAGTTCATCTGATTTAACTTGTTTTAACAGCTTTTTCAACGGCTTGTCCATCATCTACGTCACATGTATACAAACTCCGATCATGGGACGGAGCTAAATTAAAGTATTTTATGCAGTATTCCTTAAATTTGGAGGGAAAAAAATCTAACCATCGATTATCACAAGTTAGGAACTTATGCTGTATTTATATATTTTACAATTTCATAGTAGTCGGTGCTTATAGGTCAGACAATCTGTTTTCTAGTCTATTCCTAAGATGTTAAATGCATCCTAGTGAAGTTATCCTTTATGAAATTTGCTTTGTGCATGGGGTTTTGCTCATGACTGGACAGAAAATGGCTCTCCCCAAACAATTCCCTAAAAGCCTAGAGCTGAATGAAGAGGACACACCCCATATCAAAAATCATTCATTTTCAGCAGCTGCACAAAACTACACGGTTGTGTGGATGAGAAAGCAAACTAAAGGAAAAATAAATTACACACATAAGCATGGCCTTTGTGTCTCGATGAACACACGGTGCACTTCACTGAAGCAGTAATTGTCAGTAAATGATACACTCTGTAATGACTGCCTTCCATCTATGCCTTACACTGTTCAATAAAGTCTACCTTCACACCTCAATGCCGTCTCTATCACACACTGTCAGGACAGATCTGTTTTTACTCAAGTGTCCCGTCATCGTGACTGTGAGATGTTCATGATGATGAAGTCGGTATCTGGGACAGTATTCATATTGTTAAAAGACAGTACAACTTTTTGGTATGTTGGGATTTTAATCTGAGTAAAGTAACATTTTAAAGGAGAAATATGTTGATTCAAAATTTCAGTGTCAACAAATCCCAAAAAAGTTGGGACAAGTAGCA
>JAOUQT010000011.1:2505308-2518778 GCA_025769995.1 Xyliphius kryptos | reverse complement strand
ATGCCTTCCTCTCCCAGAGCCACTCACCGGACACATTCATCTCCCAGTGTATCTCACAGTACACCCTCCTTTCACACATTTCATCACAAGACACCTTCCTCTCCCAGGTCTCCTCACAGAACACCTTCGTCTGCCAGATCTTCTCACATTACACATTACACAAGACCTATGGACATGACATCTTTCACTTCAAGACACCTCCATCTCCTCACAGAACACAGAACTCCCAGATCTCCTCATAAAACACCTTCCTGTCCTGAATCTTCTCACAAGACGCCTTCCTCTTCTACAGCCCCACAGATCATGTCCCAGAACTCCTCAAAAACATGTTTATTTCCCACATCTCTACATCAGACCCATTCCTCTCCAAGATCTCCTCACATGACACTGTCCTCTCAATATCTCCAGACAGGACAGATTCCTCTCCAAGATCTCTTCCCAACACAACTTTCTCTTCCAGATCTCTTCCCAAGACAACTTCCTCTCACTGATCTCATCCCAAGACAACTTCCTCTCCCAGATCTCTTTAAAGGACACATTTCTCTCCCAGAGCAACTCACAGGACACCTTCCTGTACAAGATCTCTGGGAAGGACACCTTTCCCAAACCTTCTCACAGTTAAGATTTCTTGACTAGATATCCTAGTCTAAACTAGACTAGACTTTCATCTCCCTGATCTCCTCACACTACACGTATCAATCCCAGATTTTCTCAAAGGACACCTGGCTCTACAAGCACCGCTCACATGACACGTTCATCTCTAGACAGAAGCCCTTCGTTTTCAAGAGCTCTAGACAGGACACCTACCTCTTCAAGATCTCACAGGATACCCTCCTTTCCCAGATCTCCTCACAGTTAACATTTCTTGCCCAGTTCTCAGATCTTCTCAAAGGAAATCTTCCTCCCCCAGCACCACTCAAAAGACTCATTCATCTAGTATACACCTTTTTCTCCTAACACCACTCAGCAGAAAACCTTTTTCCAGAGCACCTCAGAGCAAACCCTCCTCTTCCCGATCTCCTTACAAGACACCTCCCTCTCCCACACCTCATCAAAATACACCTTTCTTTCCCGGTGCCCCAGTGAACACCTTTCTCTACCAGAGCACCTCACAGAATACCGTCATCTTCCAAATCTTGTCATAAAACACCGACCTTTCCAGATCTCCAACAGATAACCTCCTTTCCATAATCTCCTTTCAGGAAACTTACCTCGCCCAGATCTCTTCACAAGACACCTTCCTCTCCCAGAGCCCTCCTTACAGGACATCTTCCCTTCTCAGATCTCTGAACAAGATATCTTCTTTTCCAAGATTTTCTCACAGGACACTGTCATTTCCCGGGTTTAGATCTCCTCAGAGAACACCTTACACTTCCACAGCCACTTACAATACACCTTACTCTCCAAGATCACCTCATTAGACACCTTGCTCTCCTTAATCCTTTCACAAGACAAATTCCACTCTTGATCTAGACACTAGACACATTCCTCTATCAGGTCTCAGATCTCCTCGACAATTTCCTCTTTCACAGCCACTCACAGGAGACTTTCCTGTCATAAAGCGACTCACAGGACACAGGAAGTGATTCTTTGTGATCTTTATCCACACTGTGGGTCTCTGAATAATTATTATGTTTTATTTGAGCCACATTACTAATGGACAGGACAGACCTAAACAGAACTCTGGAAAATGTCTAATCAGTGGATGCAAAGCAGTGATCGTTCGTCTGAGACAAGCTTCTCTGATGAATTTTGATCTGATTGGTTAAGATCTGCACAAACCGTACGATAACTTACACTTGTGTGGCGTGACCAGCAGGTCCAAATGCTTCTGAGACAGATTGGGCCAAATTGCTATCATCTCCTTTCGCAACTCCGCATCCATCTGGTGTTTATCTGCTCCACCTTAACACACACACACACACATATCTATATATAAATACTCTATATATACTTACAGTTAAAGGTAAACAGACAAAATGAAGCTCTATATAAAAGATTCTTACCTTTAGCAATCTTGATATCAAGTGCCGTGCGAATTAATGCCATCAGCGTGGAGTTGAAATGCACCGTGTTGTCATCGGCAACAGGTAAATCCATACGCAACAATCTCTGTGGAGCCAATCAGGAGGTTTAGAGTTGTGTGATGTGGAATTAAAACGTCCAGTCAAACAGAAAGGTGGAGGGAGCTCATCTGCTGTAAGAGCAAAACATATTTAAACTGCCTAAAATACTCAAGTATAATTATATTATCAAATTAAAATCTTTAAATCCAAATGGTTTGTCTGTAAACTGGAACGGATTCCGGTAACATGGACGTCGCAGCTAATCAAAAATGACCACTATGCAGTCTGTGAGAGACGAACCAGGTTTGTTTTTGCATTTTGTGCATAAGACATATGTGCGTAAGACAAAGCGTTGTTTTAAAGACGGAGAACGAGTCCATTAGTAAACAGATTCTCCGTAAACAATTCCTGGTGTTTTTATACCTCACTAAATCATGTAATTGTCTGCTCACAAATCAACAATCAAACCATGCTGTCCATTAATGCTGTGTTCTTACTGGAACCAATGTCAATAACAGACAGATGTTTTTGTCCTTTTGTCCCAAGTCAGACGAAGAAACAAACAGATCTTAAACTTACACTATATTACTTATAAAGGTTTTAATTTGGAGCTCTCACAGACTGAAAAAAGACAAGTTTACTGGTAAATCTCTAATCAAACTCTGCCCCTGTTGCTGCTCAGAGCTCCCCCTACCGGTCAAAGGGCAACATTCAACTGAAGGAATGAAACTGAGTTTAAGAATGAAATATTCCCGAACGCAGGTTTCATTCGTTGAATTTACCTTCAAACACAAGCATTGACCAATCGATACACACCGGGTGTGAGTGTTTTTTCTCAATCATGTCATTCCACCACTTGTCATGCTGTGGTTCATGCGGCAACCCCCGCCTCCCCCCATGACCCATAGACTTCGGTGTCATGCTGAACATGCAGCACTTTCATGCACACATGACAGTTCACCAGTTCACCGCCCCCACACTCCATGTACCCAGCATTCCTCCGTAACCATGCCCCAAGTCCCCACCCCATAGCACAAGCATTCACGCACAGATATCCACTGGTCACTTCATCTTTGTTCTCATTGGCTAATGGGTGGGTTTTAATGATTAAGGATCTGTTTATATTCCGTCACTGATTACTGGCTCAACCTATGATTTTTTCCTGAGCTTTCTGATGTGTTTATGCAGGACAGGTGTGTTTTATCTGAAACCGGTTGGGAGTTTGATTTCTATGGGTTGAAAAGGGGTGCGTTAGAGTTGTTAGTTGACTCCAGACTGGAAGACCATGTTTATGGATAAAAAATGGGGGTTAATGGAGAGGTTATGAAACAGGTAATGAAAGGAGCAAACTGAGAGAGCTGAGAGAGCAAAGAATGAGATGTTAAGAAAAGATGAAGCACACACTTGTTACCTGAGAGAAAGACAAGACACACACACACTACAGAGAGGTAGAGAAATAGAGAGAGCAACAGAGAGAGACAGAGGAAGGCTCACGATAGGGACAATAGAGACAGCGAGATAAACGGCAGAGACATAGATAGTAGTAGTGTTGTCGCAATACTAAAAAATACAACTTCAATACGATACTTTGAGAAAGATGGAAATTTCGATACCAAAGTCAGATACATTGCTTATTTCCCTTTTGAAGCTAAAATTACTTTTGTATTTATTTACGTTACGCGTCAATTCGTCTTAGGAATGACACATACAAGTCTTGCACAGTGGTCCGAGGTATTTTAAGCCATTCTTCTTATAGGATAGTGGCCAGGTCACTACGTGATGCTGGTGGAGGAAAACGTTTCCTGATGTGCTCCTCCAAAACACCCCAAAGTGGCTCTTGATACATCACAAAGACTTGCTGTCTTGGTCACAGAGACGCCAGCAAGACGTGCACGAACAAATTGTCCTCTTTTGAACTCTGGTATGTCACCTATAATGTTGTGTGCATTGCAATATTTTGAGCAAAACTGTGCTCTTACCCTGATAATTGAACCTTCACACTCTGCTCTTACTGGTGCAATGTGCAATTAATGAAGAATGGCCACCAGGCTTATCTAATTTAGCCATGAAACCTCCCACACTAAAATGACAGGTGTTTAACATTATTTTGAGATTATGGTCCATCTTAATATGATTGCTTTACAATCTTTACAGGTTTTAACATTTTGGTAGGGCCGATTTTCATGAGAAAGTGTTAATACGCTAATGATAGAACCTAGCAAAAATGGTGCACATGTTATATATTCAGAGAATTTTTTTGGCTCACCACAATTGCACAGGGTAGCAATTAAAAATACCACATCCTATCACATCAGTATGGTTTTTCTTTTTTTTTAATTTACTAATCTAAAACTTTCATTGAATGGGTTGCTGTGACTATTAAAGTACTGTCAAAAATGTTTGCACATACACAAAGTAATATGTAATACATAAAAAATTATAATGAAGAGTTTTGCTGCAAAAAAGTAGGTGCTCTCAAAGTCTCCAGAATGACTGTGTTTCCAATTCTCCAAAATGTTCTGTAAACCTTATCAGATACTTTATACACAGTATTGTAATCTGCCACATTTCCTCTGGGGAATTTGACTGTCACACTTGCTTTTTGCAGCAAAACCCAGCAGCTTTCATTAAAGTTTTTGTCTACAACGTGTTGCTATACAGTATGTTGTTTACTTTACTGACATGTAAATATTTGAAATATAATTACATTTTTGGTTTGAGTTAATTACAATAGCATAGACTTTAGCATAGAACTGTGCATTGGAAAACATGTATTCTTAATTCATGCTACATCTGAAGTGCAGTCGTGTAAGACACCTGACCCCCGGTTGCTCCCAGGGCGCTGTGGAGGCAGCTCAGCCCTCCGGGCACATTTGCTCATTTCACAAATGTGTGTATACTGTACATTTGTCTTTCACTGCATGGATGGGTTGAATGTGGAGGACAAATACCACTGGGTGGAAAACATAGTGGCATAATAGTTCACTTTCACTTTCTTTTTCACTTTCATGCACTGTTTTGATGTATTTAGTTCAAGAAGTATGAGTTATGCTTATTTTGCAAGTTTTTACAGTAGTTACACGATTGTAGTTTGGGTGACTGGCACCGTCTGGTCAGAGAATAAGCCCTTGATTATTTTCCTCCTTACCGGAAGGGGTCAGGGTCGTATTTGAATTCTCTGGGCGCTGTCTTAGTAAACACAACAGAGTTCCGGCCAATATCAAATTTTTGCCTCTTCGATTGGTAACCGATGAATTTCGTCGATAACTTAAACAAATGGACGAGTAGGGTGGATATGGTAAGTAAGAATCTTTTGCGACTGTCCAAATGACCAGACAGCCGTGTTTGTCTGTGATAATATCACTGCCTTAGTGGGGAAAAAGTCCCGTCGCGAGGTTGCGCTCGCTTTTCAAAGCTAGCTATCTTAGCCAGCCAGTCGTTCACGCTAGCGCGGATTGTGCACGAGCCAGTTTTCTTTCTTATCCCACCCTATTTTCGAATATAGCCCGCCTCCTTTGAGGTCATTGGATAGCCAATTCAAGGACATTACTTTGTGATTGCTTGGTAGTTGCTATTCAGTGTGGATCCACCAATAAAATGTTTGTATGTGCTCATAAAATACTAATAAATCCGATCTCGGAGGCGGGGATTGATCGGAATATGAGTGGGAAAGAGAAACATAGGCTTCTCACGCAAATAGACAAGACATTTTTATTTGGTTGAATGGATACGGTTTATGTGTTGATGGGTAGTTAAAGTCGGTTTGCGAAAATAACTTAGAAGAATAGTAAAACTATAAGAGCAGTTGATTTTTGTCTTCGCGTTAATTCTCCGAATCCGCGCAGCTTCACAAAATGTCGGTTTTTGTGTAGCTCGCTACGTTAGCTGGAGTTAGCCCCCCCTGGCCCTGGCTAACGCGGTTAGAGCAATGATGATTCCCACCTCTTGTTTTTAGGACTACGGGAACAAACTGACCCAGGCTCTCTCCTCTAGCACTAAATTTCTGCCCACACCAGGAATCCGCGCTGCCGGGCCGTTTCATCAGTACGGCCGGCCTCTGGGCCACGACGTGAAAGTCAAAGAGGAAGACGAGAGTGTGGAGGATTTCTTCCATTTTGGTGAGTCGCTACGGGTTTAATGAGCCGGGATTCTGCGTAGTTCACACAACTTCCTGACTTAGCCGTATAAAAGCATATGCCTTGAAGACTAAAATAGTAAATTGATTTCCTAAGAAGATATAATTATTTAATCAGAGTTCAGAATTCTCCTGAAATAGGCTCTTTCCTCTTCTAGGCTTGCAAATATGCGACTCATGAATCGATACTATAGATTCAAATCATTTGATTCCGAGGCAATTAATACTACTCGAGCTTTAATTAAAACATTTTTTTTTTCAATTTCTCTTATTGGTTAAATCAAAACAATATTTATACATTATCTATTTTGACAATGATCTATTTTTCTTTACTCAAGTATGCCAAATTTCAGGCAAAACTCCTACTCCCAACACAATCGATGAGAGCTTTTTCTAATCGATGAGAGCTTTTGTCGTCTTTATTCTATCTGACCAATAAATCGTGGACGTTGGGCCACGTGACCTCAGGCGCCTATACGAAGAATAAGAATCGGTGTGGTAAAACGAATTAAGATTAGTGTGAATGGGCAACCGGATACGATGAAGAATCCGTTCTCAAATGTTATATGGGTCACTGCTTGACTTGCATAATGAATGTGCATCATGATGGTGAGCATTTCAAAATAGTTTAATTGAATGACAGTTTAAGTGGAATTTAATACACTAAACTTTTTTCTGACTTTATGGAATACTATACTATACATTGTCAAAAACACAGACAAATGGAAGCATGGATGGTGTGTGATTATGAAGGGAATAGTTAAATGTTTTTATTACCTATGAAGATTCAAGAGAGATTTTTCAACAGAAGTGGGACAGGGCGAGGAATAGTGGTGATGGGTTATAAGTCTTTGGGATAAGTACCACACATTTAGATGTTCCAGACTAAGTGGGGTCGAAGTAAACTACTTTCTCAATTCAAGCTAGCACTTCAGATGACAGTTAAAAAGTTAATAAAGGCATCTAAAATTTCTAATGTCTACTAGATTATGCACACATGGTCTATATCGAGTTGGTACACCTCTTAATTAATTACGATACGCAGATGCCGGGGAACAAACTCCATTATTTGGTGAGTTGAGCAGAGTAGCAGCTCTGTTAATTTAACACTCGCCTCTCGGATCAACTGCTGGATGTTTGTTTGAGGTTCATGTGCTCTTGGTAAACCAGCAATACTGTGGTAAAGAAACGGCCCACAAGTGCATCTGTTGCTAAAACACTGGCACCACACCTCTGGGCACATGCAGAATCTTGTCAGCTGCTCAACTGTACTTCATCCACGACTTGCCTGGAGTGGGGACTGAACCGGCGATCTCTTGGTCCCCAGCCCTCTACCCTATCCAGGCCATGGCTGTCCATGATGTGAGGACCAATAGGGGCACTTTATCAGTGATTATTATTCCAGCTGCCTAATCCAGTGTTTGTTAAATTTACTAACAGACTCTAGACTAGGTACACTGGAAACAAATATCATAAACAAATGTTCAGTATTTTTATGTTTCAGAAATCTTAGCTAATGTTTATATTTCCTTATTTTACTGATTTAGCAGTGAGTAATTTTTTGTCGGGTGTGTAATTTATAGGATATGTATTTAATGACACATTTTTAACAAGTGGCTCAGAGTTTAAATGATGTGACTAATTATTGAACCCGCAATTAATGTTACTTCCTTTTAGTAATCTAAGAACACATTAACAACTTGATGTGATTTTATCCCAAATAGCCTTTATTTCTTTTGCTCAGGATTTTATTGCAATATAAATTTGCAAGGAGTCTGGATAGTCTGGAGCGTTAATAACGGGGTTGACTCCCCGGGGCTGCAACACCTGACAAGATTGGGGTGCTCTGTCATATTAACTTTATCCCAAAGAGCACATCTGTGCAGCCAACTATCGCAAAGCTGTGACTGTGGATGACGTGACATGTGGTAATTCAGTAATTAAGAGTCTAGTCAAGCAATCCATTTCAAACAAGCAAGGGTTGCTACTACAGTAATACCAAAATTTTCTTTGCCACCGTTAATCTAGCATGCTTTACACCAGATGCCTTCCTGCAATACTGCAGTATTTCTAGAAATACTTCCCAAAAAAATATGTAGACCCCAAGTTACTTACTTTTATTTCTGTTGTCTTTTCTAGCTCAACATCTTCAGCAGCAAACAGGCGAGTGTCTCACAGCGTGCTGCGGCGGAGCAAATCCTAAAACTGTCCCTCTTACTTCCACTCTAAGTAGCTCATTTACTGCCTCACTAACATCCACGCTGAATACCCCTCTCAGTAGCCTCCCACCCAAACTGAGCAGCCAGCCCTCAGCTGAGCGGCCATATCACTGTCAGGACTGCGGGAAGTATTTCAGAATTAGTGACATCAAGCGTCACCAGCGGATCCACAGCGGAGAAAGACCGTTCCCTTGCTTCCAGTGTGGTAAAAACTTCCCTACATCTGGGGATCTCAAAAGACACGAGAGGATCCACACAGGCGAGCGGCCGTACCACTGCCTGCACTGTGGCAAGAATTTCTCTGATTCTGGTCATCTCAAACAACACGAAAGGATGCACACGGGCGAGCGGCCTTACCAGTGCCCACAGTGCGCCAAGTGCTTCTATAGATCGGGCGACCTCAAGCGGCATCTGCGCATTCACAGTGGCGAGCGGCCATACAAGTGCCCGCAGTGTGACAAAACTTTCTCTGATTCTGGTCACTTGCGGGGCCACCAGCGCATCCACACAGGAGAGCGTCCTCACCGCTGCACGCTGTGTGAGAAGAGCTTCTTCAGGTCAGGCGACCTGAAACGTCACCACCGGACACACACCGGAGAGAGGCCATATCAGTGCTATCAGTGCGGGAAGAGTTTCTCCGAATCAGGTCACCTGAAAGAGCACCGGAGGATTCACACCGGAGAAAAACCCTACCACTGTAACCAATGCGACAAGAGCTTCTCCCGCCTGGAGCGACTGAAGGGCCACCAGAGCATCCATACGGGCGAGAGGCCCTTTCACTGCACTCAGTGCGGCAAGAACTTCTTCAGGTCCGGTGAGCTCAAAAGACACCAGAGGATCCATAATGGAGAGAGAGCATGAAATCGATTGTGTATTTGGGCCAGATTTTGATGTGTCTCAGTCTTATCTGGGTGTTTTCTTTTCTGTTTGTGGCTAATCTGACTGCTGACTGCATCATTGCAGGATATTTTCTGCCTTATGACATGAATGATTAGAAAACACAGTTTTGGTCAACAGGAAAAGAATGGTTCACATGTTAATTTTGGCTGATGAAGTATTTTCAGCTGACATATTTCAGTTGTTTACACCCAGAAAACAAAGAGGACATTTACCTGGTGCATGACATTCCCTCTTAAAAAGTTCGAGAATTAGGACCTAGTACTAGGATGTATATTCTATTTTTTTAAACAACCATATAATGCCATATAGATCCTCAATTCAATGTTCCATGGATGGTTTTCT
Source organism: Xyliphius kryptos (assembly GCA_025769995.1). Lineage (NCBI taxonomy): Eukaryota > Metazoa > Chordata > Actinopteri > Siluriformes > Aspredinidae > Xyliphius > Xyliphius kryptos. The sequence goes on along the minus strand of JAOUQT010000011.1, from coordinate 2,509,116 downwards.
TAATGATGCATTTCATGACCCATTCCAGATCATTTGAATCACTACCTCTACATGTTGTTTTTTTGCAGTGAAGCAGCAACAGACAATGACAAGTTCACTTTTCAAACTCTGTATAAAGTTTAAATGAATTTTTTTCCCTTCTTACTCCACATGTCACATGATATTGGCTTCTTTAGTTTTACACTGGACTGTACTGTAGTTTAAAGACTACTGATTTATACATTTAACTCTATTTGCGAATGCAAAATGGCTGCTTTGCTTTTTCTCTGGTCATTTGGTGTGTTGCAAGTTCACATCCTCAAACGTTAACAATGATGCACGATTCCTTCAACCACACACATACACTTACTGGCCACTTTATTAGATACACCTTACAGGAAAAAGTTTAGACTTTGTTTTGCTTTCAGAACTTCCATATGTCTTTGTAGCCTACTTTTAACAGAGATGGTTTTCAGCATTCCTTGGATGTAATGAATAGTTATGAGATTCGGTTGCCTTTCTATCATCTCAAACCAGTCTGCCAATTCTCTTTGGCAAGGCCTTTTTGTCCATACAATTGGTTATTTTCTCTGTTTTAGACAATTATCTGTAAACTATAGATATGGTTATGCATGAAAATCCCAGTAGATCAGCAGTTTCTAAAATACTCATACCAGGCTGTCTGGCACCAACAATCATGCCACATTCATAGTCAGTTAAATCACCTTTCCCATTTTCTTGCTCGGTTTGCACTTCAGCAAATTTTCTTGACCACCTCTACATGCCTAAATACATTGAGTTGTGGCCTTGTTACTGGCAGAATAGAGATGTGTTAAGTGAATAGGTGTACCTAATAAAGTGCTCTGTGAGTGTCTATAATATCACCTATATCATCATGTGTGATTGTGTGTGCTCGTGGTCTCATAAGGTTAAGTAATGTGTTCTCCAGAATGTGTTCCAATGTCATGTCTAGGATCAACCACAGTCCTAACCAGAATAAAGTGTTAATAATATTGTATATTGTAGTGGTTTCTCAAACCCTCAGTTAGTTGTAGACTGGGACTAGTAAACACATTTTCCATTATAAAACTAAAGAAGCACAGGTCTGATAATACACACACCATTGTCTAACTGACATATCAAATGAACTGTTCTTTTATGACTTATTTATTAATCTTTTCCTCATGCAGCATTCACAGATGGATCCCCGTATTTCCAAATCTGTTAAAATGTATTATACAGTACAATATTTGTATATTGTAGTAATGTCAAGTGTAATAACTTGTAGAATTGTATATTAAAGATGTGTATGCTTACATTTTATTTGCTATATATTCTCTTTGTTTTATCTGTTTGAGTATGTGCTTTATAAGTTGTTACAATGCAGACAGAGATGATCTCAGTGTGTGATTTGGATGCATACATGACCCTGAAAATATTTTTAACTAATTGTTTTTTTTTCTTCTATCATCTTTGTTGTATCACTGTATGTAATGGCACACAAGGAACTTGTGATTGCTTCATGTAAAATGCTACTGTATTTGTCATGTAAACCAAACATGAGGAAAGATTATTCTATATCCATTACACACTTGAGTTGCCAGAAAGTTAGTTATTATGTAGCTGTATACCTATATAACGGGCAACTTTTTTGTAAGTAAATGTGTATTCACTGGATTAGCTACACCTGGCTAATAACTGACTAATACAAATTTTTAGATTTATTACAAATAGCAAAACCTTCCAGAATAAGACTTCACAAGGTGGTGAAACATCCTTCATGTTCATTTTAACCCATGCCTACTGTAACAGGTCCATAGGTTCAACGCTTGTCTATTGGATCAACCACACTTGATGGCACTTTAAGTTGGGTGTTCCTACACTAGTGATCATTACATTACGTTGACTGGTTGATTAGGTGTACTACTCTAGTAACCTATTTTCTGGCAACTTTGTGTGTTATTGGCACTATATCAGAAGCAGTATGTACCAAGTTAAGACTGTAAGATGTCTATGGTGACAAAACAGGTTATGATTCAGTTATTTCGGATCTGCACTTTTAGGAAGCATAATAATCAAATTTTTTTACAAATCATTTGAATTAGATATGGTGTCTTAAAGTTATTTATTGTTTTGCTTTGGTTAGACAATTTCTACATATTTTTTAACTGTATGAATTGAACCATTTATGGGTGTGTGTGTGTGTAGGTTTTATTGGCTTTTGATTTAATCAGAAGTACAATCTTCATTTCCTTAGGAAAAAAACATGCATTTTATGATTATACTGATAAACTTTCCATAATCTCTTAAAAAAAGAACCACATGTACAAAATATATGGCTACAATTGAGACTTCTGATTGCATCAAGGCTGGGATGCCGTTTCGTTTGCTTGTGCATGAGTGTTTTTCATTATATGTTAGTGTGATTATCATTTATTTGCACAAAATTAAAAAAACTACTAGCTACCTGCTGTTATTTTTATATCCATTTAACATGCGATAACAGGGATTTGTTACGATTGTGTTGCAATTTAACATACAACATAAACTAGCATACAAAATGCAAATTTGTGACGGACGGTAACATGCATGTTTCTCTGTTGGAATTATTGTTGAATCAGACAAATAATGGTACACAATCTTCCACATTAGGTGCATCTGTGTATGTTTTGCTGTAGAAAACATGGAATCAGGCAAGTATTGCAACAATAAAAAAATAGGGACTACATTTGTATTATTTAAAATGCAGTTAATATTTTATACACTAGTTCCAAAACTATTTACTCACTCATCCAAATTATCGGGGATCAGGTGTTTTAATCACTTTCATGGCTACAGGTGTATGAATGCTTCAGCATACCAAGACATTTTGGACAGTTTGGAGCTAGCCCTTCCTCTTTCACCAGTGCACAAGCAAGTTTCATAAAGAGATGGATAACATAGTCTGGTATGGATGAACTTGACTGGCCTGCACAAAGCTGTGACCTTAACCCGATAGAACATCTTTGAGATTAATTGGAGCGGAGTCTAATAACCCCGTGGATTAGTTTATATAAGAGTCGAGGCAAGTGAGTGAATACTTTAGGAAATACTGTGTATATACCCACATATATAATATATGTAAAGTAAAGATGCACAAACACCATCATACATCTTGACCAATCATTCTAGGTGAACTGGAGAAGCTAAATTGTCCGGTCCTAAGCCTGAAAGGGTGAGGGTTGCATTAGGAAGGGCATCTGGCTTAAAAACGTGCTAGATCCTAATGTGAGGGACTCGCTGTGGCGGCCCCTCATGACGAAAAAGCCGAAAGATGAAAAAAATCAGCTCGCAATCAGAAGCCAGCTCCCGTTGTTTATTTCAAAGACTCGGCTCTTTGGGCCGGATCGTTCGTGTCCAACCCAAACTGTAACTAGTTTCGAACAGCACAGATGCACATACATGTAAAATATAGTTAGTTTTCATTCTGAATGTGAGATGGTGTGCTCAAAACTGACCATGAGCTAGAAGAGAAAAGGTGACTCTGACTTTTACTGGACTGACAAATACATATTCAACGTCTCCCTGAATGAAGTTCAAAAGTGCCTCTTGTATGGTGGCAACAACTAGTAGCATAATAATAGTGTCATTCTTCTCACTAACTGAACTTCCACATGTCTTTATATATATATAATTTGAGTGTATGGGAAGCTACCAGCTTTTTTTGTTGTTCTAAAGTTTTTGTTCCGGACCTTGCCCTGACTCGGCATTCAGAAACTGCTGAATGACTAGGATTTTCTCACACACACACAACCATCTCTAGGGTTTACAGAAAATATCCAGTGCGTGA
>JAOUQT010000011.1:2352864-2363702 GCA_025769995.1 Xyliphius kryptos | reverse complement strand
CTTATGAACCTTGAATTGACAAACATATATAGACACAAAACACTGCAGTGTCACAAAGTCTCACAATGGAAAGACAATGCCATGTACAGGGTGAACAACCAAGAAGAGGGTTGCAGCCAAATATTGGAAGAACAACTGTGTCTTCAATCATTCAAACATAACATTGTAGTGAAAACAGGTATGTGATTCAAAAATGTGCTGTAACTGTACTGTAACTGTGCTGTAACTGTGCTGTAACTGTGCACACTGACATCAATTCTGAAATGTTATTTAATTTATATCTTTTGCATTTTCTGCATTCTTATACTATATAGATCCAGCAAGTCATTACAAGACTATAATTGTTTCAAAACATCTGTAAGCATCTCCATCTGAAACCACACCAGGTGAGAATGAAACAGCTGTGCAAAGTTCCATTTCAAATAAATGGTGACAGGGTTAAAGAGCTACGGTACCAGTATGTACAGTATGTACTCTTATGCATACTGACACATTTGTTATGTGTATGTAAATGTATGTAACTGTTATATGTACTTCATTACTCCTTTTGTGCTGTAGCGTTTCATGGAGCTGGAATCAAGAGCACCACTCCACACTTTTATATACCTGGATGAGGCTGGCTTCAACCTGCCCAAATATGTGGTCATTTGGGATAATGTGAGTTTTCACCACTCCAACACCATCAGGCAATGGTTTGCCAGTTATAATAGAATGCTGATGGAATTCCTCCCACCCAGTTCTCCATTCCTGAACCCAACTGAGGAGTTCTTCTAAGCCTGGAGATGGAAGGTATACGATCAACAGCCGCACACCCAGATGACTCTGCTGACTGCCATGGATTCAGCTTGTAAGGATATCACATCAGATGCCTGCAGAGGCTGGATTAGACATTCCAGGAGATTCTTTCCATGCTGCATTGCAAGGAAAGATATCCACTGTGATAACATGTTAGAGTGCTGCCAAACATTTCCTAACCTTCTATCTGAACAATACAATAAAAGCATATTACTGTATAGATTTGATTCCAGTCCTTTTTTTTGCTGTCAGTCTCCCACATATGGTCATGTGTAACTTTGTGGTGTGTGTGTGTTTGTATTTTGTGTGTAACGTAACATTTCAGTTGATATTCCACAGAATGCGCAGCGTTCTTGTAATAAAAACATTAGCTAGTTTCCTTCAGAATACACACAGTGTTGCACTGACAACATGACTAAGTATTTAGACAGACTTGTTCATAGGCAATAACACACAGACAGGACATTCCGATGGCACTGACAGGATGATTGATGTACATTTTTGCTTTTGAGGCAGAAACAAGGAATTCCGAGCGAGGTACGTGCTTTTGCTGTGTTGAGAAATGCACTTGTTGTGATGCCAGTGTAAATCCTGATGTGAGAAATAAACCAAATGGACTGAGAAAAACTGTAAAAACTGATGTTTTGCATCAGTTATAGATAAAAGTCCTTGCACATGATGCAAATAATATTACACATCTAAAAAAAAACAATATGTAAAATCAAAGTCTAATTATTATTGTGATTATTGTGAACATTTATGGACAAGATATAATGTACATTATAGGGTTTATTTAAACACCATGAAAGCCATCATTGACTACGGTAGGTATTTTTGGAACCAATCAGATTTATAGATTTGAAAGTTTTATTTAAAATGTATAAAATAAACTATACCATTGACTTTCAATTGTGCTGATTTTAAACAGATTCTTTTTGAGATTCCAACTGAAAATAGTTTCCTGTGCACACCCAGACACGTAACGTCAAATTACAAAGTGATCACTCCAAATACCAAACACCACCATACTGGAGAGGTTAGAGTGTGTGATGCCACAGACAGATAAAGAGTTTACGACTCGAAAAAACTCATTCTTGCTTATTTTTTTCAGTAAAACTCCTCATTTCTCTAAAATCCTTATACGTTCAGGTTGAAAATCCATTTAAATGTAATTTAGTAAAAACAATTTCCTTTTCACCTTCATCAAACAAGCTCATAGTTTGACAATTTACTATTTTATTTTTCTTGTGCAAATCCTATTCAAACGTTCGCATTGAGATGAAATATATAGATCTAAGCACACAATATTGACATGAAAATGATCAGCAAGGGGTCCTCTTGCTCACAATCTCTCCATGTCCAATCCAAATGTCACTTTGTTTCCTACCAGATTCCTTCAAACCCTCTTTCAGGGAATGCAATTCTTGTAATCATCAGGATCACATTATATTCCGTGACAAGTATATCATTTTTATTGTGGTGATGCTATAACTATAGAAACTGGTATATCAGAAGTAAAGAAGGGGGCAGCCATGACCTTATGGACAGGGTAGAAAGCTGGGGACCATAAGATTGCCGGTTAGATCCCCACTCCAGGAAAGTCAGAGCTAAAGTGCTCCCTATGTGCCTCAATAGGGGGAAGCCTATTGATCTGAATGTTCTAAGTGCACCCGCAGATGGGTTAAAAGCAAAGTTTTTCCCTATGGAGATCTATGAAGTATCAATTATTATTAATATTAGTGTTAATGATCAAATCCAAACCAATCTTATGTAGTACATTTCAGATCAATGCAGTGCAGCTGAGTTAAAAGAGTCTTCATAGAACAATTTAAATGTAAAGGCTGACATCTAGTGCTTCACTGCCTCATGACAGGGAAGTGGTTTTCTGTCGTGCCACTCAGCGGCCCTGGCAAAACCCATTTTTTTAACAGTACCCAGAAGAGAGAAACTAAAGTAATTAAAGAAACCACCACTTGCTCGAAGCATCAAAGAAAAAATCAGATCTTCTATTTAGATATAAAATTGTTTATTTTTATTTCTTGAGAAATATTGTGTTAGTACAAAATTATTTGATTTTCCATAAAAAAATAAAATGTTACATAAATATATATTTGTGTATCAGTAAATAAGGCAGCATATTGTAAGTTATGTAAAGGATCACATTGTAGACAAAAGCCATAATGAAGGATGCTGGGTTTTGCTGCAGAACAGAAGCAAGTATGACTTGAAATTCTTCAGAATACTGTACTAGGTGCTCTTTCTAATTTGTTGCTCCATACAAACTTATAAATATTCAGGAAGATTAAATTTAATCATGGGGCACAAGCCGCAACCAATTTTACCCTTTAATTTTTCTAAAAGATGCCAATCGATGCAAAACAAACCCGATGCAAAATGTGGATTTCTTCTGAATTGTGGTAAGCATGGGAATTTAGTGGGTAATGTTGCCATCTTACAAAAAGAAGGTCCTGGGTTTTATTCCTGGGTGGGGTGTTCTATGGCCTTTCTCTGTGAAGTTTACATGTTCTCCCTATATCTGCATTTATTCGGGTTTCCTCCCACAGTCAAAAAAACATGCAGTAGGTTAACTGGTGTCTCTTTTTTGACCTTACAGCTGACCCAAAAGTGTAAACTTAGGGATAAGTCATGTTGTACCTATTCCAGTGAGCACATCTCTGCAGCCATCCATTGCAAAGCAATGAAAGAACATGGATATATAAAAATGGCTATTTTGTTTGTAAACGACTACCATGTGTGGGTCCATGGAGGAGAGACTGCACTGCAAAACCCATCAGACTTCATTATGCTTATCTATGTTTATAGATAATTAATAAAATTAATTTTATTTGAAAAGATTATATCACATTCAAAAGTATAATCATATTAAAACACATACACACTCTGGCCAGGTTATTAGGTACACCTTGCTAGTAAAATTTTGGACCTCCTTTTGTTTCATGACATACTTTTAATTCTGCAGTCCTTGATTGTAACAAGTGGTTATTTGAGTTACTGTTGCCTTTCTATCATATTGAACCATCTTCCCATTCTCCTCCGACCTCTCACATCAACAAGGCATTTTGTCAACACAACTGCCACTGGCTATTTTCTCTTTTTCGAACCCTTCTCTGTAAACCCTAGAGAGTTTCCAACCAGCCTAGACCCCACAACCGTGTCACGTTCAAAGTCACTTAAGTTGCCTTTCTTCTTCATTTGGATGTTCCATGTAGAATACTTGCAAATTATTTATTATACAGATAAAAATGAAATAGTGTTCATTTGGCCAAAAATATATCACATTCAACATGATGCAGTACCATATAGTCTATGTAAGTGTATATATTAAGTGTATATATATTATATAATATATGTACACTGATTTAGTATAACCAGTAGTATAATAGTATATAGAGTATGTGTTAGTCTATGTGGCGGGTTCAGAAGAAGGTAATATACCAATGCCTGCTTTAAAGGAAGTACATGGCTGCTGTGTTGCCATGGAAACAGGCAGGAAGAAAACAGACCCTGAAGGCCAATTCAGCCAACATCGAACCTTGAGACATGTTACAGTTACCGACAATCAAAGTAATCAGCCAATGCTATGGCTATATACATTTAATATAAAAACACTCCTGGGGGAGAATGTTATCATATAATACAAATGTGTCATTGTGTGTTTGTGTGATTCTGTGTTTTAACCTAAATAGCCTTAATGATGATGTAATGATCTAAGCGCTCCACATTACCCATCCCCTAACAGACTTGGGCATTAGAGAGCAAGAGGAAAAGCCTGTTATTGCAAGTTTCCCCATGTGGAGAAGTGTCAGAGTGTAACATGTGCCGCACAGGTGGTTCCACCAAAACACTCCAAAACTTTAAGTATGTTCGCATGCTCAAAATAAATCCTGACACATCAAAAATGACTCAAGCATTGGTACTATAACTATACTTCTATAACTATACTTTTATACTATATCAGTGAATTCCGACTTATATTACAGCGATCGAGCGATTTTCTACTTTTAATACATTAATACAGGTGATTTTCTACTTTTAATACATTAATATCAGTGAATTTCGACTTATATTACACTGATCAGGTGATTTTCTACTTTTAATACACTAATACAGGTGATTTTCTACTTTTAACACACTAATACAGGTGATTTTCTACTTTTAACACACTGATATCAGTGAATTTTAACTTATATTACACTGATCGGGTAATTTTCTACTTTTAATACACTAATACAGGTGATTTTCTACTTTTAACACACTGATATCAGTGAATTTTAACTTATATTACACTGATACAGGTGATTTTCTACTTTTAATACATTGATATCAGTGAATTTTTACTTATATTACACTGATTGGGTGATTTTCTACTTTTAATACACTGATACAGGTGATTTTCTACTTTTAATACAATTATATGAGTTAATTTAGACTTATATTACACTGATACAGGTGATTTTCTACTTTTAATACAGTGATACAGGTGATTTTTTACTTTTAATACAGTGATATTAGTGAATTTTAAATTATATTACACTGATACAAGTGATTTTCTACTTTTAATACACTGATATTAGTGAATTTTGAATTATATTACACTGATACAAGTGACTTTCTACTTTTAATACAGTGATATTAGTAAATTGTGACCTATAATAAACTTATACGAGTGATTTTTCGAATGAACCAATGCGGTTACATGATATATTTTAAAAGTATGAGTACTAATTCATTTAAAGAACCTTTAGTTGAATTGAAAAAAAGATAAGAAAAAGAATACAAATGCTATTATAGTATCTCTAAAACTCATCACAGACAGGAATCAAAACAACATGCTATATTATATTTGACACTGCCTTACTATAACTGCCTGCCTTAGCCATTTCTAGCTAATACATGCATTTATCTTCATGTTTAATATGCCAGCTCCTAGATGATGTTTACACCATACCGATAAAATATTAAATGCAGTGCCATTGTTTAATGCTGTTGGAAAATAAAATAGCTATCAAGAGCTGACAAACTTCCAGAGTGAAATGAGGAGGGATGAAACGGCGAAGTTTGCGCTTGCATGATTGATAGACTTATTTAGCTTTGCCATTATAAACATGATGAAAAAGTGATTATGCTTGGGTGGCTGCATTGAGCTTCCTCGAGGAACAAACAAATGGCTCGTGTTTTTTCCCCTTCAAATGAAATGAGAAAAAAAGCTGCAGATAAAAAGGGCTGTGAAAGAAGTAAACTTGCCCACATGTAATTAAAAGCGAATAGAATACTGTATTGTTTGCATGTTGCAGCCCATAATTATATTTGCATAGAAATGTAACTAACTTGAAGGTTTGTTTAACAGACAAAATGACAAGAAACAACTTCAGCAACTAAATTAATTCTAATTGTTAAGTACAGGCAGATTCACTTGAAAGAGGCCCCAAATATCATTATAATGTATGTCTTGTACGTCTTTGTAAATACACATTTTGTTCACTTATTATTCTGCCTATCAGAAAGGTTTTAATCTCTTAGAGAACCTTTATTTTATTTAAAGGTATATTTATTAACTGAATATAACAAAAAAATTGCTTGTGGTTCTTCAATTTTCCTCTGCGAGAACCATTAAAGGTTCTAAGTTTTGGGTTCCATGTAATCGAGTACACATTGGTCAAGGTATGTAGTGTATTATTTTGCTTCAAATTGCTTGACAGGAGTTACATCAGAATATCTGGGGCCTCTTATTTCCCTGTAAAAACTAATTTAGAAAAGAAGTTTGAACAGAGGCGTGTCACGTTATTTTTTATATGAATTATACGTTTTAATCCTTTGGGAAATACAGATTCTTATTTAGCATGTGCTTGTATTTAGCCTATTCCTGCAATTTATCATATTCATGATGCACAGTATATCACAGACAGAACTGGAGTGCAGGCAGGCCAGTCAAGCACACACACTCAATATCTATAAAACCACAATGCTGTAATTTGAAAAAGGCATAAATAAACCCAGGCTGCATCTGAAAGGATATACTAGACTACCGACTACTATCCTGGAGCTGCTTAACCACAATCTGCAATTTGACCAACCTTTAATACAAGACTTCACACCAGGAGAATTAGGGGATGTCGGGTTTTGGATAGGGTTCTGGGGATGCATTCTAGAAAATATCTCCCAAAGTAGTACAACACCCGGGTCTTATTCCACTGTCTTTCAGTCTATCTCAGACGACTTTGGGCTAAAAGCATTTCCAATTAATATACAGTTTCTCTTTGAATAATTCAGTATCAGGCAATTTGTTGATCCATGAGCAGATTGTGGCAATGATCATTATTGTAGCATAGGGATTTTCTCAAGCGTTGCCACCTGAGCACACGGTGATCATGAACATTCAGTAGTAATTTCTGCACTTGACCTTTTATGCACTGAGATTTCCCATAACTCCAGAATCTTTTCTAAATATTATGAACTAAATGATTGCTAGTGAAGAATCAAGTTCTGTTGACAGCAAGACTATGTGAAATCCCCTTTTAAAAAAAAACTGCAACAATAAGCATAAAAAAGGGGCAATGTGGTAAAAGTAATGTGGTAAACATGCCTCTGTCCAAACATTTGATGAGCTTCATCTGATTATTGTTTACTTGCTCTTTTATCTGTTAAACAAAGTCAATCAACAAATTGCAGATTGCTGTTTGTAAAGATCGTTTCCTAGGGCTCCAGCAGTGCTCCTCTTGATCCTCCTTGTATTAAGAAGCAGATATTTGTCCTGTTGCTGGTCTGCTTCCACTCTACGGCCCTGGTTATTTCTCCTCGTGTAACAGCCTGTATCCTGGTTTCTCCTTCCTGTCCTTGAGACGGGGCTGGAAGACAAAGCAAACCTTCTTGCAATGAAGCGTATGGATGTGCCATCCTAGAAGAGCTGGACTACCTCTGCAGCCTGCATGGGCTGCAGGTACTACCTTATGCTACCAGCTGTGCCAAGGACACAAACAAATATGCAAATCTACTAAGAAAGGTTAAGAATATAGTAAATGTCTGTGGCCACCACCATCCCTTTTCCAGAGGTTGTTTTTCTGTTGCCCCTCCAGTGCACCTTTCAATTTTTATTTTTAAATTGCTTCCTAACTGAAAAGAATGATATCCCTGAAGTGTAATTGACTCTTTTTGTATACCCTATGATGATTGGACCACTAGCACAGAACTAAGTAGCTGTAGATTTTACAGGAATAGCGAGTGATGCACGTTGTTTAGATGAAGATCTTGAGCAAAAAAAAAAAAACACCAGAAAAAAAAAAGGACTATGGATGAAGAAGTAGACTGTGATACGATGCCAGCAGAGACAGTCTGTTCTGCATATGGAGTTTGTGGTAAATAGATATTTTTGCAATTAAAATGTAGGTATTGTGAGATGGCACAGATGGATAAAGTTAGAGACATTGCAAAAGATGAGTGTATGCCAGTGTATTCCGATAGAAAGTGTTTCATGCCCCTACCTTGTCATGCAACTTATATAACATTTTCCTCTCCAGGATTTTCCCTCACTCCACACATACACACTCCGTACTGCATCTTAACACTGCAATCATCGCGACATATTTCACATGAAACTATCTTCTGAATGATCCAGATATGCGACAAACCATTTTGTTTCAAAGTCGGCAAGTGATCGACAACCTGCTTGAAGCATTTCGATAAACATTCGACATGTTATGCGTGAGTGATAGTTCCTAAGTCCAGACCGACTGGCCATTTGCCTATGTGTGAAATTAGTTATCTAAAAGGTAATGCTTGTTGCGCCAGTTGATGCACTGCATGCTGGGTGTTCCAGCCGAGATCCTATTCCTACAGCACTGCTGCCATGAACTGGATGATAGGTACTCGGCTGGAACACGTACAATGTTTAAACCTTTTTAGCACTTTTTGAGTCTCAGTAATCCTTTTATCATTTGTTCATGCACTCGAGTAAACTCAACTCTTCAACTAGTTTGGCATACGACTTACACTATGTTGCTCATGATATTTTCTTATTTCTTCTGAAACTCGGGAGATTTAACAGTAATTAATCGGCATCATTGGCAGACCACTGCATGCTCTTTATTCCCCTGACTATATTTCACTTAACCTCACTAATCTAGCTTTGCCCAAAGTTTGCTTTCCAAGCCATATAATAAGACATGCCTTATAACGTCATCATGGTCTGCACATTAAGTCTAGGAAAACCTGTTTTGGATTCTGAATCATTTACTTGTCGCTCGAAATGTTCTGGACGGTACAAATGTATCTGGCCAAAACAGGAACAGATCCTACTCCATGTTGGTAAAAAAAAAAGTTTAAATGACTGCAACCAAGATGTTTTTTCTTTTAGCACAAATAAGAAACCACGATAATAAAACGAACCAAAGCACCGAACGCCATTTCCTTAAATCTTTAAGAATTTCTTTAAAACTGAATAATATTTTATTTGACTTACATAAAGCGCTTCTGTATTTTTCCCTGAACATATCTGACTCAATCATAGAGTACAGTGTAATTGCAAAAGAAGAACGTTTCTGTATCTGGAATGCAACTGAAAACACGGCTTTGAGATTTTCCAGGGCCAGGAATAGAAAACAGATAAATATTACATAAATATGAAGCTACCCAAGGCAGTAGCACATATGCAATAAGTTCTCACCTCAAACTTCTGCCTGAGCTCAGCGTTTCCATCATCCTCCTCCGGAATTGGCACATTGTAATACTCTCCTTCCTCCTGGTTCAGCAATTTATACCTAATACAAACAAACATAGCTCTGTATATTTAAAATGCTACCGAACACTTTTATGACATTACAGCTCACTCTGGCTTCTTATTTAGACACTTCATCTAAACTAATGCGACTGAGAGCTGAAATTAGTGTGTATGATTATCATGACTGATGGAAGAGATGTACACACACACACACTATCCTCACCATCCACAAGCTGAACACTTCATAAGCTCGGACACACCGAAGGACATCGAACCCATGAAGTCGTTCCTAGTGGTTCTATCCCAATCCCAAACCTCCACCGAAAGCCTGCGGTCCTTATCTGTGGGTTTCAGCTTACTGTAAACAAAATGATCTTATGTTACTAGAAGTGTAGCTAGTCTGTAACACACCTGTTACACACACGATGATTGTCTTGAATGGTCCAGTTTATTTTTTACTTACAACATGAAGGACTCGTTCCAGGTGGGGTTGAGTGAGGAACGGATAGTCCTGGTCTTCTTCTTGGTCTCATTTTTGGGATCAGGGATGAGCTTGAGCTTTAGGTATGGATCGGACAATCCATTGGGGTCCATTGGGATCAGGTTCCTTGCCTCAACAACTGCAAACGGTCAAGATGAGGCAAGACTTAAATAAATAATAATGAGTCCAATGAACAATGCATTCTGCGTGGATGGTCATGTTCTTGAAGAGGAATGAAATGCTTTTAAATCTACGTCCTGCAGCCAAACACTGGCTAAAAAAAAGACAGTGTAGACATACACATGTTGAGGTGTGAGGGATGAATAGTGTGTGGTTGGTTATAAAGCTTTAAGGACCAAACCTTATGGAATGCAAGCAAAATTATCATAATTTTTTTATTTAGTTTTTAACAAAAATAAATAAGAAAAAGCCAAAATTCTCAGGAGTTCCGCAGCCTTGGCAACCGGGAGACAGCATTGTACAGCAGTGGCAACCCAGCGCACTTGGAACAGTCATCCCGTGATGCCATCTGTTTACATAAGCATCAACTATGGAGCGGGCACATAAACTAATAATATGATTTGTGCACTGATTATGTATGTATGTATATAGGTTTGGATTTTTGCTCTGTTCAGTGTCGCGCTATTTATGTTAATTACTGATTATTCTCGTTCGTTCGCTGGATTCTATGAGTGTTTTCGAGTCCTAGTTATGGTTGTTTTTCTAGGCTTTTCAGTTTGTGTTTTCTTACACTCAGTTAATGCTTGTGTACTTTATTAATAAACTTCCTTCTCTGTGTTTACTTCTGCCTCATCCCGTGTGTTCCTG
>JAOUQT010000011.1:2221101-2233578 GCA_025769995.1 Xyliphius kryptos | reverse complement strand
AACCCAAATTCAGTATGTCAGAAAATTAGAATATTAATTTAGACCAAAACAAAAAAAGGATTTTTAGAAATGCTGAAACAGCTGACAGATGAAACCCATGTCTTGCATATGTCTGTTCTTGGTGGTTCTTGAAGCACTGACTCCAGATGCACACAGTGCCAATGCTACAAGTACCTGGTTTAAGGACCACGGTTTCCCTGTTCTTAATTGTCGAGCAAACTCACATGACTTCAAAAGTATAGAAAATCTATGGGGTACTGTCAAGAATATGCGATAACCCAGATTCAACCATGCAGAACAGCTGAAGGCCACTATCAGAGCAACTTTGGCTCTCATAACACCTGAGCTGTTAACGCCACAGACTGATCAACTTCATGCCACGCAGCATTGCTGCAGTAATTCTGCAAGAGAAGCCTGAAATACATGCTGATACGTTTTATTTTCATATTTTTCAGTTTGCTAGCATTTCTAAAAATCCTTTTTTTTTTTGGTCTACAGTAATATTATAATTTTCTGACGTACTGAATTTGGGTTGTTTATTAGTTATCAGTTATAATCATCAAATCAAAAGAAATAAACACGAATGTGTATAATTTTCCTTTTTAAGTATATATATATATAGGTGCAGGTCATATTTTATTTAGTATGAAAAGTTGATTCATATCCATTTAAAAAATACAATTATACATATATCTATAATGCTCCTATCCAGAGCGGGATTCAAACCAGCATCCTCTTCTCTAACCATTAGGCCACAGCTGCCCCTCATATAAATTACAAAAATAATGATTACAATTACAAAAACAGTGATAGTGCTGTTGCTATTTTTCTGTTTTTTTATGCTTTCTTAGAATAAAATATAAAAATAAAATTCTGAAGACTTTCCTCTGGAGGATAACCTTTTGGCACTTTGAAGCAATGACACTGGTGACTCCTTCCATAAACAAAATGTAAACATAAGCATTTAAGCATGTATAAACCTGGAAAAGTTTCCAGAGTTACTCAAAAACCATCAAATAAAATCATCTTATTGTCTTTTGAATATTCAGACACAGAAGGTAAAAGTTTATACAGATTATACACAGATATATATATACAGATATAATATATATATATATATATACAGATATATAAATTATGACTTATTGTGACAAATTAGGCTAATATCAAATAGCTCACTGAGAACATGATGATGATACACTAAGGCACAAACAACCCTATGTCTACCCGTATTAAATATGAGATATCTGGATACTTTTTGTAAATGGTATAGGGGTGCTTGCTTATCATGGACATGCAGCAGCGTACTGTGGGCTCACAGCTAAACTATCCCGAGTTTGGGTAGGACAGATAGGATCCTTTCTGTGTGGAGTTTGCATGTTTGTCCCATGTCAGCATGGGTTTTCTTCTGGTTATCCGGTTTCCTACCACATCCCAAAAACATGCATGATAGGTGTATTGGAGATACCAAAAAATGTTACCCTCCCCCCTGACTTGTGTAACCCGAATGCAACCTTGTGTGTGTAACATGATGTTTAACTAATAACCAGGAAGGTACTGTATGTATAACATGTCTGTGTACAATGTATGGACATTAGAAACGATCCAGGCTGTTTGTTACTATACATAATTATGTGTAATGGATAAAAATGGCATGAAGGAAACCTCTTTTTGTCTTTGCGCCCTGTGGTTCCTTTCTGTTTATATGTATGGGTTTGTTCTTTTCTAGCCAAAGAGCTGTTTTGTTTTTGTTTTGTTTTTGTTTTTCTTCACTGTTGCCCTGCAGATTTTCTTCCATCTGACTCGAGATGAAGGGATAAGCACTTCAAAGCCCCGCACCAGCAGTTTAACCCCCAGGCTGAAAGTACAAGTGGACAATGCACTAATTGAGGGAGGCGACTGATCACAGGCTCGGTTCAAAGCAGGATGCTCGTCCTTCCCCCAGACGCAATCCTACTTAACTTTATTAGCTTTCATGCTCCTGTCCGAGCTGCAATCTCGCGTGTCTTTGAACTGCCTTCTATTTCTTCCTGCACTTCTGCTAATGCCGTATTTAAATCATCGCATTATGGCATTTATTCTCCTGCTTCTTGACCCGGGGTTCTACCACTGAAAAGAAGGTTCTCGATTCCATAAGCAACCAGTGGCACTTTTCTATTGGGCCAGGTATAATGGGTAGAAATAAATAACAGACATCAGTATGTGTTCATGGTACATTTTCTTTAGCTTAAAGGAAAGTCAGACAACTATGTGATAATGACCCGAGGTGCTGGAGGCAGCCCTAATTTTATTTTTTTGCAAATTCAAAATGAAATGACCATGACACCTTTAAAATTAAAGATCATTGCATAATTGCATTAAGTATTTAGTTAAGGGATGATTTAACCTTTGATGTGGTCACACCTTATCAGCCAGATTGGTGTTGAACTATTTAGATCCTTTAGTTAGGTTTAGAATCTGTGCAATACACTCATCTGCCACTTTATTAGGTATACCTTGCTAGTGAAAGAGTTGGGTTTGGACCGCCTTTTGCCTTTTGAACTGCCGAAATGCTTTTAACAGAGGACGGTATTCTATATTTCTTGGTTGTAACAAGTGGTTATTTGAGTTACTCTTGCCTTTCTATCATCTCAAACAAGTCTGACCATTCTCCTCTGACCTCTCATGTCAACAAGGCATTTTCTTCCACACAACTGTCCCTCACTCGATATTTTCTCTTAGTCTATTATATTTTCTCTATTCTCCCTTTCTTCCCTATTCTGATGCTCGGTTTGCACTTCAGCAAGTTATCTTAACCAAATGTACACACTTAAATGCATTGATATTTTAACACATTGAACATGTGTCCCTAATAAAGTGACTTTTCATTTATTCTATTCTATAATTTTAATATTTTTTCCCTACAACAACAAATTTTGTGTATCTGAGGAGTTCAATCAATGGTCCCTGGGCTTTTAACATAACATTAGCATTTAACATAAACATAAGTGTGTTTATACAAACAGTGGTGAACCATAAGAAACCCGTATAGATAATGAAGGATAATGTTGTTTGGAGGCCAAGATTAGCATTATAATTTGACTACAATGCTCGCATACGCTTGGGAAAAGAATAAAAATATTGGTCAGCGATTTCTTTAATCGCCCCCTGGAATGACATCAGTTGCTCTTATTTGTTCTAATGCACAAGACTGGAATTAGCCTCTATGTAACCTCGCTTTATGGTCTCTACTGTGTGGCTTTCTCTCACCTCCTGTCACAGGCTTTTCAAACATTTGGGGTTCCCCTGTGAAAATGGCCCAGGACACTACAAAAGGGGTCGGGGAGAGGTCAACATCAGAAAAAAAAGGGCTGCGTTGCAATGCCCTCTCCTTCGCACCATGGCCATGAAATGGCTAACAGGTGCACGTGCATGAGTTAGGAACACATTTTCTTCATAGCCAGATCACTGAAGTGAGACAGCCACTGGTGTGTTAGTTAAGATTTAGTGGACAACCTGCAGTGTAGAAGCTATTCCTTTCTGGACTGAAGGGTAATTTTGGGACTTTTGTAAAAAAAAATATATATATAGATGTAAATTTCCTGTGGGAAATATTTCTTGAATTGTGACAGGTTGAAAATATTTGAATAGATTGTGAGTGAAAGACCCCTTGCTGATCATTTTTATGCAAAACTTGTGTGTGATTGTGTTAAGCACTATAATAAATAAAATAAAATATATTTTTTAATTAATTTTATTTTTTTACATTTAGTGACATATAGTGAACGGTTGCAGATCTCAGCTATCATGCTGTATTCCCATAGGTTTGGATAACAAGGATGTAGAAGCCATTCCAAAGAGTTTTGGTGCATTCAATCGGGGTCAAACTCCATAATATGATTGCTTGCCTGTTTAAAGTGAATATTTGTACTGTATCATTTTAATAAATGTATGTTTAAAGACAGACTATATCTCCAGCAGCATCAATTGCAAAATATTTTAAACAGTCTTGGTCTTTTATGTTGTGTTTATCTTTGAAGTAGCATTCTTTGAAGTAGCATGGGGTCAAATCTCTCTCACACGCTCTGTCTCTATCTCTCTTTTTCTTTTGCTATGATATTAGTAGAACTTATCTCTGTATTACACATAATTTCATAAAAACGTAACCTATTGTTTCTCTCCTCCATTGGGTTTAAATATGCATGAAGTAGCATATATGAACTAAAGTAGCTAGACTGATATTTTTTGTTTTTGATTTTTATTTTAATGATGCACTATGAAATATATCATGCAATCGATTAATGAAGTACACCTGGATAATACTGGATTTTGTTCTTCTTTATGATTCATTACATACTCCACAATGTGGCAAGGATCCTCCATATGCAATCCGCCTATGCCTGCTGTAACAGTTCAGCAAGTTTGCCTCTTCAATCAGACCCACATGACCAGTAGCTGTGTGACCTTTGTATGAAACTTTGTGCTGTTGCTAAAAACTGGCACAATATGTATAGGCTGAAATAACCACTAACTGGGACACTTTATGAGCGATCATATGCACCTGCTAGGTGTTCCTAGTCCAGTGATCTTTTTATTTTATTTGGCGTTTCATTCATGGAGCAACATCTTGATAAATAGTAAGATGAATTTAAACAATCTTAGCAGTTTCGTGGCAGCACTGCGCGCATTACCTTCATCCCTAACCCTAAACCTCCTACATGTGTTTTCATATAAAATTCACTACTGCAAATTGATATGAGTTCTTCTGACTTTCTCTTGCACCAGAAGCCTCAGGCAGCTGAACATTTTCTACTGCAGGTCTTTGATAATCCTATAAAAGTCTAGATAGCTTAGACAAATCCTGCCACCCACATTATTTGCCACCATCTTACAACTTAGCAAACCAGGCGTTAAGTGTTATAGGGTAATCCACTTCCATGTTATCATTTTGTGGCCAGTATTGGCTAATAAAAGTGTGAAATTAGAAGACACGTTTGTTCCAGGACCTGGGTGGGAGGTGTGACATGCTTTGAAGTGCTCTTAGTTAAAGCCTCATACCAGAGGCATGTTTTAAAATAGCCTGGAGCAGTTCAGTTACTGTTAAACATGTGAAAATCATTTTAGTTACTGTTAAACATGTAAAAATCAGAGTGTTGGTAAAGGAAAACAGGAAACTATATATTTAATATCGGGATACTTTATTAGTCTTCTTGAGGTTTATTATATGAAACAGATATCACACAATAGCATACACATTTTGACCGCATTTGGCAGACGCTCCAGAGTGACTTTTCTATAAATGAGCAATTGAGACTTAAGCGCCTTTCTCAAAGACCCGAAAGAGCCACCTCGGCAGTGGTTGGATCTGAACTCTCGATCTGCCTGTCAGTAGTCAAACCTCTTATCCACTGAGCTACTACTATACCAAACGTGTCTTCTGTTTTGCACTGTCTTGTATTTATTGTTTGTAATGTTGTGTATTTATTGTTTGTACTGTGTTTACTGTTTGCACTAGTGCACTTTAATGTTGTGTGTAGCATCTTGGTCTGGAGGAACATTGTTTCGTTTAACTGTGTACTGTAACACTGTATATGGCTGAAATGACAATAAAACTATTGAGACTTGAGATTGACACATGCAGTTTGTCTTACAAATGTTGACTTTCATTCCACTCCTTTCCAGAGCATACCTCCACCTCCACCAAACATCATAGTCCATGGTGATTCCTGTCTGACCTTATCTGTTAGTCTGTCCATCACCTTTACCTTGAAGCTATGCATCACTCCTACAGCACATCTCACTACTGTCTAACGTACTTTTCAGCCACTCCGGAATTCCTAATACTCCACCACAGTTCCTCCCTCGTCATAAGCTTTCTCTAAATCCACAAAGACACAGTGTAGCTCTTTTTGACCTTCTCTATACTTCTCCATCAGCATTCTCAAAGTAAAATTGCATCTGTGGTGTTCTTTCTTGGCAATAAACCATACTGCTGCTCACAGTCACTGATTGTCTAAGCCTAGCTTCAACAACTCTCTCCCAAATATTCATTGTGTGGCTCATTTACTTTATGCTGCTGTAATTGCTACAACATAGCAATTGCTAGCACATCACCCTTGTTTTTATAAATCGGTACAAGTACACTTTCCCTCCATTCTTCAGGCATCATTTTACTCTCAATTATCTAATTAAATAAATCTAGTTAAAAACACCACTCCCACATCTGCTATACATTTCCATACCTTCACCAGTATGTCATCAGGTTCGACTACTTTTTTTTATCTTTTTCAAAGCTTTCCTTACTTCATCCGTGCTATATCATGTTCTATTATTTCTATGCATTTCACTCTTCTTTCCCGGTCATTCTCCTTATTCATCAACTTGTCAAAATACTCCTTCCAAATTACATTTCCTTTTCCTCACCTAACCCCCAGTTGCTCCCTGGGCGCTGTGCTGGCTGCTCACTGCTCTGGGCACGTGTGTTCACTTCACCAGTGACTGTGTGTGTGTTTCGCTGCATGGATAGGTTAAATGCATAGGACCAATTCCGCTGTGTGCAAACATAGGAGCAAAATGTATCACTTTTACTTTCAGTACATTTTCATCCTTATTCACTCTTACATGTTGCACATCCTTTCCCACTCTAGCTCTGTCTCATCCGCCAATATGGATTATTGTTAGATATATACAGATTGCATCACATCACCCAAATGAGGATGGGTTTCTTATGAGTCTGGGTCCTCTCAAGGTTTCTTCCTTACTTCCTCAGGAAGTTTTTCCTTCTCACCGTTACTTATCTGGGATAAAGGTTTCTGTATAGCTGCTTTGGGACAAATGTCCCAATACAAATAAAATTCAATTGAATTATTATGAATCATACAATTGTTTAGCTTCAGGTTTTAGACAATGATTTAGACAGATTATTTCGATTCTTTCTGGAAGAAAAGACTTTAAATTAAACTATTAGAGATTGTGGTTCAGAGGTTAATATGTTGGACATAGGTTCGTATTAACCTCTGAGCGACAACTACCAATTGTGAAGTCTAGACATTGCAATCATAGGTTAAGGTGTTGGATATGGGTTCAAATCCCACACCCCCTAGTTAAAATCTTGTCTACTGGGCTCTCACCCCTCAATTCTGCTCAATTCTATAAACAAGATCAAATACAAGGATTATTTAAATGTTAATCACATAGAAGATCTTTAAGCTTTCAGTGATATTATTTTAGAAATGTCCCTACCCAGTCATCTAGCCATCATAATTTGGTCATTCATACACTTGCCCATTTATCCTGCTTCCAACACACATTTAACAACTGAACTACAGGTATCTGTTCACCTGCTCGCCAATACACTGATCGATCACTTTTTTAGGAACACCTGTCTGATAACAGCTTGGCTCAAACCATGATTAAATCACAGCAAACAGATGTTGGGGAACAGACCCTACGAGATCACGAACATCCTCCATACACAAGTAGACCCATGCCCGCATTAGCAGCTCTCCCAGCTCACTTCGGTAGTTTGATGCCAGGCTCCAAAGACAGGCTTTAACTATCTAAACAGAGTTTTTCTTTTGACACACAACTGCTAAATGTTACCTGGACTGATCAACACCTTATACAAGAACCAATTGTGTATCACTACCGATTGTGGCCGCATTATCAATGACATGATGTGTTCCTAATCCAGTGATTGTTGCGTGTATAAAAGCTACCCACACACACACGTCAATTGTGTGATTTCCGCAAACATGTCTTCATTCTTTTCCTGAAGAGAAAGTAGCATGTTGTGAAACTGAATCTTCCTAAAACATTAGGTGATGCTGATGGAGCAGGTACTTCTAGATAACTGAATCCTAATGAAACACATTTCTCAAACCTATATATAATTACAAGCTGTAAACATCTTAATGCATAAGGAAATTATTTTTTTTAATCAATGCAAGTGCAATGACATCTGTAAACAAAAAAGTAAACAGATCACATCATAATGTTCTGCTCAATTCCATTAAGAGCCACATGTTCATCATATTCCTAGAGACAACCCCCCATTGTTCTACGGAGTCTTTCTTTACCATTTTAATAACTAAGATCTTCTGCATTACTAACTGAATCCACACTTGTTTCACATCTCGAGGTCCAAGGTTTCTCCATTCCGATAAACTTTCAATGATGTCCAACGTCCTAGCTGCCTCCTTTCCTTTTACGGTCATGTGGATACTATGGTGATGTAGCTTCTACCAGGTCTTTAGTTAAAAGTCTTTTATGAGGTGCTGTATTCTCCACGTTTGTCCACTGCAAGGCTGAACGACAAGTTGGTACCATGAATCCGCTCCTTGGGCAATCTCAAGACATCTTTTTGTCTCTTTGTTTCTTATGGCGTGGCCCTGTGGAGCAAAGATACAGCATTATACTGATATAAAAAAATTAAATCGATTACATTCGCTATGATTAATTTATCTAAACTTTTAAAATATTAAAAGACATATACAGTGCAAATTGGTTACAGCTAGATTTGCTTAGTTTGCATTTTAAGTCCTGTTTCAGTGTGGGTTCACGGCTAAATGTGCTACATTGAGTAATTATATACAAAAAAGAGGATGAAGAGGAAGAAGCATTAAAAGTGGAATAGGAAGAAGAGAAAGAAGAAGATGAAACAGGGGAGAAAGATGAGAAAAAAAGAGGAAGGAAAAGAAGAAGTAAAGAAGAATAAGCAAAATAAAAAATTTGAATACGAGGAATAAAAATAATAAAAATGTAAAGAACAAGAGGACACAAAAATGAGGAAGAGGGAGAATAACAAGATGAAGAAAGAGGACAAATAAGAAAAAAGGGTATAAAATAAAAAGTAAATAATTAAGAAGAGGAGGAAAAAATAGGAAAAAGAAAAGAATGAAGAAGAAAAAGGGGAAGAAAAAAAGAGAAAGAAGAAGAAAAGGGGCAGAAGAAGAGGAAGAAGAAAACAACAGTAATAAGATGATGAGGAAGAAGGAGAGGAAGAAGATGTCGAGAAAAAATAGAAAGAAAAAAGGAATAAGAAAAGGCGGGAGAAGAGAAAGGAAAAGAGAGAAAAAAGAACAGAAATAATATGATGAGGAAGAAGAAGAGGTAGAAGAACAAGAAGAAGAAGAGGAAAAAAGGAGGAAAAAACCTGACACCGCACACTCCTTCCAGAAATATTAAATACACTGAACGCTCACTGGATTGGGCTCCAAAAAGTGGTGAACTTTCTTCCTGTGCATGTGCACCCATGCCCAGTGCAGTAACTTCACCAGTTCACTTTTAGTATACTGGTGATATTGTGGTACAGGAACAGCCCACAAGTGCACCTGTTTTCTTCTGCTGAAACATTATATTACATCCGATTGTGACAAGACCACCAATTAGAGCACTTTATCGATGATTATGTGATGTTTGCTGCGTGTTCCTTATCTACTGATCATTCAGAGTAAATGTATAGGTAGAGAAAAGTTGTCCATATTCGTAATCTGTTTGTTATAAGGTTAGGATTATGCAAATAATTCAACAGTATTGACCTGTTTAAAGTCCCAGTAAATATGGAATCCTTTGTGCTGTGCCAGTTTGCAGTCATGCAGTGCAGGTATGGTTCCCTCACCAGGGTCCACCAGGCAGCGGTTATTATTGTACTTGTGAGATTTGATGCCTCCGATATAGATTTCCCCACTACCCCTATAATAACACAGCTATATATACACACACACACACACACACACAACAAAAAACAAACAATGATTCAAATGTGTAAAGCAGATATGCCAGCTCTGTGCAAAGGGCATCCTATTGTTTTTAGGAACATATTTTAGTTAGAGATATTCATCTCCTGGAATCACTATCTAGTCATGGTGGAAGAAGCTTGAGTGTTTCTATGAGTCTGAAAGCGATACCTATAGAAGGTCAAATAAAAGGTTAGAGACAAAGAGCGATCACAATCACACTCATGAAGACAAAGGACTGTGCTGTGGGCTGCAGCATGGTTATTAAATCCATCATTTTCCACAATGGTCAGTTGTCCGAGGAAAGATAAAAAAAACAAAAAATAAAAAAAAAACACTGGACTTATGGGAAAACATCCAAATTTAAGTGAAGCAGAAATAATCCAATTCACACAGCGTAAAGAAATCCCTTAGAATAAAGGTCTTGTTAGCTAGCGTTCTAGGATTCATGAGAGCTATTCTGCCACGATCAGAATCCAAAGCTTTGTAACAAGAGCAAACGGCTGCAGGTTGTGGAGGATAACTCCACGCCAGACAAGGTGACAAAAGGGGTGGCGAAACTGTCTTTCTTCATCCGAATGAACCCCAGAATGAGGATAGAATTAATTGGATTCCCATGAGCACCATGAAGCAAAACAGCAATCTTACAGAATAGTAGTCTCTGACCAGCCCATCACACCCACAGGAGAAAGCCACAAACTGGCCTTGAGTTTTATCAGCTTTCCCCACGGTGGCATCTCCTGCGTTGGGGTGGGCCTGGCACAGAGTACAGGTAAGCTGGTACACAAGAGAGACATCCTGTCCATCCTGATTAAACTCAAAGACTCAGAATTTTAACGGTATATCGCAGAATGAGAGGTGTTTGGTTATAGTACACATACAGAGCAAGACAATAACAACATAAAAACAATCAAAACACCAAGCGACATCCTTGTAGAAAACCTGGTCGTGAGCACTCTGGACCTCAATCGAGCACAAAGTGTTCACCTTCCAACAGGACAATAACCCTAAGCACACAGCCAAGATAAATAAAGGTGGCGTCACAAGAACTCTGAATGTTTTTGAGGGGCCCAGCCAGAGCCTGGACCCTTGAACCCAAACATCTCTGGAGAGATCTGAAAATAACTGTGCACTAAGGTCCCCCATCAAACCTGATAGAGATTAAGAGATTAAAATGGGAAAAACTGCCCAAAATAGATCAGGAGTAGTGTGAGGCACACATGGAGCAGTTGGGGGTTGGGTATATAGAGCTTAACAGAACTTCAGCCACGACTTGCCTAAAGTAGAGATCGAATCAGCGATCTTTTGGTCCCCAGCCCTCTACTCTATCTATCTATTTAGCCATAGCTGACCCCAAGGCTGTAAATCATTATGTACATGCGATTACGTTCATTTTTTACTTATCCTCCTACACATTTCCAGTCATTTAAATGCAACTTTTACAGAAGATGCACAGTTTTCATTATGTGGCATTGATGGGTTAAGATTTGACCCATTTGTCTTCGTATGTCACAGCCATTAGACGTTTACTCAATATTGAATATGCTCCCCAATTTCATACCTGAGGGCCATAGAAATGACACTGAAAAAGGACAGGAACACTTCCAGGAACTGGACCCTGATCAATGCAGTGATTTGCCAAGACATTTGACTGTATCTGGAAAAGGAATCAACAGCAATCTATTCACATTTTTGAAGAATTGTAGGTTATAAATTCTAAATGCACTAAAAAAAAACAAATAAATGTTATTTACTGCGCCATAGCCAAGTAGATCATCCCAGGGGTCTAAGGCAGGATACACATTCTTCAGATACCAGCTAAAAGGTTTACAGTTGAGTTGGTGTCTCAGATTCTTTCTTTTGGACACATCTCCTATATCAATTCCATGATCCTAAAATGGGAAAAAAGTTTGAAGCTGTATTTTATTAAAAGGTTTATAATAATAATAATAATACAAACAAAAATTATAAATACATAAGACATTTTCTAATGGGGAAATAGGAATTTTCCCCATAGGAAAATTCTTTCCCTGCATTTAACCCATCCGGGCGCTCAGTTAGAACACCTGGAGCAAGTCTACTGAGGCGCACAGGAAGCAGTTGGGTCTTAGGTGCCTTGTTCAATGGCACTTCTGCCATGACTTGCCTAGAATGGGGTTCAAACCAGCAATTATTTGGCTCCCAGACTTACACAATCCATTAGGCCACAGCTGACCCAACACGGTATTTCACTCCAAAGCTTCACTATGAAGCTTCATTTCGTGCCAACATCAGAGCCAGTATAACAGCTGTGTGGCATAATACAATATACAAGAGGAATAAAATGTAAATCCAATCTTTTTTGAGGAACTTTTTTCTGGTATTTGTTGTCAAACTGGAGATCATGTTCCTATTGTTGCTCCACAAAGAATCTTCTACAAACCCGTAAACAAACACAGAATGCAATAATTTACAAATCTCAAAAACTGATATTCTCACTTTAGAAGTAAAGATGAGAAGAGGATCACCAATACTCCTATTTCTGCACCGACAAATAGTGGCGCAATATCAGAGAAAAATTAGTAAAATTGCGAAGTGTTTGTACAATCACCATCATGTACAGTGTATAATATCATCAAAAGATTCAGAGAATCTGAAATAATCTCTGTGCATAAGAGTCAAGGCCGCACAGATCTTCAGGTCTTTAGACGGCACGGCATCACATACTGGCATGCGTCTGGAAATCACAAAATAGGCTCAAAAAGATTTTCAGAGAACACTC
>JAOUQT010000011.1:2199644-2218257 GCA_025769995.1 Xyliphius kryptos | reverse complement strand
CCGAGACACTACGCGCCACCATGACTTTGCGCACCGCAGACTGCAGGTAAAAATAAATACATGTGTACTGTACATGTATAAATAGTAAATATGCACGAATACCAAAAAAGATTGTACTTAAAATGTGATATGTAGGACACATTATTGCTTATACACGGAACGATTACTGGATTAGGAACACCCGGTTAATAAGGGGGCACTCCACCTTTTTGATTAAGTACACCACTCATATAAACTGGGGAACAGTCTACATACTCAAGCTGACCCATGACCATGGCAGCAGTTCTATGACTTTGCCTCACTAGATCCATTTACCCTTAGCTGCAAATTATTACCTTATCTTCTGTGACAGTGTCTAAAGTATGAGGTACGAACAAGCACTAGTGCATTTTAATAGAAGTCAACATGGCTATATTGATTATACATCAGAGTAGATATATCAGAGCCAAAAATGTATCACTCTTATTTTTTTATATTTCTGCCACAGTGAGTCTCTAGCATTATGTTCTGGCACGTCTTATGTCAGATGCCCTCCCTGACACAACCTTCACTATTTCAAAATTTCGTGTCTTCAATTCACATTGCATGCATGTCTGTGGGGGAACCGGAGTGCCCAGAAGAAAACCCACTCAAATGCGGGGAGAACATGCAAACTCCACAAATAAATTTTCCAGGTCGCCCCAGTCAGAGATAGAACTCGTGTCCTTGTTGCTGTGAGGCGACAACAATCCCAAAGGAGCATTACAGAAATAAAACATAGAATTTAATCATGAAGTTTAACTAAGATTACTTTTTATCCATAATTAGCAAGCTGGATGGCATCAGTGGCACGAAAAAACTCCCTGAGAGAGAAAGAAACTTTAATAGGAACTAGATGAAGAGGGGAATTACGTCATCATTTGGGTGGTTTAGATTAATAGATTATCAATCTGGAAAAAAGTCTGTGAATGACTCTAGGGTAGATCAGTTGGGTGCATGAGACGAGGTCAGGATCAGCACTCTTTCATTGGTAGTGTGTGTACTTCAACAAGAGACAATACTTAAATATCATACTCCTGATATTCAATGCATAATTGATTGATGCATAAAGCAAATAAATGAATGATATGGAGGAAACAAAATGTGGACTCCTTACCATGACTTTGTAAATAATCAAATGCAGAAAATTTTATTCCTTTTCTTTGGTTAGGCAGGATATTAACCAGTCCACCAGAAGTCACCATAAGTCAAGGTGGCTAGAATTTTAGCATAAAACGGCTTTAAAATCATCTAAGACACGAAAAAAAGTCCATCTGCCTCCACTTACCAGTACAAGACAATTCCTGGATAAATAAAAAAACATCAAGGATATGAAATTAAAATCAGAGAATATGTGGCAAAACATCATAACGATTAAAACACAAGTCCATCTGCTTCGACTTAGCACTCCGAGACGTTTCAGTGATCTGCCCTGGACGACTTAAAAACATTCATGGATGTGAAATTATGGCACTCTCTTGAACGCAGCCATCTGGTGGTCTGCTATGCGCTTTCTTTTTTTTTTTTTTTTGAAGTCAAACTTTGTGGTTTTGAGCCCAAACCCGATACTCTGCACTCTTTTGCTGTGGTATGTATGTATGTACACTAATGTTTAGGGACAGACTATCACTCTGCACTCATTAGTTATGCAGCTGAAGTGCTTTAGACTGATGTTTGTGTGTCTGAATATGCGCCTGTGTCTGGTTTTCTCTCTCGCTCAGTCTTTCAGATCTCGTCCTCTCTCACACACACACACACACTCACACACTCGAGCTGCAGAAGGAAGATATTTTAGTTTTGGTCCAAGATGAAAGATAAGAAGTTTTCAAGGAAGCCTTTGTGTTTTGTTCCACAGACATTTCCAAACGCAGCTGCGCCGAACTGACACCGAGCTCAGCGTTTAAAAAAAATAATAATAAAGAAAGAACTCTGGGTTTTTCTGCATGATTTTCAATCAAAGTCTGGTTTTAATAGCACTGACCGAGCTGGTCTTAGTACATCCACACAATAAAGGCGAGAGACATCTGGAAACAATTACTTCGCAATGCACTTGAAGTTTTTTTTTCCCCGGTCCTTTGTTGTGTCTTAAAGACAGATCGCGCAAGTAAACAGAATGCGGCCGCTCTTTTTCTGGATTTGAAAAAAGTGGGCAGATGAAAAGAGCTTAAGCAAGAAGCATGACCAAATGCTTCCAAATTCTGCATATGTGTGTGTGTGTGTGTGTGGAGCTACCAGCACATAGACAGTTTAAAGTGTGTGTGTCTCAGTGGAGACAAAGTGTCCTGCTGCTGCTGTTATGAGGAGGACGGGGTGTCGCTGATATAAGGGCATCTCTGCTTCTTCCTGCTGGTGTTTTCACTGAGAAAGAGGGCTAGAAAATGTATAAGAGAGAGAAGGACTAGAGTGCACATCCCTCCTCTTTCCCCACGGCCTGTGCCAACTCTATGTGTGATGGAGTTTTTATCTGACACATGTGGAACTAATTTCACCCCCCGCTTCCTCTACCCTTCTTTTAAAGAGGCTTTTTTTCGCCCAAAACCCTGTATCTGTATGCATTTTGGCTTCTACTTCGTCCTTTTATCTGCTTCTTTTTTTCTGGAAAGGAAGAAAAAAAATGCCTCCCTCTGATAGAGACTAGAGAGAAAGACAGACAGGACAGGAAAGGGGAGGAGATGATGAAAGAAAGGAGCGAGAGAGACGGCGTACGAGGAGTAGGAGGTCAGGCCGAGCTCGGCCTGGGTTTAGGGCTTTAGTCATGCTGCGCCCCTGTCTTTCCCTCGTTCTCTCCTTTTTGTTTCTGCGATTCCTCGATCTCTATCTGTTTTCACACATAGTAGGCATTTCTCATAAAGTTCAGCCTGCGAATGCCACCCCCTCCTGCCAGGGAAGCTGGAATGCAGCACAGCAGGAGAGTAAAAAGACAAAAAAGCAAAGAGAAAGAGAATGAGGCAGGAGGTGGAGGGGTGAGAGAAAAAACCCCAAAGGTTTGGACTAAAAGAGTGCGGGCAGCTTCAGACCAAAACCAAACAGTGAGGTGGGGGTGTGGATGGGGGAACAAGGGGAAGTGGTTGTTGGTTGTTGATGTAATGGGTGAGAGAGGTACACAGGCATGTATAAACATACGGAGCGAGAAAGTCTGAAGCATGGTGTTGACACGGCGACAGCAAGGGAACAGGAATTCTGGCTTTCGGCTCGGCGTGCGCGGAGCATTAAAACCTCCGGCGTCAATGTTTCAGCACCAACAACATATCTTCGGGTCAGGGTACGATTAAGAGAATGGACAGAGACATGGTCATGACATCACACCGCTTAAATTTTTAACCCCTAGTGGAAATGTTATGTTATTACAGTGACCCCAGACTTCTGACTCTTTCATTTCGGTCATGTGATCTAAACCCCGCCCTGTGTTTATGTTGCACTAAACAGGCCAAGTGTGGCATCCCAAGATGCTCTTTGTAATTGTTGTGATGTCATAATGCTGTTTGTTACACGTGTTTATTTACCGCACAACCTTCTGTCGGTCACCTTTCAGGCCTCAGCGAAGGGGCGACCCCGCCAGTCCGTACTTCGTGAACTCGGGTCACGTCGTGGCTCCGGTCAGCAGCGCCAACGACAGCGAGGTGTCCAGCGACGCCACCACCGATGACTCCATGTCCATGACCGACAGCAGTGTGTAAGTACTCACTTGGAGTGTGGAGAGCATGCTGTGGAGAACATGTTAAAATACAGAAAAAAATTAATTTGAAAAATAGGACTGGGGCTTCTAAAGGATTAGGCTTTCTGGGTTTGAAGCACTTCGGTTTGCTTTTGTTCGTTTCTCTTTCTCCTGCCGTTATCTCACCGTTTCCCTTTCACAAAGTCAGCTGTTAGCTCTCATGTCTGCCTCGGTGAGAGCGGTTGCGTTTGGCATGGCTTAAAAAGCGAACAGCGAGGCCTCAGCCACTTTGTACCGCTGCGGTTTTCCCAGCAGCCTCAGCGCGATGAGATCGGGTGTCAGGGCGCGTTTACTCTGATGAGCGCACATAATTCCAAGACTGCTGGACGACTCACCTGGGGTTCCCAATGCTGGAATTAACATCACACTCACTCACGGTGACCCCTAACCCCTTCACCGCCACACACACACACACAATCCGGTGCCCCTCCTTTTTCCAAAAGGAGCCTTGCATGGCTGCAGAGAGGATGAAAGGCTGAGCTGAATAGCACTCTTAGCCCATTGTTCTGCTTTTTATTTGGGGGTGAGAGCAACTCAAACTGCTTTGAAAATTCCTAGCATGACTGAGTTGTTGGTCGACGCAAGGACTTAACGACAGCTAGTTTAGGTGATCTGGGGGGGGGAGTAATGCAAGGGGCAGGTGACCAGTGGGTGTGTGAGATCTAGGGTGCAGGTGAACCTGGGTGCAAGTTATTCTGGGGTAGGTGATGCAGAATGCAGGTAATGTAGTATGCAGGTGATCCCTGTGCAGTTCATCCAGGGGACAGGTAATTCAGGGTGCTGGTGATCCAGGGGGCAGGTGATCAAAAGGGGCAGGTGATCCAGCTGCTATCTTTTAACATTCACACCATCAGTGGGATTTACACCATCAGGGGTTTCCCCATGTCCATTCAGAGGTGAACGCCTCAGGCGCTGGGCAGATACACCCAGAACAGAGTGCCAATCTGTTGCTGGGCACACTCAATCACACAGCCACACGTGCAAACACACACAATATGGTTCAATTTAGAGCATTCATTAATTCATTCATTCATTAATCTCGCTTAATCCTGTACTAGGGTTGCGGTGGGTTCAACATGCCCATCATGGGGAGAACCTCTTGGGCGCTGGGCAGATACACCCAGGACAGGGTACCAATCCATCACTTGGTACACATTCACTCACACAGTTACCACACACATACACACTCTATACGGGGCAATTTAGAGCATTCAATTTACCTTTAAACCATGTTTTTGGACTGTGGGAGGAAACTGGAAACCCGGAGGAAACCGGAAACCCGGAGGAAACCCACACGGACACGGGGAGAACATGGAAACTCTACCCAGATCGGGATTCGAACCTGGATCCCCAGTACTGAGAGGCAAACGTGCTGACCACTAAGTCGCCATTCCACCCAAACCCAGAAACTGACGTTATATTCTCGTCAGAACAGATTGGAACATCTCTTCTGGGAATCGTTTTCCAGCACTCCTTGGGTGGTTATCAGTCCGAGTTGGAGCCGGTAGTTCTAAAATACTATCTTTTTGTTAAGCACCCCACCCCCCACGTTCACTGGAGCTTCCTCTGTTACAGGGAACCACATCAAACGTTCCTGTAAACTTTACATGCTTGTAGAGGTAAAGTGAAGTTCGTTGAAGTTTTTCCAAAAGTCTCTTTAATATGGAAGATACACAGAACCCGATGCTTGTCAGTATGCATTGATAAGCTGGTGGTTTCTGGAAGGTTTCTCGTGTGCTCCTTCCTTCTCCCGTCACGGCGACACTAACTTTACCAAAGTACTAAATGAATTCCCTAAAGCTTCCTCATTCAAAAATGTACCTTGTAAAGATCTGGAGTTTATGAAGAGGTAAAAGTCTTTTCACGCGTTGGTGACAGCACTTGCGCTGTGCCTGACGTGCCGAAGTTTTCTGGCCGTCCTCATCCACCGCGCTACGTTTCCTTCGGCATCCTCCTGCAGGAGTTGTGGGTTATTTATGACACTTTAAAGGCGGCGTGCAAATTTAAATCTCGGTTCCAGATGAAGGCGAAAGAGAGAGAAGAGGTTCAGGGTGGTTTCTGGCCCATTCTTTTCCTCGCGCTTATATCTTATTTATGGATTTACTCGGACTCTGGGGAACGCGGCGGTGCCAACTTCAAACATTACCTTATCTTACAAACCAAGTGTTTGATGTTGCTGAGATCTGAGGAGCAGCGAGATGCTGTTGCCAAATGAAGATGGCAGGAGGCGATGTGCGCATGAGTGTGAGATTTCAAAGCAAGAGAGAGAGAGAGAGAGAGAGAGAGAGAAAGTGAGAAGGATAGGTCCGGGTTCTCGCCGTAAATAGTTTTTAGGTAGCGAAGAAGACTGGACACCTGAAACGGTGTCAGAGTGGGATGCCTCCATGTCTGACATTTATTACTTTGATAAGAATTAGACCTTGGAGAACCAGCCCCCACCGTGCGATCAGGTGTAGCACTTCTGCGGAAGAGAGGGCTCCTGTTGACACTGGGCAGTAAATGGCGGCCCCCGGGGTCCCATCTAAAGTCATTAACAGGAGGTAGCGTTAAGTTGCTAATGCTTTTAAGAGTGTGGCACTTAAAGCAGCAGAAGGGGGAGGTCCGCTGCAGCAGTCAAAAAAACCCTCCAAAATAATAAAAGTTTACAGGTTTGCGGGTCACTACAAACCAAACCGAAACTGCTGTAGTTCTGGGGACGGACGGACATTTTGTTTAATGTCAATAGAACCCATCGTCATTACGATCTTCTATTTTTGTTTTTCCAAAAGTGACGGTATCCCGCCGTACAAGCTGGGCACCAAGAAGCAGCTACAGCGGGAGATGAACCGGAGCGTCAAGATCAACGGACAAGTCTCACTCCCCCACTTTCCCGTAAGACCTGCCTCTATCTTATTCCATTTGCCAGCTGGGTTCCGTCCCACGCAGGGATCGGGGTTCTATACCTTAAAGCTTGTGTTTTGTCAGGATATTGTGGTTCTCTGCTAACGTCTTTATCCTCATCATTTTTTTTGTTTTAGTTTAAGATAAAATGGAATCTGAATCCCACCTGCACCTCAACACCTTTTGTCTTTTACCCAGAATCCATCACTGGTCCAGAATCTAGTCCCAATATCAGATATTAGAGACTGTAGTTCTTGTCTCAGAGGTGATGGGTTCAGACCAAAGTCTGAGTGATACCACAAGGACAGAACCAGTCTAAACCAACAATTAATCCGATTTAAAAATTAATGTTTAAGGTATATAGTTCAAAAACCTTAGAACCACGCTTAGGTCCAATTCTTTTTTGTAAAACTTTGTAAGAACCATCAGTCTACAAATAAAGACTGCAGTTCCGAGTTAAGTTTGTAGAACCTACATTACAGTTCTGATGATGTAATGGATATGAGTGTGTGTCTATGTGTCTGTGGGGGGGGGTTCTTTTGTGTGTCGGGGGTCAAGTGGTCAGAATCTGGAAGTGAGATCAGGAGTCGATTCACATTTCCTTTGATCAGTGGTTGAATGCATCCAGCTTGTGTGGCTTCTTTGGTGACAACCTCCAGCCGAGAACAGACCCCCCCCCCTTCCTTCTGCACTGTGTGTATTTTTGTCACAGTAAACCTCCCCCTCTTTCCACACCTTCACCACCTCTCTCCTCTCTCTGATCTCCCCATGCTGTGGAGCTCAGCAGGGTAGGTTTGGTAGCAGGAGCTTATGGGGGGGGGGGGTTCTAGGTTGTTGTTTTAGAGACTTCTTTTTGAGTTTGGGGATGAGTGTTCACAAAGGTCGTAGGTTGTAGTTGCAACTCTTTAAAAAAACTTTCCTAACCCTAAAACGTTTGTGCATTTAAGAACAGAAAATGTATTGAAAACAACTATTCAAAACTATTTTTTGAGATGGAACATATGTGCTGATGTGGCTTATTTACAGTCCGGAAATACTTCTCTTTCTAATCTCTTACAGCCCTCTCTCTCCATCTCTCTCTCTCTCTCCCACTCTCTCTTTCTCAGCCCTCTTCCTGGCTTTCTCTCCTCTTTTAATTTTGTCCCCCCTGCTCTTTTTCTGTCTATCTGGCTTTTATTCTGGGATTTAAAAGCCTGTGTCACCCCCACACCCTTCTTCACCCCCACCCCTTATGTGTGTTTGATGTTTGACAAGGGTTCTTTGAAGCTAGCTGACTTCAGAGCCTCCATGCTGATGGCATGGGTGGTGGGTGTGTTCGCGCATGTGCGTGTGTGTGTGTGTTGGTCTAACTCTCTTGCCCAAGGCTGGCAGTACTTCTGGTAGATGGTTGCGAAGGGAGGAAGAGGAGAAGGCAGAGATGGAGTGTATTTGAGGATTTGGGGTCAGGTCTATAGATGGAAATATACAGAAGTTTATAATCACACGGAACATCACTGGATTAGGAACACCTGACCGATAAAGGGTTGCTCCTCCTTTTTGATTAATATCAGCACTCCAGAAAAAAAATCTTCTATATGCAAGTCAGCCAAAACCCTCTGCAGCAGCTCTGCCAATTTCCCTCGCTAAATTGGCGCTCACCTCTGTTAAACACTGACACCACACCTACGGGCTTAAGTTTTTTGTCCACAGTCAAAGTGGCTTTGTTTACCCATAGTGGATAATTGTTGC
Source organism: Xyliphius kryptos (assembly GCA_025769995.1). Classification (NCBI taxonomy): domain Eukaryota; kingdom Metazoa; phylum Chordata; class Actinopteri; order Siluriformes; family Aspredinidae; genus Xyliphius; species Xyliphius kryptos. The sequence goes on along the minus strand of JAOUQT010000011.1, from coordinate 2,209,916 downwards.
CTTTTGCTGAAAAGGGGACAGTTCAATACCATATATAAGAGCTGACTGTGACATGTAACAATCAACTGGGTGCACTTTATCAGTGACCTCATGCCACCTGCTAGGTGTTCCTTATTCATTGATCGCTGGTTCATTTTAAGACCGTACGCTCGTGTGTGAACCTTTGCACACAAAGGCAAGCCATAATAATGTGCGGACAATCTTAATTTTGAAGACAAATGCTTATTTTCTGTCATGATTTATTTTCTCAACGTGTTGTTTCTGTATAGTATCTTACATTTCATTGTGCTTCACCCGTAGAGGACGCAGCGATTACCGAGAGAGATGGCTCCAGTGAAGCCGTCCACATTTGCAGCGGAGCTAATCGCGCGTCTGGAGAAACTGAAGCGCGAGCAGGACACACTCAGCTCTCTAGAGGAAAGGTTGCAGCAAATACAGGAGGTTAGTAACAACACGGATATTCCAGTGTGGCTGGTATCCATTTTATTAGACAATTAGTCTGGAATCTGTTTCATTATACACGTGATCAAATGTTCTACATCTCTGAATTCTTGGTCCACAGCCGCACCTAATCACACTCAATTATCACTAGATGAAAAGCCTCTATTGAGGCAGGACCTCAGGGCAGCTCTTCTCCTAAGTGCCTAACCCTTTCAACCTCCTAAACCATGTGGCCCCCGAACTTTGAACTGTGTGACCTTTTGGCACCTTATTGGCCTTGTTATTTGTGCCTTTGGTACTAGCTAAAATTGTGTGCTTTATATTTTTATAGGTTTTGTATTTGCTGATTGTCTCTGATAGGCATTACAGGTCTGATCATTTATTAAAGTAATGATATAGTATTTGTTTAAAATAAACAAAAATGTAAAATCTGAGGATTATACTGTATATATATAGTAAGTCATATAATTGCTACAAGGAGAGTCATTTGAAAAAGGCCATGAGCAGTAAAATATAATTAATAACATATGTCTTTACTAAATACACATTTAGCACGCTTAAGTTGTTCTTTGTTCATTCTATCAGAAAGATCAATATTGTAAATGTGCATGTGTGTGTGTGTGTGTAGGAAGAAGAACGAGATGACACTGAATTACCTGCAGTCGTCCCACAGCATCCTCCCACCTCTCTTAGCCTACTCTCCTCTGGATTGTGCGATGAAGATCCTCAGGCCATCCTTGACGAGCACCTCTCCAGGGTCTTAAAGACTCCCGGGTGCCAGTCTCCTGGCATACATGGCTACTCACCTCGTTCCCGTTCCCCTGATCATCAACACCAACAGGGCTCCTCCCCTAATCTCTTACCTAGCATGCACTGTTCTGTACCATCCAAAATGTCCACGGCTTCCCAGCCCTCCACCAAGCACATCCATCACCACTACATCCACCACCACCACTCTGCTGCACCTAGGAGCAGGGAAGAGATGGAAGCTGAGGCAGCACACAGAGTGGCACAATGTCTAGGCTCTTCCGGGTCGGATTACTGCTACCAGCGGTGCCACAACTCTTCCGAACTTCAACCAGGGTAAGTTTAAACATCTGATGGATAAGAAAATGTAGAAAATGAACTGGAATGCAGACATATCTTTTGTGAATCTCCCATGCCTGATTTTCTTTTGCTCTTGTCTAGGCGTATCAGCACATTGTCCAAGCGTCCCAGTAATATTAGTGATGGAATGAGTGGTTGTAAGTCGAGCGAAGATGAAAGCTGCTCACCTCTTCTCTCTAGAGATGGTATGGTCCGATCTCACAATGTCTGGCAGTGGATCTTGGAAAGTGAGAGGCAGAACAGGCACAAACCTCACAGGTGAGTCACATGTGCACCCATAAAGCACAAAGCACAGAACTGAATTGGTATGTCTTAACATTTAGAATGAAAATTGAAAACCAGATCTTCTGAACAGTTCTCCAGGCTTGAAGAAAACACACCCAAGTGATTCATCTTCTAAGGCTCCCTTATGGGGTGGCGGAGGAGTAGGTGGTCATGCTCAAAGACACCATCCAGGTCACCCGTTTGTCCAGGATCCTACTATGCCGCCTTTGTCTCCACCAAACACTCTCACCCAGCTGGAAGAAGCTTGTCGTAGACTGGAAGAAGCATCCAAACCAGTTAAACAAAGGTACAGGTTTCTTAAGGATTTATTTCACAGCATCATCAGCGACAATAAAACGTTGGAACTGTTTTCTGCCTGATCAATACACTTTCTAACAATTCTAACTCAGCCTCATGCTGACACTTTCTTGAAAAGTCATCCAACACACACAACTAAATAAGTTTACTGAAAAAGTTTGTTTCTTTGTCATTTTGTATTCTAACACGTACCTCCATCTCTTAAACCCACAGACATTCAACATCCAGCCTTCAGAGAGACAGAGCACATCCATCACTTTTCTCCAACAGCAGCTCGCCTTTCATCAACCCTGCCCTGCAGATGGACGAGTATGTGTATTCCTGTTATTTTCTTTTTATTTTATTATTAAGTAGACACACAATATTATTTTAAGGTTAATCAATCCCTATAATATTTTGCCTCAGTGTTCTGTGGTGATGTTTGATGTCCAGCCACAGCCACCTTACAGCCCGAATGTACACACATACACACACACAAACACTCTCTTCTAATCTTTAATTGGCTGACCTTTACCCAGCCAGCTGTCTCAGGGTGAAATAACTCCATCCAAAGTGGTGCAAACAAAGCCCTGGAAGTGAATGAAAAGCTTCACAGCTCTTTTGGGGGCTTGCCCTTTGGCCACCCCTGCAACACATGTTGGTCCAGACCAGTCCTTTGAGCTCGCCACTGCACCACTGTGCACAGGTTGAGCTGGACTATCATGTTAGGATTGCGGGGGAGGGAGGAGAAAGGCAGATCCGAAAGTCTGTCAAGGTCTCCTAGGCAGAGTTCAGATTAGTGAAAAGCCCAGACGCTGACACAAAAGCCCATCATCCATCAAATTCAGGAGGGCCCTCACAGAGCAGTCTCATGCTGCATAACTACCTCAGACGCAAACCTAATCACATGTTACGCTCGAGGAAAAAGCCTCCTATGCTGGCTTGGCTTTGCTCATCATCCTCACATTTTCACAAGAGAAAACCCAACTCAGCATAAAGGATTGCTTGTGTGGGATATGTGAGTTTGAACCAAAATGATTCGCACTTTGGATGTAGACTTTCAACAACTTTACCTCCCAGAAAAGACAAATACAATTTTTTCAACTTAATCTCACTGATTTTCAATACACTTCGTCCTTTCTTAACAAGGTTTAGTTTGGTTTTACTAAGAAATGTGCAATAGCCATTGCCAGAACTCGGTATTAGCCATGCATTATAGAGAGAGAGAGAAAGACAGAGAGAGAGACACTTTTGCCTATACACAGTTTCATTGATGCTCTTCCGTAAGAATTAGCCAAAGTTAGTACAAAAAATCTCTAAATACAGTTTATTCCTGAAAAACTGGCCAATAGCAGTGCAGCGTTTTTCCTAAAGATAATACCCACAATGTATTTCTTATAGGGCATGCCTACAAGTTGTCACAAATAGTGGTAACTTTCTTTTTCACCCAGAGGTATCACTTTATCGACATCAGTGTGGAAAGGGCATATCCGTGGGGTCGGTGTCAGTTCAGAGAAGTGGGTAGACCAAATGGTTGCCAGTTTGATCCTCAGTCATAGCTGAAGTTCCTCTGAGCATTATACCTAAAAGGTTGCCCTGGTCCTCAGTCTGCCCACTTCTCTGGCTATCTGTGTGCTATGATTACCTCAGTTGGGTTAAAGGCACAGAATGATTTTTCTACAGGGATCAATGTTTAGTATTATTAGGCTTAATTACAGATATCAGTGTCATCTCTAGATATTTAACCCATCTGTTATTTTCTTACAGCTGGAAGGAGCAGCGACGGCTGAGTTCTGGACACTCCAGTGCCCACCCTGGCACTGAGCTGGTGGTCACTTACTTCTTCTGCGGAGAAGAAATCCCTTACCGCAGACTCATGAAGACACACAGCCTCACTCTCGGCCATTTCAAAGAGCAGCTCCGCAAGAAAGGCAACTATAGGTAAATGTGCTTTTTTTTTAACAGATGCCTCTTTGATTGGTATCCACAGATATGGAAAAAAAACAAACCTCTGTAATTAAGATGAGGTGTCTAAGATGAAAAGGACATCAGAATGAAAAGCGTGGGTAGGGCTGAAGGGGAAGGTTGTGTTGCCTGCATGCAGTTGGTCATGTCAGCCCCCGATTCCCACGCTAAGGCATTCTTAATAAGTGCGGCTTTGCGGCCAGAGTCCTATTATTTTCTGCCCACTGAGCTGCTGCTTTGGACAGGCTCTCAGATTCCCTCAGGATTACATCAGATGCAAGCCCTTCATAAACGCACAGTTTCAGCATCTTTAGAGGTCCCAGTATTTCTTTGTACTTGGATGCTAAACCCAATATCAAACAGAGGCTAATACATGTCTAGACAATGTCTGAAAGTGATTTAAACACAGGATTTTGTATTTAAACATTTTACCTAACACAGACAACATTAATGGTATGCAATAACCACTTAATCAGGACTACTACACAGCACTGAATGATCACTGGATTAGGAACAGCAGACTAATAACTGGTTGGTTCATATTTTTGAATTCCAGCATGCATTCAGCATCACAAACCAACCCATGCCTACTGCAACAGATCTGCCAGTTCATCTCAACAGTTTGATGTGCACCTCGGATCTATTACATGTGGCCAGCCAAATTGTGACCTTCAGTTGGATGATTGTTGATGGTTAATGTTGCATTTGCTGCCAAGTCAGTGCTGATTTAGACCTAACTAGCAATTAGAGCACTTAATCGGTAATTAAGTTGCCTGCAAGGTGTTCCTAATCCAGTAGTATTTTAGTTTATATTTATATTTCCTGTGCAAATAAAAATTCAGATCAAGTTAGATCAAAAAAGTCAAATCAAAGTGCACTGAGGATTAACATTAGCATTAACTCAGTATAAAATTTATTCAAAAACAGTATAAAGTCTCCATATTTAGAAATTTCCTGTGTTCGCCTGGGTTCTCTCAAGGTACTCCGGTTTCCTCCCACTGTCCAAAAACATGCATGCTAGGTGAATTTAAGTTGCTAATTATTCCTGTCCTAAGCTTGAAAGGGTAAAAGTTGCAGGGAAAAAGCGAAAGACAAAAAAAGATGTTGAGTAAACACTAACTGTCCTTATAAATTTTTTTCTGGCTAATTGATGCGCTTTAGCAAGTGCTTTGACAAAAAAAAACATTTCCTCAAGGGTTAAGTCATTCTTAGTGTGATTTACAGTCTGGAAACTGTAACCTGTTGATTTATTAGTCAGAGGTACTTTCATACAACAAAGCCATAAGTTTAGAAATAGATATTGAAAATCGATGTTTTAGTGAGTTCAGGTTCTGTGTAAAACCAACTCACCCAACAATATTGATCCCAGATGTGGCGACAAACACAATAAAACTATTCTCTTTTTCCCGCCATGTGGCTCTTCCTTTCTCACTCCAACTGCTTTCTGATTCACATTGCCTTACTTAGTTCAGGAGGGTGTTTGATTCCTGCTGAGATGCAAGACTGAGGTTCAGGATTGAGAAAATTGCGGTAAAGATCTAAAGAATGATGCTTCCCGGTACCTGTGTCTCTATACAAAATCGAGTCTAAAGTTCACTGGGTTTATAAAATATTAAATAGAAGTACAGTTTAGATAGAACTGAGAAAATAGATTGATAGAAGTATTAGAAAAGAACAGGGAGGAGGGAAACAAGTTTACATACACACATGCTGTTTGTGTGAGTTAGTCAGCTTTCACCTATAAACCCGAGCAGGCTGCGGAATTCCAAATCTGCCCCACACATGGTGCGAGTCAGGCATTTTTCCATTACAAAGCCAATCATTAAATCTACCCTGCTGATTCCTGCTCTTTTTAAAGAGACCTCAGATCATTAGGGGTTCGGCGTGGAATAAGACCCAAAGTAAGCCTTTAGAGCTGTCTTTGTGGCAGGGTTATGTGAACTTTGACCTGTAGGACACCCTTGAGGTCATAGTAAAGCTTCCCGGCTTTTCTGTCAAAAGGCCAAATGCTGCTACGTGACTCTTGAAAGGGAACATTCAGCTTATTTTTTTATTTTTTTTCAAGTCTAGTCATTTTGTATTAATATGTAGAGGTTCATGCAACCTGGAGATACGTTTATTAACTCGTGAGCTGTAACTACAGCCACAAAGACAGTAGGAAAATGCAAATTGTTAAATAAAATATGTATTCAACATACATCTTTTCTTTGTGTTTTACACAGGTACTACTTTAAGAAAGCCAGCGACGAGTTCGAGTGCGGTGCAGTTTTCGAGGAGATCTGGGAAGACGGCTCAGTGTTGCCCATGTATGAAGGAAAGATCCTGGGAAAGGTTGAGCGCATGGACTGAGCACAGCGACGCATCCGGCTAGTTAAATTCTACAAGAAATTCTTCTACACAAGCACTCTAACACTTCTAAACCAAGGTCTGCAGGAGCCTATCGGACAGAATTATTTGACACTAATGTGTCCTTTTTTTTTTTAAAGCTAACTAGAGTTAATATATTTGGAAAATAAAAAAGACTGATTGGGATGTGATGAAGCGAATTGAAGGAACAATATTATACAATGAAGATGGACATATCTTTTTTTTTTACCACTTCGCCTTAGAAGAAAACCATTGAAGGTGCAGATTACGTCATTACGCTGTGGCAAGCGGAGGGAGTCTCTAATGCATCATCTGCTTTGTCTGTTGAACTCTGAAATGTCTATACATGCATATGTACATGCACGTCTATGTGTATATATACATGTGTCCTTGGAAGATGTTTTTGTTATATTTTTTTTATATTTATTGAACTGTTTTATCCCAATTTTCCAGACTCTCATGTCCAGAGAAAGGACTTGCTGCTTGAACCATTTTTTCAGTTCCTTTTATATTAGTAATGCAACACACAGACACATTTGTCCCACTACTTTTACTGTAAATCATGTCTAATCACAATTTGCTGCAGCAAAAGCTGCCTGTGCAGTAACTACTTCTTATAAATGTCCTTACTAGACATTCCTGGTTTCACGTTGCAATTAAATTTCTAAATATTAGTCTATTTTAGTCTATTTTAAATGAGCTTTGGCTCAGAGAGGGTGGTGTTGCTAGATCATGTTGACATATGGCTTCTTTTTAGCATAAAGCTTCATTAAAAGATCTTGTAGAAGATTATAGCACAATTGTCCGATTACGTGACCTTCATGACTGAAACAACCGTCAATTAGAGAAGCCCTTTCTTGTGGTGCCTTTGATTGCTGGTGTGAAGGTTTGTCTTTTGTAAATGTATTGGAAATTATAGTGAATCATTTAAGAACACTAATTTAATAACTATGTCGATCAAAATTGGCTAAACAATTTCAGGTTAATAGTACTTGCTTTTTGCATGGGCATACACTTATCGGTGTATAACCAGCTATATGTCCCAAAAGCTCTTAAAGTAATTCTTAAAATGATGTCTAACCCTCTTTTACCTGGACTTGCAAAATATCTAGCATCAATAGCGCTGCCGTTCCATATGGCTCGCAATATACAATGTATACCCTACAGTTACACAGTTCAAACCAAATAATGGGAATAATAATCTGGAAACCTCATACAAAACTAATCCCTGTAATTCATAAAATGGAATAGAACTCGAAAATGCCACTCCATAGCTTTTACATTCGTAACACGTTTCAGAAGATAAAACCATAGGCATATATTTTCTAACAAACTTTTGTGAAAGAGACGGCGGTAGGAGTAGGAATTGGGGTGGGATAATGTTGGGGATATGGGTGTGAGGGCATGTTATAAAGGTTTATTTGATATCAGTGCAGCACCTGTGCCTACATGGACCATACCATGTGCTACCCTGTTTCAGGGTGTTATATTCCCTTGGTTTTTAGAAGGGCTTTATGTTTGGAAACACTTTGTAAGCTTTTAAAAATACCATTTACTTTTGTTTTGTCTACTTTCTTTTTATCAAATCTGTAAATTATACATTATACAAAGAGTTTTTCAGTTAAAGATTTTACTTTGAGCTATAATTATTGTAATTATTCTAAAAGATGTAGCCTTTATTATTGAAATTTTATATTTTTCAAATTAAAGAACAAAAAACCTTACTATAGTCTACGTTTTCTTCTTTCTTCACTTGGACTGGTTGTTGCTCTTGTTCATAGCGCATCATAAATGTACTGTAACTGTAAATGTACTGTGTACTGTACTGAAAGTTCAAATGTGAGTTATGTGGATGAATGTGGCATTATGAACCATCCAGGGCAGTGGGTATCAACAGAATAATCTCTATCGTTACTTCCAAAATAACTCACAACCTATTCATTCAGAATGACAAGTTACCTAGGCATATATTTGTATTATCAGGACCTTAAATAATCAGTGTTCTTTTAAACCTCTCGAATAAGTAGGAGTAGTGAGAATAGCCTGTGAAGCATATGACTCATATGTTTTATAACCCAGAGTTCTCACTTTATGGACAGATGAGGGCAAGGAAATGCTTATCCCAGCTGGGCAATGCCCGCCTCTTCTTCCCAAAGACCACAGACTTGTCTGATAAAGGCAAGTCATCTGTCAATTTTTGACATTCCAGCCAGATACAGTGTGTAAAGTACATAGTGAAACAAAGACACATATGCTAAATAACAATTCTACACAAAATAGGTGCAAAAATTTAGGACAGTTACAATAAAACAGAACAGAACAAAGGGCAAATTCTATAAAAAATAAATACAATGGACTGACTGAAGTTTTGCAGTGCGAGTGGTGTAGTGAGATAAATGTAGGATATTAATATTTCAGCTGAAGCAGAACAACATAATACATTGATGTGAGCATTGTAAAATAATTTTGCAACAGATTAACTAGCACAGGCTTATACTTACTATTGGCCAAGTTAAGACAGAGGAGAATTCTGTATCTGTTCTCTGCTTATGATTAATCACAGATGCCAATTAATGGTTTATATATAACAGCCTTCAAATCTGTAACATTATATAATTTCAAAATGTCCGTGTTCAGCCCCAGTAAAAAATACACATTCCGAGATGCTCTTGTACCATATCTGGATTTCTGCAAACTGGCCTTTGAATTTGACCATAAAAAAACACACACACAGTATCTGTGCACTATCAGTGAAGCTTTTTTCAGTCAAGATAAATTAAAAAGCTGCTCAAATAAATAGAACAGCACTACATTTCATTTTGGCAGGTTTGAATATAGTGAATGCGTTCTGATTTGCAATTCTATAACAAAATTATATTCAACAAAACCACAGCTTAAGTTTCACATAAACTATAAGACCCCATGCCTGGTCTGTTAATACTTTGCTTCCTGGTAGGGTTCTGTGGTACAACAGACTTAAAGGCTCAGTCCTGACTTCCCGTAACTACAGATTCCAGATGTTCACCAGGCTAATGTGTGATGTAATATCTCCAGTATGTTGTGGGCTGTGGGTCTCCCGTGGGGGGTCTATGTCCACTGGGACATGCCTGTTACATCTATAGTGGGAACCAACCAGGGGATAATTTAGCAAGGTTCCCAAAATTTTCAACTGACTCTCAACAATTTTGAGAAGCAGCAAGTTCTATAGCAACCACAGAGATCGTGCCTAGGAATTGTTCTAAGAATCAGATGCCCAGTGTAAGTAAATATTACACAACACAACATGATGTGAAATTAATCATTGCCAAATTTAATCACTGCAAAATTTGATTAAAATGTGGCATTACATTCCAACTCTAAAAACAATGTCTATGTATTTTATATTTTTCAGATAGACGAGAACTTGTCACTATGTAGGAGCCCCCTGTAAAAGTTTTTTTATCTTGTGCACTGGGCCACAGGTGCACTCTTCTAACAGAAATATGTTTGAGAGCTCTAGCAAGTGTTTGCAAGGTCAGAGTTCCTCAGTTGGCCATTAATTCAGAGGATTACAACCTACAGCCACTGGTGATAAAAGTACTGGTGCTAAATCTCTCAGAAGATCTCAGCAGCAAAAAACAACAGATCAAACCTTGATGCTTATTTTATAAGAATAAGAACATGAAGTTAGTTCATCTCCAATAAACATTAATCCATCTCTCATACTCCTCTCAACAATCCACAGTGAATGGGAACATTTTTCCCAAAATAAAGAAAAGTAAAGGGAAACAAAGGCATTAAAAAAAGTCAAAAAGCGGGTGGAGTTGTAAGTTTTCATTCCGTAAAAAATAC
>JAOUQT010000011.1:2160793-2174464 GCA_025769995.1 Xyliphius kryptos | reverse complement strand
CATCAACCATCCCCAGCTCTGATGGGGGAGACCTAAAACGTCATGATGTCTGACGCCCTCCCATCCAAGGGGGCGCTGAGAAGGGGCGAGAAAGGGAGAGCGGGAAAGGCCGCGAAGGAGACTTTTATTTTTATCAACGCACCGCTGATAACCTTTATTAAGTTGGATATTTGAAGTCTGGAGCTCAGCTTTGAAGCTGTGGCGGTTGCTTTCCTGTTTTCGTTCCTTTCTTCTTCTCTTCTCAGTGCCTAACGCAGGTTGTGTTGGGAGATAAAACACTTCTGAGGCGCATTAGGACTTGAAAGTCCCTTGGCTATTCACTGCACTCATTTGATGTTGTTCTTTGCTCCTTGGGCAAATTAGCATATCGTGTTCAAAGGCCTCTTCTGCCGAACAGAACGCGCAGACGTGGCACATTTGCTAGAAGTCAGCGGCGATGTGTCATTGTGTGGTGGGGCTTGATGTTAGAAGGACGATAAGCAGATTATTTCTGTGGATTTTTTAGCGTCTTCTTCGCTTGACATTTCGTTCCTCGTCGCCTGCAAAGTGAGAGGAATGCAAGATCTTCATCACATCCAGATTCTACAGCCCAAAAAGCCATAGCGATACTTTTAACTGTCCTAACGACCAGATTTTTAACCAGCTGTCGCTCATGCAACGTACAGAAGTGGGGTTAATGTACTGACAGACACCCGCCTCTATTTCTATTTCCGTTTACAAGAGCTCACAGATGTCTTTAATTGGTTAGCTATTGGTTAGTAATTGATTGGTTAATTGATTGCTGTCACTGCTGCCATACACTGAGATGAGCAAAACGTTCCAGGATCAGTGTCCTCGGGACCTGAGCATGTTCTTCATCCATGGTTTAATGTTTTGTCTCTGCCAGAGTCTAGAATCCCTTCATTTATAATTAATGTCCTTATATTGTAATCGTGGTTTAGTCTCGCTGATTGCGCAGACGATGCTTTGAGTCCAACATCATGTCAGTTCTTCATACAGACGGTTTTTCCCGTTCACAACGGAGTGACAGTTCTATATTTATGCCGCTGTTTAACTAACAGATGGGTTTCAATCAGGTCATTGGTGAAGCCCACATAATGGTCCTTTAATGTGTCTTTGGAGTGGGAGGGGGCACGGCGTGGGGGTGGTGGTATCGGAGCAGATGAAAGACACCCCAGGATGGGGCATCTGTGCATTCCAACGACTCATTATTAATGCTAATAAAGACTGCGAGACGCTTTGAAGTCAGGCGCACAATGGTGTGTACGATGGCCGCATGGCACAGCGCAACCCGGCGTGAGCGTCTGGGTAGCGGGTCGCTTAAGGAACAATGGGGCATCAGCCATCAATCATGGTACATTTTTTGATTGCCTTAGAAATAGACAAAAGAGGCATGGAATGAAACACTAAGGGAAAATTTCTGCTTCATAATATTGTATTATATTAATTAACATATATATTTAAACACGTATACAGATTAAGATTAAGATAAGGGATTAAAAAAGGACACTTGAGCTGAATAACAGTAGAATAACCCCCTTGCGGTGCTCAACTAGCCCCAGGTTCGAACATGTTGCCCACCACAACGATACTGAGGAAATTGTAATGTAAATTAGCACCAATGATAATCAATAATATTTTTATTATAATTTCCATGGTCCTATATTCCAAACCTGATCCAAACCTAAAGTGCAGGGATAGGCCTCAAAGCTTGATATCCAGCAATAATTAATGGTTCGAATGGTGTTTAATATAACTGCCCCTCATTATACACTGTGTATCATGGACCCCACCCACATATCACTTGTTGATTAATTGTGGTAAAGATAAAAATGCAGAGCAGTACATGTTTAAACAAAATCCACCTGGGATCAAAGTTCAAGGTCTCGTTCTCTGAGGAACATCTGTCCTGCCGGAGCTCCATTGTTGGTCCCTCCCACTCCCCCCTCATATGTCTCATTAGCATATCAATCTGAATGGTTGACACCTGTTTTTGGCGTACGAACTAGTCGCGGCATGACGACACAAAGGGTCAGTCATGTCTCTGTCGAATCTGTCAACAAAACGATCGAGTGGCGATGAGCCCGGGCGTGGCAGCGGTGGCGGCTGCTGTGGGGTTCTCATGTTGACGTGAAAGTGCATGTTGCGGTGTTGTGCGGGGGGCCGGTTTCATATTCATTCACAGCTGGAGCCACTGATCCTCCCCTCGGCTCACTCCTCTGCTTTCGTCTCTCGTGCTCCGGCAGGGAAAGAAAACAACGGAGGAAAAACAAGTATTAAAAAAGGAGTAGGGGGGAAAAAAAAGAAAATGCCAGCGCAAGCTTTTATCCGCCTCAAAGCTAGAGGCTTTTTGAGCCAGCCTCAGATACTTAGCGCTTCTTTCCATTGTTCTATTTCGAGACGTCGCTTCTTTGCTGCTTGAGTACTGTATGAGGAACAAAGCAAGATCGCCCCTTCCATCGCGCTCGGCTGTCACTTCCAAGACTTCTTTCTTAGCTGGTGGGCGAAAAACATAACTTCCTCAGATGAGTTTGCAGTCGAACTTACTTCTGTGGCTTCTCGCTTTACTTTGGCAAAGAAGCTGCAGCAGTGAAATGGATGTGGGAACCTGGACGCCCGCGGGTCTCCGGTACTTAAAGGAGGCCGCAACGGGGTTCTGGTCCTGAACATGAGGTGGGCGTTTTCACGACATGGAGGTTAATGGTCCGACTTTAATTTTGAAAGATGTTGGGAGAACGTTTAGGCTCTTTTGAATCACTCAATGTATCGTACCGGAGCCATCAGTTCCAGCAGTAGTATTTTATTTAGATTAAAGAGAGAAATGTCTAAGGAATTGGCTTTAACCCGTGATGTTGCCCATTTGTGTGACGTTTCGTTTGGATTGTTTGACTGGTCACACAGGTAGTGAAAGTATAATGTCACAATCGGAAGACAAACATTGGCGTCATCCAGCCTAAAACAAGTGTTCTTGAGTGTTCTTCAGGTGTTCAGGAGCAGCATGGTGGTGGTACCCTTGACCCTGGTGCTGTGGCGTGTCGTTAATGGTTAAAGAATGTAAACATTAGGGTTCTAAGTGTCTGCCGCCGCCGCAGCCAGACTCGCCGCTCTCGTCGGGACCATGGGAATGGCGCGTGGTCCAGCCGGCGTCATGTGCCAGGGTTCAGAGCCACGCGGACATGAAAGGACCTGTGGGAGAAAAAGTCTGAGAGATACCAGATGAAAACCAAACATACACACACACACACACACACACACACACACACACACAGCCATGTTCCCACACATCAACGCCGGACTCAAGCTGTTCACAGCAGCAGGTGCACCGCTGTGGTTCTGTGTACGGAGATGAAAAACATACACGATATGGGCTGTGTGTTTACCCGACCGACTTCAAGGTGTCTGTCTCGCGGTAATTCGTGTTGTATTTATTTACCGCTCGTCGACAGCCTTCAATCGTATGTGATCCCCGAACGGTCTTCGCCCGTACGTCTTATAATCGGGGAAGATGATTAGATCGGACTTCCCGAAACATTCCCCCCCCCCCTAAGCTGTATACTGGCGCGAGCCGCGCTTCCTTCTCGGCCCCTTCGCTGCCGAAAGCAATGGAACAACACGCTTGTTGTTTATATATAAAGAAATAATCAGATCTTCTCCATCAGATCTCCTCCATCTCCAGAAGATGAGCCTTAAAGACAAGCAGCCTGACAGACTGACGGCGCGCTGGCACGGCGAGCCGCGCCGCACCCCCGCTTTGATGAGATGCAACAATAGCCAAATCCCCATCCGCTTTCTATTTAAGTTACTGAAGCCTGCTGGAAGAGAGGCAACTTCTCCAAAATGTCTCAGAAGCCTGCGCTTTAGGTGAGCGCAAAAAACGAGGATAATGTTTATGCATTAGAATTTCAAAGTGCTTCTTTTCTCAGCAAGAAAATTCAGATTCGAAAGGTTCTTCTTGTTAGAAGAAGATCTGAGGACTTTTCTTTCCTCCCTCCCGCTCCCTCCTATGTGCTCTTTCTCTCTCGCTCTCTCTCTCGCTCTGTCTCTCTCTTGCTCACTCGCTTTCCCTCTGTAGTTACCACAAGAGTGACAAAGCCTTGCTAGAACCCGGTATCATATGCATGAGGCCTAGATTAGAACGTTACTCGCACTCACGTACGTTCCGCGGAATACGGAGAATCGGGGACGTGAATGTGCCATCTGTGTATCGCTGTGAGGAACCTTCCAGTTTATTAACTATATATGCTGATTGGAACATACGGCTAAATAATACAAAGGAGCCCAGAACTGAGCCTTGGGGGTCGCTCCTGTGTGGGACTGTACCAAGCTTGGAGACTATTAATTAGTGTAGTGTAGCCTTGCAAGACGTCGCCTGGCTACAAGAGCATTTGTGAGCATTTTCTTATGCAACTGCGAGATATAATGGGGGTATTATGGGATGTCTTCGTAAAGAACAATTACGTTTGTCTTCGCATTTAACTAAACAAATGTATCCGTATCCATTTAGTTACCAGGATTTACACTCCAGACTACATAGAACCGGTTCCAACGATGGCAGAGCCGTAACCCAGCCGCATAAGAACTGTTTCATCTGCTGGTATATCCCCATAATCGGCATTGCACCATATACAACTTTCAGCAGAGGGAACTGGAGGTGTCAAAGATGAGGATGCTGTGATTTTTTTATTGGGAGCAAGGAACATAAACATTACCAGGAATGACTTTATCAATTTAGGAGAGAGTTAGGGAGGTGGGGTTGATGTGGTTTGAGGTGGAGCCTACCGGCAGGAGAAGAGTAGGAAGGCCAAAAAGTGGACATATGGGTGGATGAGGGTGAGGGAGGAGGTTCTAAGGATGGAGTGCGATGGAGGATACTCCTCCACTATGGCGCCCTCTAGGCTGCAAGGTACCAATGTCAGAACAAAGCAGCACTGGAGGTTTCCAACAGAAACATAAGGATCCATGATTCCACACAAAATATGGGTTCTGCGTGACATATGTTCTGACTATTAGGCGTTTTGAAGCTTTGAGGTTCTTACATAAGCCGCATAAAGCATTGCTTGATTTATTAATACCTCTGCCGGCCTAATTCCTCCTTTCATGTCCTGCTCTTTATCTGGCACGGCTTAAAAAGAGAAGGATTGAGTGATCGCTCTCGCGCAGAGATATGAGAAAGCGCTGAGCGCAGCACCCTAAAAGTGTGATTAGAAATTCACATGCCTTTCGCCTTGAAATCGACGGGGGGCCTTTGAAGGTTCCTTAATGAGAACGTATCAGGACCGGGGTGGAGGCAAAGTGGAAGAGGAGGAAAAGAAACGGGCGGAGAAAAGCAAAGAGAGATCCCACTCTTTGATGGCGACGGATCTCGGCGGGGTGTAACTGGGAATCGCAGGGGTCCTGGGGGAGGGTTTTGGGAAGGCGAGCATGTGATGTGTCTCTGAATTTTGTCTCCAGCAATATTTGTCTTCCAGTCACTTCAAACCAGCGCCGCACGAGAGTGGGAACAAAGGGCGTGCGTCTGCGACCCTCTAGAAAAGTAATTTTAGGACGTTAAGTGACCTGGGCCGGGGGGCTTTTTGCCGAAATGCATGTACAGCTTCTATACATCCCGTGTGTACGGCTGCTTTCCGACCGCCTTGAGGTTCCTCGGTTCTCCAACCAGGTAACAGTGCGTTGTTCACTGTACAGATGAGCAACGATGTTCGCACATGAGGAGGAGCCACATTTCAGTTCCCTGAAGAACTAACACAAGTACGAGCACACGCCCCACTGAAGCTCCTCCTCCCTATAGTTCCTGTGGGTTCCAGTTTTTTGAACTATAAAGCTTCTGAAGTGGAAAGTCATCCATGCCTTTTTTTTCTTTTTTGCACACGTGGCCCCAGCGAGAACCGAAAAGAGTCAAAGTGAAAGTTTTGGCGCTCGCACGTCTTATCTCGGTGAATCAGTGGGAGTCTGCCGACTCTTTGAACCGGCTCCGTTTTGAAGAGGCCCCCGTTCAAAGGAACCTGTTCTGTTCTCCTCTCCCTCTGATGCTCTTTGAAATCAGCCACCGTTCTTCTTTAAATTAGCAGCGGGAACCTTTCCCCCTCCACCCCTTGTTCAGAGCACAGTTTCAGAAGAGCCTGAAAGGGGTCTGTCTGCTGGCTGACTTTGGGGTGGAGGACTGAAGGTTTAGATCGTACAGAGGTTTAGGTGGCTGCGAGGCAGCTGCATTATTAATGTGCTTTGTTTTGGTGAATAGGAAAATTGTTCGGCACTTTGGAGGGAGAACGCAGTAGAAGGGTATTACGATTCACGATTAAACTCCTGCACCTCCTAAAAGACACCAGGAGTCCAGAAGCCCCCACTTTTGGAACACTGACCCCACGGTCCATTTTATCAGCTCAGTCACAGACTATTCTCCGTTCTCTGATAATCAGAACCATGGTCAGAGCAGATGTTATTAGGGTGGTAGGGTGAAAGATTCTCAGTGACATGGTGGTGGTGTGTTATTGTGTGTTGTGCTGGTAACAGTAGAATACTCTTCTCTGAACCTTGTTCTTCTTCACAGTGATGAACATGGACCTTGTTCTTAAAGGTTATCTTAGTGATCTTTATCACTGTGAACTTGTTTAATTCTCTGTAGAGACACCAGAGACGTCGCTGCTGGATGGAGACGCACGGGTTGCAACGGTCCTTTACATGTTCAGAGGGAGTCGTATTGTTTTGTCAGAGGAGCAGAACAAAGCTCTGACATTCCATCTTTTATTTCGAACATGCATCCACAGTGTTTCAGTGATCAGTGATCCCTCAGGATCTTCACTTCATCTGGAGTTCAGCTCTGCCTCCATCTGATGACGCTTCAGATCCAGAGTCCTCACCACCTTGTCTGAGCACCACCTTGTTTGAGCACCTCCACGTCTGAGCACCACCATGTCCGAGCATCACTCTGCTGAGGTTCATCGGTGTGCACCGGTACTTCATAGAGGTTGCTGAAGTGATGTAGTCATTTCAATCCAGGAGACATAAACATGTTTGAGCACCACCACACTCAAGCACCACCACAAACGAGTACCACCGCGCCCAAGCACCACCATGTCTGAGGTTCATCCATTCATTGTTGCACAGGGGTACTTTATGGAGGTCGCTGAAGTGATGTAGTCGTTTTAACCTGGGAAACGAGCAGCTGTGATCTAGAGGCTGTGACACACCAGGCCGACTTCAAAGACATAGCGGAGATGGAGGTCGACTCTGATTCACTAAGCTGTGTGTCGGTGTCATCTTTCTACCGAAACTCTCCATTTTGAGGGTCTTAATAGAGCGAATAGCCACAGAAAGGGTTGAAAACTAGGCCGACACCTGACTTACTGACCAGTGCATTGGTGCGGTACCGATGATGTGCAATATGGAGGCAGGCAGTCTATTTAAGCGCTGCGATGGAGACATCAAACGGGTGGAGCGTGTGATCAGACAGACACTTGATCTCTTTTATCTTCATGTACTGAGAAACCAAACCACAAGATCAAAGGAAATGCCCATGAAGGACTTCTGATAGACTGAGGAACTGTAAACGTCTCAGTCATGTTCTTTAATTTCCCTCCAAAAGGTTCCACATACGAAAAACCGGCCGTCAACAAGAACCGTACAGTAATCTTGAGCAGAGGGAAACGCGTGGTGTTCCTGCGGGGAAATTCCAAAGGTGCTTGATCTTAAGTTAAAAGTTTATTATTATCATCATTATCACCGAAGGGGGGCGGAGTTTAACACAGAGGCACAGCATGAACACTGCTCTGTACCGTGTTCCTCTCTGAATGTTCTCATGGACTGAGAGAGACACATGAGACAGAAAAACAACAGAGGGAGATGAATGGGAATCATTCCCTGATCTGAGGCTGATTTGCACCTTCAGCTGATTCACTACAGGAGACATATAAAAGTGATTCACCCAAAACACATGCAGCTGATCAAGTTCTTTACACCAAACGCTCCAAACCGGGGTTTTTTGCATGAGAGTGTGGTCGTGATAAGAGGGAAAAGGGACTTCCATAAACTGTTTCTACAAAGATGGAACCATAAAGGAACTGAATCATTTGAGTTATATAGAGTGTATGTTTGAGGTGTATGAATGTCGGTGGATCTAACCTCCACCCCACACTGGGACTAAGAGATTCTTAATTTAAGGGTGTTGCACATACTTTTGGGAATCTCATGTTCTCAATCGGTCTGATTCAAAACCTTTTGGTTCATATAGAGAGTGCGTGTTTGATGTATACACTTGTATATGTATGTTTGAAGTATACACCCCACCTCACCTACACCCCACCTTCACCCCAGATGAGGATTTAGAAACCCAGCTCAAACCCTAAATTTGGGGTGGTGCACATATTTTTGGGGTGCTAGCGTTCTTAATAAGTCTGAATCAGAATCATTTGTTTCATAAAAAGAGTTTGTGTGTGAGCGAGACAGAGAGGTATTAGGTCAATAAATGTATATATTCTAATTCAACCCCACCTACTACCCACCTCCACCCCAAACTGGAACTAAGAGTTTTAATTTAAAGGTGGTGCACATACGTTTGGAGATCTTGGTCTGAATCAGAATAATTTAGTTCATACTGAGTTGTTGTGAATGTTAATGTGGTTCCAATCCCACCCCACCCCTCCTTGCCCAAACTCCACCCCCAGATTGAAGAGAGATTCTTAATTTTTTAGGTGGTGCACATACAATTGAAACTCTGGCATTCTAGGTTGGTCTGATCTCCTGGGAAAATCAGCTCCTGTATTAAAGCCGGTTCCCCGTCTCATCCCGCGGTGCAGTTTGAAGAGCTTAAGCGCCCCTTTCTCCCCCGAACACTCCATTATTCACGCCGTCCCCCCGAACGGGGCAGATCTTTATTCACCCTTGGTGCCTCCTGCTGTCTCTGGCTGCTCCCCGCTTCATCTCTTCCCCTGTTGCTTTTTTCAGCTTCTCTTCTGGAAGAAACAACAGAGAGGGAACCGGGGAGGGGGTCCAGACCACGCTGCTCCTCCTTTCATCTGGGAAAGATGAGAGAGGAGAGGTGGAGGAGCACCGGGCCAAAAAATAGAGTCCCAGAATGTGGAAAACAACACGGAGAGAGAGAGATGGTGGGGGTGGGGCGCAGCAGGGAGAATATACGTAAGACAGAGAGAGCGAGAGAGTGTGTGAAGGAATCCGGCAGAACCTCCACCAGGAGCAGCAGGTCTTTACACCAGGGTTTTACAGAGCCTTCCACTCATAGGGCCACCCCGCAGGGGCCCGGGGACTTCTCTGTTACTGACCCCACTCTTTTCCTTCCCTCCATCCGTTACTGAGCAACAATCAGAGGATATTAAACTGGACCTGGAGGGTGAAGAACCTGGGGATGGGAGGTGGAGGAGGAGAAGGTGGTGAGTTAAACCAAACCACCACTTTATTTCGGCGCATGCTCCCCTATGGAGAAGAAATTGCTGCTGCCTTCAGGAACTAACGCAGCCGAGTCACAGGGTTCCATGTGCGGGAGGAGCAGCCACAGTCCAGCACTCCATGCATTTCCTCCTCTTGCATTCATGATCTCTTGCGGCTCGTGAAGCGAAGAACATTACAGAAATGACCAGGCTCTAAGCACAAGGTGACCTCAGGTGCTACGTCCCAACCATTCCTATTCCTCAACCGGTCGAGTTCCTTACACAATACTCCCCAAACCGGGCGTTCTGCATGAGGGTGTGGTCATCCTGGATAAAGAAGACCCTAAACCGTTTCTAAAATATCCATCCCTCCACACCTCCACCTCAGCTTCACTCCACATCCATCCCAGCTCCTCCCCATGTCCACCTCACACTGGAGACACAGCTCAAACCTGAAATTCAGACTGGTGCATATATTTTTGGGAAAAGTAGACTCGGGTACTACCTCACAACCTGGCTCCTCCTCTCGAGTCTCATCTCCTCCTCGCATTCTCATGCGTCTCCTCTGTTTTCACCTCCCTGTTACTTTCACTGTGTGGTGTTTCTGGTCTTTAGCAGGTGCTCTTGCGCTCGTTCCCCCCCCCCTCTCTCTTTTTCTCTCCTCTCCTCCCTTGCCCTCCTCTTCCTGTTCTTTCTTCTTTAATCCAGTCATTGAGTTGAGTTTGACAGCTGATCAAAGATGCAGCGTAGATGCAGGATACCAGATGCACCTACAGCTTTAATGTCAGCCCCGACACTAACCCCCTATCCCGTCTGTCTCCCTTTCTGTCTCTCCTTGTCTCTCTCTGTCTCTCTCTCACATACACACTGTTTGTTTGGGGAAAACTTTCTTTCTGCGTGAGTGCTGCCGTCCTGCTGGCGCTGTCAGCAAATGAGAACTTTTCCAGACACACACACTGAGAGAAAAAGAGCAGAAAGAGGACATACCACTACAGGGGTTAACACACACACACGTACACACACACACACACTCCTCCATTGATCTGTAGCTATGTCTTAATACCTTTTACTCAGGTTCTGCCGAATTAGCATTATTTAAAGTGTTAAATGTAATTAAAACTAATCATTTAATCAGTTGGGTGAACCTTTTAATTAATCTAGTGACTCTTTTATTATTGTAGTGAATAATTTTAGTAATGTAGTGAATCATTTTATTACTGTACTGAATCATTTTACTAATGTAGTGAATCATTTCATTATTGTAGTGACTCATTTCATTAAAGTAGTAAATCAGTTCATTAGTGAATCATTTTATTAGTTAGTGATTCATTTTATTATCGCATTGAATCATTCTATTAATTGTAGTGAATCATTTCTTTATTGTAGTCATTATATTAATTATTGAATGATTTAATTGATTCACTGAATCATTTAATTAATGTAGTGAATAATTTCATTTTTGTAGTGACACTTTTTATTTAAGTAGTAAATCAATACATTAGTGTATAATTTCGTTTATGTAGTGAATCATTTTAGTAATGTAGTGACTCATTTCATTTTTGTAGTGACTCATTTCATTTTGGTAGTAATTTATTAATTAGCAAATCATTTCGTTAATGTAGTGAATCATTTTGTTAATGTAGTGAATCATTTTGTTAATGTAGTGAATCATTTCAGTAATGTAGTGACTCATTTCATAATTGTAGTGACTCATTTCATTAAAGCAATCAATTCATTAGTTATTGAACAATTTCCATAATGTAGTGAATCATTTAATTAGCTGGTGATTCATTATAATAATTGTAGTGAATCATTTTATTACTGTAGTGAATCATTTTATTAGTTAGCCAATCGTTTCATTTAAGTAGTGAATCATTTTACTGGTTAGTAAATCATTTCATGTACTGAACCATTTAATTAATGTAGTAAATATTTTTATAATTGTAGAGAATCATTTTATTAAATAGTTTAGTTTAAATTAATTTCATTTATTAATGTAGTAATTTGTTTCATTGTTGTAGTGACTATTTTAATTAATATGGGAAATCGTTTAATTTTTGTAATGAATCATTTTACTATGGTAGTGAATAATTTTATTATTGTAGTGAATCTTTAATTTATGTAGTGAATCATTTAACTGATGTAATGAATCATTGTATTATTGTATCGAGTCATTTCATAAATGTAGATGTGAATCATAGTATATTTACTAAACAAATCCAACAAAAGTGATTCATTTTAAATTTGAATTTAAGACGCCCTGGTTGTCGCCCACAGTTGTATAAAATCGGGCCGTGGATGGGGGGTTTCGAATTGTGAGGTGGGTAGAACTTGACTGTCCCACACAGAGGCCAGAGTTTGACCCTTAACCCTATTCAACATCTGTGACATGAATTGGAATGGTGATGTTGTGAGATCTGAGCATTGGTATCTGACCTCACTACTGACACCTAGCAGAATGTGTTAGTACTGAAGTCAGACCTTCAGCCTTAATCGTGTGTGTGTGTGTGTGTGTGTGTGTGTGTGTGTGTGTGTGTGTGTGTGTGTGTGTGTGCGCGCGTGTGCACAGCTCTGTCTGTTACACTGAACTTAATAAAACTCCATGATTAATTAAGTCCAAACTAAACCACTTTGGTCATTTTGTGGTTGAGCTCTTTTGTTGGTTCTCTGTTCAGCTGTTTTTGCGTGTGTATATGTGTGTGTGTGTCCTGAAACTGTGGCGACTCTTTGATGTTGCATCCATCCACCCCTGCCGTCTCTCCCCTGCCCGGCGCGACAGAATGTTGCCGCGGTTCAAAGCCTCATGTTTGTCTCTCTCCTTTTTTAAAACGATTAGCCCGCTAAGCTCCACATAATGACGCGGCCCGACTGAAGTGTGCAGTTTATTAACGGCATAAAGGCGATATTATTGTGCGGCTGAAAGACTGCGGGCCGGTGGGCCTTTGGGCTCAGCAGCAGGGGTCGCCGCCACTTTGATCTCGGCCGCCGTTAAATGTCTTTGTGAAACGCTGGAAACGACAACAAAACGGCGGAGGAGTCAATTATTAACCTGCTTCCTTCCTTCCTTCATCAGTACAGAAGTCTGGGGCTTTTTTTCTCCCTGGATGCATTGGCTGTTGCTTTGGTCTTCGTCCTAAACAGAAGGGTCAGCCACGGGTTCAATGTTTCCTCAGGTGCACAGGTTTACGAGATGACGAACCAAAGGCCGACACTTTCACTTATTCATTAGTCTTTGCAAGGCGTTTTGTGTTAGATGGGGTCCTGGGGGGGTGTTACTGTCGAAAGCTCTATGTGGGCGGAGTTTAAACCTGGACCCTGACCCTCTAAATGCAGCACAAGCTGTGGATCAGAGGGTCCACACAGAGGCCCTGACCGAAACACCATTTAACATCTTTGGGATGAATTAGAACAGTGATTGTGAGTCAAGAACTTGCGTCCTGCATCGGTAGGTGACCAGTGTGTAGTATTTTGTACCTGGGGAGGGGAACTAATGTTAAAAGTCAGAACCTATCAAGTAACAAAAACATGGGACGCTCACTAAAATATATCCGAGTGGAACTGAAGCAGCTTTTTGGCCATTTATAACACATTACCCATAATTCAGTGTCACATACTCCGTATCTGGTGTGAATTAGTGATGATGTGAACAAACAGGGGTTTTAAAGCTCTAAAGAGACCCCATAATTCCAAATACAGGATTGATTGATAATAAATACGTGTTTGCAGTTCGCTATCTATGCCACAAGATGGCACTGCATCCACACGGCAGCTGCTTCGGTTCGCGTTGATCCCAAAGATGTTTTGTGGGATTGAGGTCATGGTTCAAGTTCTTACCCAACCATGTCTGTGTGCATGCTGACCGAGAAAAGGGCCTTCCCCAAACTGTTCACAATAAAGGCTAAGCAGCAGCTAATATAAAATTA
Organism: Xyliphius kryptos; assembly: GCA_025769995.1. Lineage (NCBI taxonomy): Eukaryota > Metazoa > Chordata > Actinopteri > Siluriformes > Aspredinidae > Xyliphius > Xyliphius kryptos. The sequence goes on along the minus strand of JAOUQT010000011.1, from coordinate 2,161,161 downwards.
TAAAATACATAAATGCAACAAGTTTAATTCCCGATATTATCAATGGTTAATTTTTTCCTTTTCCAAAATCAAGGATTTTGGCTTTAAAGACTCTAATTTAGCCCAGCCCTGTGGTCTTTGGAGTTTGTATATACGTTAATACGTATGTGGTGGACAACAAGATAAAGCAGATGAACTGAATTTGCAAAAAAAAATTTGTGGTTTTGGGCTGCAGTAATTCAGTGTACGGCGGCACGGTGGCTTAGTGGTTAGCACGTTCGCCTCTTCCCGGTTCGAATCCCTATCTGGGTGGAGTTTCCATGTTCTCCCCGTGTCTGTGTGGGTTTCCTCCGGGGGCTCTGGTTTCCTCCCACATTCCAAAAACATGG
>JAOUQT010000011.1:2004525-2026887 GCA_025769995.1 Xyliphius kryptos | reverse complement strand
CGTGCTCCCATGCCATGTTTAAAGTCACTTGCATCAGCTTTTTTCTTCAGTTTAATGCTCGGTTTGTACTTCAGAAAGTTGTCTTGACCACCAATCCATGCCTAAAAGCACTATGTGTGCCTTGCCATGGTGATTAGCTGATTAGATATTTGTGATAACAAGCAATTAAACATGTGTACCTAATAAGGTGAGTGTATAAAGGCCAGAATATTATTATATAATATTGTACTTCCTTTTTAAATACACAGTACAAGTTTTCTTTGTCTAGTCTGTCAGAATCCCTCATAGACCTTCTTTGTATGAGTGTGTATCAGTTTCAGATAAAGCATGTTATGTAGCATATTTGTTAGTTCAGATTGCCTTATCCAAATGGGTGGTAGAAGAGAATATTCGGGACATTTTCTAATGACTTATCCCGTATAAGATTCATGCCAGATACAGACACATGAATGCAGAAACAGCATGTTTGCCCACAAATATCCTCTGTTTTTCAATTCTGAAGGCCTGCCTCAGAGTATGCAAGCCCCGGTAGGCCCCTCAGCTGTCTGCTGGATGAGAACACACCCATCCTAAGTTCTAATGTAGCCTCTGGTGTCAGACAAACCAACTCCAGAGCTCCGGAGAGACACGTCCGCTCACAGAGACACCGAAACTACATGAGCAGAACACACTTACACACACCTGCTGATCTGCCCGAGGGATATGGTTAGTATATACACACAAACACACACACACACACACACACACATTTGTTTAATTTATATGTCTAAAGACTGCCACTCAAAAGTGTTTTTTTCCCTCATGTTTTTGTTACCATTCAGACATATTTAATTAATAATTCATAATTTTTATCTGAATTATACTGAGATTTTAGAGTGTTGGCCACTTTATTAGACTTGTGCCTAAAAGAAACATTATCAATTTGAAGTACGCATTAAAGTCAGATATTGAAATAGTTGCAACAAAGTTTGGTGTCCAAAAGTTAATCCAATGTCTTTCTGTCGCAAAACATGCATAAATATTCAAAAGCAATGTTCGCAAACAATCTGTGAAGCAGAAATCAGGCAAAATAATAACCAGATAATATGCAGGAACCTGTATTATAATGAAAATAACAATAAGGATATTACTGCTGTTTTGCTTGTAAAAAAAATTATCCTTTTACTTTAATTCTCTTCATCATGGACTGAATGAATTTCAGGAGCTGGTGTCTCTGTTTAATGCAGCTAAAAGTAATGACTGACACTGAAGGCATACTGATTGAAGGTAGAAGTTTGGAGACTCTTTTACAGAAGTTAAGAATTGCCATGGTCGTGATGGTCAAACTAAAAAGGATTTGAGAAAACAAATGAGCAAAAGACTAAGTTACAACTGATGGAAGCCTTGGTCAGGCAAAGCGCCATATATGGATGTGAAGTGCACCTGGAAGTTGTTGAGAATTTCATAGATGAAGATGATTACCACTGAGCAAGTCTAGTAGATGGCCAGAACAGAAAAGTTGTTACTGAACCACAACAAATCCCGCATGTTACATTGAGTCTTCCACATAACTGCATTGGATGATATGTAATGATGTGACTTGAGGAAGGAGTCAGAAGACGTCGAAGACAGATAAAAACCTGGATGGACAACAATACGACATGGACTGGATTATCAGGCTACTCTGCTACAATCAACAAGAGACAGAGGGCACTGGATAAAGCAGACTCATCCATGCAGCCAAACATTGTGAGGCGATGACGGTTTAAGACATGAGTGTACATCCAGTTAACTTTAATAGAAGATATTCTCATTTTTTACATTGTATAGTGTATTTGTATCTAGCTTTGGCAGTACACAGCTATTCGACACAAACTATGTGTTACATTCACATTCATACCAAGGAAATGTTGTCAGTGCTCTGTACGATCAAGACAGATGTCTATACCCTTATAAGGTCGCTGCATCTCAGACCGTTCCTTTTATTGTTTCCATGTGTGTAAGTTCAGAGCACACCATTTTTATGTCAACGTTAGTAATGTTTACCATGTAACACCATGGCGATAGACTAGTTTTATAGAGCTCGGCACATACTGAATGATGTGTGCTCTACATTGGAGGCTTTTGTAGTAAGAATAATGCACTGAATGATCATGATTATGGAACACCTGTTAGGTAGCATATAGTCACTGATAAAGTTCCCCAATTGGTGGGTTAAAATTGGCTCTCATTATGACGTTTACCTGGCAACATTAACAGCTATAGATATGAAGCTGTATATGGCTGTTATCACAAGTGTACCTAGGTTGGCGGATCCATCAACAAACATCCAGCCAAAAGTCACAGAGCAGCCGGAAATTCTGATTGATCCGAGAGCCGAGTGTTGAAATAGCGAGGCAAAATGGCAGAGCTGCTGAATTTGGAATGAGATGGATTGCATATATAGGATATACTCCACCGTGTGGATTCTGTTCACCAAGATCTGCTTGCTGTAGTTAATCAGAAAGATGGACCGACCTGTGATTAGCCAGGTGTTATTAATCCAGTGATCATTCAGTATATATGAATTTGCAATACAATGATAAATAATTAAAGCACCACTAATGGGGCAAGTGACAACTATTATTTGCCTAAACAAATTCAAGGAAGTCCAAATATTATAATTACTAGTGTTTTTATGTTTAACAGTGAGATAACCAAGGGGTGAAATTATGCATTTGTGTCAGGAAAAGGTCTGCGGTTGCCATGCAAGTGGCGCTTATTGTATCTGCCACTAAGTAATTGCATCATATACTGTGTTTGTTTCTTTCATGTGCAGAGCAGAGAACCACACAACAGGGCCAGGTTTACTTCCTCCACACGCAGACTGGGGTGAGCACCTGGCATGACCCACGTGTGCCCAGGTAACAGATCTGAGAGAGCATCCAACCCAAAGTGATTAAGGGTTGGTTGGTCATCATAATTAACCTAAAGGTGCACACACGTACATTTCGTCTATTTCCTCAAGACTCAGAGCAAAGTTCATAATATACATAGAGGACAAAAAAGCAAGATAAAAATCGCACACACAAAGTGAACCATCACCAAGCCCTGGAATGGCATAGACTTGGCAGAAAGTGTTACAAATTTACTGAGATCAAAACAGAGAAGAAGCACATTAAACCCTCAATAAATGTCCCATTGCTCTACAAAAAGACACTGGCATGTTTGAACTTCAAAGCAATAAGTTCAATGCAGTCACTCATACGCCGGGGACTCTTGGAGTGAAATCTGTGTACTGGCGTCAATATTGGAAAGGTCTCTGGCATCTCATCTGGCTTATGGCGGCCCCTAGTAGCAACAGGAGAGGGGGGTATTATAGCATTTGTGATGGATACCAATTTTTATATTTAAAGTGGCTCGTAAAAGTATGTGAACCCTTTCGAATTACCTGGTGTTCTGCATTAATTGTTCCAGTTTGACTAGTTATATTATGGTTCACTTACTTTTCCTCCAGCACTGTGAATGTTTAAGAGAATATGTTCAATAAAGACAATATTATAATTATTTTTTTGATATGAGGTTAAGCACATTGTGTTTGTCTGTACCTAGGATTTATATGTAGATCAGATCACATTTTATAACTAATTAATGGAGAAAACCAGGTAATTGCTCTTGCCATCCCTCTAATTTATAGGCCATTATTAATACTTTATTATTATTATTATTATTAGCAGTAGTAGTAGTTGTAGTATTAGTATTAGTAATTATTAGTAGTAAAAAGGATGCGGTAACTCTGCTTAAGAGGTTACTGACCCATACAAATCTCACAAAAAACCTTTGCTGTCACCGTCCGGCTTGCTTTTTAGGTACGCCTCAAAAGAGCAGCACACTGCTCCAGGTGTTAACATCTGGATGCGTTTAATGCAGAAAATAATTGACCTACATGGATCAATAAAGTAATCAAAATAAACAAAAAATAAACGTAATGATTATATCCATGTAAAAAAATAACTATATTGAATAGGATGGGATAAATTATTCCATTTTTACACAACTTCCAAAGTGTCCAGTTTGACTCAAGCCTTTCTGATCAGTCTGTTAAGTTTTTAATCACATTGGTAATGGGTAATCATCATCATCATGTACGTTCTCATGTGAAGCCAGCTGTGAAGCCAGCTATTCAAACTGCTGCCCGTGCTGCATCATAAGGAAGTGTAACACACACAGGGTGGAAACACTATTCAATCTCTTCCACTTGCATAAACGCACAGAGGCCCATGATTTCCTGGTTTAACTGTAACTGACAGGAAAAGAAGAGAAAGCACAGACTCCCTCTCTTTCCCTCTCTGTCACTGACTGCATTCAGACTGATGATCTATGTATGATGGGTTGCATATATTCTGTTGTACCTCTCATGCGTTTATGAGTAATGTTGTTTAAATCTCTGCAACTGTCTTGAAAGTGTGAAAAGTGATCCTGTTTTTAACATAAACAGAGCGTACATTGTCTGAGGGAGGAACCATGACTTAGGGTCAAAACACATCACATGAGACTGTTATCCCACAACTGTCTTCTATCTAGTGTCGCATTTAGTACAGAAGGACTGATTTTGTATAGATTTTTAAAATGTGAGATACAATGATTTTTATCTCATGCATTTTATTTTTAAATAAATACAATGGTTGTACAAAATAAATCATTAGAACTTCAGTTATACGTACTGTAATTAGGCATAATGTTTTATATATAGATTTAGAAACAATAGTGTTTAACTGTGTAACAGGCATTTCTTTAGGTCTAACAGAGACTGTACCTGGCTTGTTCTGCCCCTGATGTGTGTGTGTGTGTGTGTGTGTGTAGGGATCTTAGCAATGTGAACTGTGAGGAACTTGGGCCACTCCCACCAGGCTGGGAGATTCGGAACACCGCCACTGGTCGGGTGTACTTCGTGGACCACAACAACAGAACCACACAGTTCACAGACCCTCGTCTCTCAGCCAATCTGCACCTAGTCCTAAAGTATAACCATTTTCATGTTCTCCACATTTCAGAATGATCACTGGATTAGCAACACCTGGCTAATAATGGTTTGGTCCACCTTTTTGATTTATGAAATTTGGCAGACGTCAGTAAAAACACAAGGTTGCGAATACCCACCACATACAAGCCAAAACATGCCCGCTGCAGCAGCTCCTCTAGTTTGCTTCACAAGTTGGACACTTGCCTCTCGGACTAAACACACTCGGCTGGCTACTGCGTGACTTACGTATGGACGTTTTTTGCTGGTTCATCCACTCTTAATTCACCCGTGAAACCATGATATGGGAGCAATCCCCAAGTACAGCTGATGATAACCCATCGGATCTACACCACTGAGCTACAACTGTCTGTTTATTGTAAAAGCTGCTCCATTTACCATTGTTGGTAAATGTTTACTTTTGTGCAGTGGACAGATCATCACCTCATATGAGAGCCCATTGTGACATCGGGTCACTTTATCAGCCACTGCCAGTTGTTCCTAATCAATTTATCATCTAGTGTATTTTGCAGTAGACATTTATATTTAAGTATTGTTAATTATTTGTCTCTGTCTTTCTTACAGTCCAAATGGATCTCGAGGTGTAGAGACTCCAAACCTAAGGTACATTTTCATTTTAACACTTTGTAAAGAGCTCTACTAATAATGATTACTATATTATAACTAACACTGTCGGAGTGGCATGGTGGCACAGTAGTAGTGCTGTCATTTAACAGCGAGAAAGAGAAGGACCTGGGTTCAATCCCCAGGCGACCTGGGATATAATTTCTGTTTGGAGTGTGCACGTTCTCCCTGGGTTTGCGTGGCTTTTCTCTGAGAACCCCCTAATTTCAAAGACATGCATGCTAGGTTAATCAGTGTTCTTAAAGTGGGCCTTAGTGGGTGACTGTGTCTGTGCACTATGATGGATTGGTGCCCTGTCTCGGGTAATTTCGATGAATTATTAACTGAGCCAATAAGGTGTTACAAAATGTTTAGGTTAGTTTTATTTTTTTTCTTTTGTATTACCTGGCCGCTTAGTTTTATTCTGACAGTGTAATTGTGAAAGAATAAATCCAAGCAAATTAAAGAACTGCTTTCGGTCAATTTCTGCTTCGGAAGACCTAATATTTGGGTATTAGATCAGAGGGCAGGAAAACTAACTCTCTTGTCCCATAGTTAGGGAAGAATGTAATAAATTTAGGAAGTTGGAGCATAAAAAATAACATTACTGTAATTCACTTAGCCATGATCCCGGGCGTCCATGCTAGCATAACGTCTGATGCTAAAACTAGTAGCCAGCCTTATCAAATCATACTATATCCGGCTTAAAAATGCACTCTGAGCAAATCTACATGTGACTGAACTATGCAATTTTAAATGCACCAAAAATGTATGTATCGAAATAATCTCAATTAATCACTGCATGTAATTTATTTAATTAATTTTTAATCTTTTGACAGAATTAAATATAACTATAATGTCATGTCAGTTACCTTTGAATTGGTTTAGTTGATGTACTGATGTAGTAGCCTCACAGCAAGAGGACCCGGTTTCGATCCCCGGATTGGGGGACCTGGGAATTTCTGAGGATGATGTTAAACAATAAATGAATAAATAAATAAATAAATAAATAAATAAATATATGATGTATTTAATTGTTACAATACTGACTCAGCTGCCTGTATACGGTAGCTCGGTTGGTAGTGTACGCTATTGCAAAATACAGGAATGTTATAAACTGGTGTTTGCTCATATAGGGCTGCAATAGGTGACAAGTTATTGGGATGCTCAGTCATCCTATGCCACAGAGCACATTTGTTGACGACGCTGTGTGACGAATTGAATACTGAATCAAGCAATGTGTCTCTCTCTGATCAGACTCGGTTTAACTGCAGAACACTGTGCCAATTAAAAAAATGAAGTGATTCACTGATCCATCACTATAAACCTAAAATAATTTGATAAGTATGCCTGTGTGAAGTGCTTTAATAAGGGGTTTGAAACCCTGTAGCATCCTCTCTGTGAGCCCAATGTTTATTTGCTATCATAAAGAAACTTTTATTGGTTGTTAAAAGTGCACAGTGGAACATGTGGTTGTTTCTGGGTCCATTTCCAAATCTGTAAACATTTTTGGCAGTAAGAGTGTTACATTTTGCTTTTAGTCCAGACGAGGGAGAGGCTGAGGAATTAGAAGCACGATTCAGATTAGAGTTCATTTTTTCAGGGATTTGCTGTGTTGTATGCATGGTGTGTGTCATAGATGTCAAATTGAATGAACTTAAAGAGAGCAGAGTTCTGGTTATGCCTGGGGTGGTTCAGGATTTCGCCTGAGGAAGACATTAGAGCGGTGTATGCGTGCATTTCTGGCTTATGCTTGGGCCATCTGTCATTTATCACAGGACGTGCTAAAAAATAGAAACTTATCGTATATAAAGACGGTGTAGGTGCAACCTTAGAATGTAACAGGCTTGACACTTTAATGAACTGGGTGTGTGCTTGTTATTTAATTCTTGATTCCAAAAGCATTATTATTATTATCATCATTATTATTATTATTATTAAGTTTGACTCATGGCTTTATGATTGATTATACAATGTATACAGCACTGAGCAAAAGTCTTTCTTAGTACATAATGTGCTTGTAGTTATTTATTTTTCACGACCTTCTATATAATTATATGATTTTATTTGCACAAACTACTTCACCGTCAAAAATTGCTTGAAAATGTCAGTTAAAAATGGTGCATATTGCATGAGACATGAAATTGTGCTGGGTTTTGAAATAAAACAGAAGCAAGTGTGACAGTCAAAGTCTCCAGAAGAACTGTGACATAGTTCCCAAGACACTCTTTAGTACTTTAAAAGAGGCATGCTGAAAAGTAAATATGTGTAACATGGGCAGCACGGTGGCACAATGGATAGAGCTGTTTCAAGGAATTTGGGGGCCCCAAGAAAACACCCGAATATTAACAAGGGCCCTCTAACCTTTACACCTGAAAAATCTACTTACAGCTGTCTTGTTTTTTTATTTGTTCTTCTTCCTTTCTCTTCTTTTGCTTATGGCTTTCTGACTGTCGCTTCTGGCATTCGCTACGTGCTGCTGGAGTGCTCCTTAAATTTGCCAGAATCTCAAACCTGGCTGCCTGCCTGCTGTCAGCAACTGGGGAGGGGCCCCCTTGGGCGGATATTAATTACAGTGTCATGCTCATGGACCGTCACAGAATTTAAAGGGTTGCTCACACAGTTTGTTACTGTATTTAATTCTTAACCTTTCATTGTCTGGGGGCCCCAGGCCAGCTCCGGGCCCCAAGCAATTGCATGGTTTGCTTGTCCAATTGCAACGGGCCTGAGTATTTTTTAAAAGAGTTGAGCAAATTCTTTTTAACTTGACGATTGGGACATACTGTAGTCAAACATTCTAGCAGACTATCCCTGATTTAGACATAATCTATGACCAAATGTATACGAACAGCAGATCATCACATTCATATAAGCTGGATGAACATGCGATTACAGATTTAGTCTCCAGTTGCTCTTGTAATAACCTCCATTACTCTGGGAAGGTTTTGGATTAATTTTTGGAGTAGTATTGTGCAGATATTGCACGTTCAACTACAAGCACCTTAGAGAAATCAGGCATTGATGGTGGTCAAAGGTGGTCTGGGCTTCAAACTTTATTCTACATTTATTATTGCAATTATGGCACTTTGGAAAATGCTCTTATTCAGAGCGACTTACAGAAGTACTCAATTATTCGGAATGTCTTCACTAGTGCTAGGAACCTAGAGCTAGTATACTTCCATAAATTATCCATCTGATATCATTACAACAAATACAAGCTAGAATATTCCTACCTCACAAAAGTCTCCTAATTGACACAGAAAAAGCAAACATACGCTGTAGTTATACAAGGAACAAAGTTAGTGCTCAAGTAGGTCTTTTAATGCCAACATTGACCTATCATAGCTTTATAATTCTTAGTTTGTGCACAAGCACATTATCATGCTGGAGCATACACTCACTGGCCACTGGTACACCTTGCTAGTAAACGTATTGACCTTCTTTTGCCTTCAGAACTGCCTTAATTCTTTTTGCCATACTTTCATGAGAGATGGTATTCCACATTCCTTGTTGAAACGATTGCTTTTTGAGTTACTGTTACCTTTATGCCATCTCAAACCAGTCTGCCTATTGTCTTCTGACTTGTCATATCAACAAGGCATTTGATGTACAACAGCTGCTTACTGTATATCTTCTCTATTTCAGACCGTTATCTGTAAACTCTAGAGTAATTTTGTGTTAAAATCCCAGTAGATCATTCAGAAATATTTAGACCAGCCCGTCTGGCATCAACAACCATGCCACGTTCAAAGTCCCCATTCTTCCCCAGTCTGATGCTCAGTTGGCACCTCAGCAATTTGTCTTGACATTATATATATTTGTGTTAAGCAATTGAACCTGATAAAGTGGTTGGCGAGTGTATTTGGGCCTCATTATACCCTTGCATGGTCCCTATGTGATGTACGGCTATGATGTACATGTTTTCAGTCCATTGGTCCATGGTTTTCCATTGCCACAGTACTCTCTGAAATATACCTGGTGATGTGACAATACACCTGGTGATGTCTTTACAATTTTTCAGTACTGTATATTTAGCGTTTCTCTGCACCTCTGTGATGACGTCTGGTAGCTGAGCTAGACAGATCAGAAACGGTTTGCAAAATCAACAGTATATGCAGATATCACAAATGGCTCGTTTGGTCTGAGGGTCTGTATTCATCAGATGCTTCAAGCTGCCTAATAGATGATTTAGCCAGATTATTGTCTCAAGCTTCCCGGGACCAGATTTGCCAAGTGGAAAGATATATATATATTTTCATTGTTAGCAACATCAGACTATAATTCACTACCATCAGAACACCCACTTCACCCGGTCCAGATCACAAAGATTATCTTTGTCCTTAAACTCAGAATGCCAAATATGGACAATGTATTATGAACACTGCAAGCATTGTGACTTCAGAAATGCAGACGAGGTGGTTATAATTATGTTCTGCACATGTGTCTCAGCTGTGTCTTGGCTATATTTGTATAAGTTTTAAATGTTTCTTTTTTCACCCCATGGCTATGGTTTCCATATAGACCTGCGTTGTGGCTATGTCTGCCTTCTAAGGATTTCCAAGACTTGGTTTCCTAAGAAGTTTTAAGCGTGAAGAGGTCATTGCTGAAATTACAGTTTGAACAACCCCATTGACTTCAGCGGAAATTGAGGTGCCTGGGCCAGTGATAAAGTGCATAGCATGCACAGACGCCCATGCCGGAGCCCAAACCCTGGGGAAAGCATACTCAGCACCACTGTTAAGTAGCATGTGGGTATGTTGTATGCACACTTGGCTCCTACTGCATAAAGAGGCTTTTGATAGTACAGTGATATGTGTGTTTGTTTTACATGTGAGCCACCACCTCAGACGATTGGGGTTTATTCACTCTTACTAGGAATTTGGCACACCGGAGAGTTCAGTAGTTCACAGGGCAGTTTGCATTACAAAGAGTGGCATGAAGGAATGAATCAGCAATTCTATTAGCTATGAATGTGCACACTTATCCTGAACCTTACAGAAAAATGTTTCAAGGGAAACTTACCAAAATCATAATTTATGCGCAACATTCCAAATCCCAACATCCTTGGCAGAGGTAATTACATTTTAAACTTATCACATAAGATATTGCAGATGATTAGTAATAATCTGGTCAGCGGTCATTTTAAATTGAAACCTATCACTTTCATAACTCTTTTCAGACGTGTAAAGTTTAATACTGTGAGGTAAATATTTTAATAACGTTTTCTCCGAACACAAGAAGCATTTAACACGTTTTTACACTTGGGATGCTGAAGCAAAAGCCACGAGAGCCCAAAAAACACTAGAAAAAAATACATTTACAAACAATTTTGTGGACAGATCTAAATGGCCCAGGGTTTTTACCTCACATTTCCTTCACTAGGTTTCATTTGATGTATAGAAAACATTTTTGGGCACAGTTTCTGGTCTGTAATGGAAGCATCTGTACTGAATTTTATCCTAGCATCATAGAGATTCTTCACTTTAACAGTAATCTCATATTTCTGTTCACTGGACCACAGTTCCATGAAAGTTTAAAGAAACATGGCAAAACAATCTGGTACGCTAACAAGAAATCAGTTGCTTGTCTGTTTCAGTTTGTAGGTTGCCTCAAGTCATCCACTCTTTCTATCCTATAAAGGCTTGGAAATGGACAACCAATGTAGCAATGCTGCATACATAATTAAATTCAGACATTTTCAGTAAGGAAGACCAACATTTTGTGATTAAAATACAAAACACAATGTGATTTTTAACATAACTGAATCTGAAAGACGCTCTCCATGGGGAGTTTTTGATTCATATCTAAATACAAGGCCGCCTTTATATAATTTTATTATGTAATAGCCATTAAGATTTAAGCATAGAGACATGGTCAATATAAGGAGATATTAAAATTGTAGACAATAGATGATCTGTTTCATGAATCTACGGGCATCCAGCAGCAGCAACTCATGATCATATATTTTAATGGGGCAACCCTAATAATTACATATCATTAGGCCTTGGACACATTGTGCGATACCATGCATGAGACAATGTTTTGGCGTGAACAAGAAGTTATTTATCCAGTGATATGCAGTGAAAAAACAAGAGGGGGAAACAGAGTATGGGTGGATTATGCTATGTGGCTAGCAGAGATTTTCTGTTCAGAGAGAGCTGTAGATTAATAAATATTTTTGCAATGGATACATAGGAATTATGGTTTGGCATGGATGAAAATCTTACAAATACTATACAGGATTACTGAACTGTATGCCAGTGTATTCAGATCGAAATGTTTTATGTCTCTGTCCTGCCATGCTGTCTCTGTCCTGCCAAGTTTTCTCTAGGTTTCCCCTCACTCTGTGTCTTTCATTCTCATTGGCTGTATTTCAGCACTGCCAGGAATAACTGACCATAACAATTTGTAGGTTACATGATTTTGAGTCTTAGACTGGTCCAGATATTAAGCATGCTATATATTTTTTTGTCTGCAACGAAGATCGAGAGCGGATTTCCAAACCGTAACCAACTTTTTATTTGCCTCTGCCCTGGAGTATTGTTGCCGACATGAACACAACGATGATTAAAATCATTTTACACCATAATAGGCATTTGACTAAATATTTCCCTATCCTACTGACTAGCGTTTCAGTCCAGGTGGTTTTACACATATTTTTAGTTGTGTGTGCTGGATATAGTGTTTTCACACACACAGACACACACGTGCACACACAACCTCACAAATTTATAAAAACATATACAAACACCTTCTTGTAATTACACGTGAGGACTTAGTGAATCCCCAAGAGACTGAGTATGTTTATCATTTTCACCAGCCAATAAGATAATTAGTGTGTGGTACCCATGAAGCATCCAATAAATGTAACACGTTTCAAGTGAAAAGGGAATCAGGTTGTGAGAGAGTATAGAGATGTGAGTGATGACTTCAGTAGTCTTATCTGCCTGGTGCATATCACCTACCTGCACAATTTGTGCCCAATGGTAGAAGACTATCGCAAAATTGTTCTTTAGAATGGCCAGAATGAGCCAACTGGCTACCTTTCACATGGGACAAATGATTTAGGATGGCTTATCTTGCAATCATTTATGATCATGTGCCATCTAGAGCAGGTTTTTTTGCATACTCGCGGATTCCCATGTTGTGCAGTAAGTGCCCTTTTTACTATTTTTTTCCTGGCCTTCGAATAGCTGTCAGCGTCTAGCAAAATGAACAAGCTGCCACTGTTTTTTAAGCTATTATGGGAGTCTATAAGACTTCTTACGGACAATCCCAGCCAAATTAAAGTCAAATGTATGTCCAGTTATACCTTGCCTCAAAATAACCTTATTATTCCACATGGGAGTCTTTTCCTACAGAGTATGTTTAAAGCTTTACCCCTTTTTCTCTTCCCATTTACTCTCAGCAGTTTGAGGTCGCTAACCTCAGGCGTAGCCCACTTGTTGGCCTGAGTGAGCTGTGAAAGTTCACCAGTGAATGAGCAAAAACCTTTCTAAATTATACCTCCTCCGTACATCCAGACATATGAGAAACATTTTTAATGGTCTGGTCCAAATAGAGCAGACCAAATGTAGTGTTGTTGGGTATTTTTAAAATCTGTATGAAAGCGTGTGTAATAATACACGGTGCTCCAATTCGGAAAACCGCACTCATAGAAGTGCTGATATTTAGTCTCTGTGGTTGGTGCTTGGGGCCTGTAGACTGACTGTGGCCTTTTTGTGGATTACTGGGTTTCCATAATACTACAATTTGTAGAAAAGAACATAAAGTGCAGTAATATTCACACACACACACACACACAATTCACTCAGACTAACATCAGCATTCTGCAATAAACATTGTTCTCCAGCATGCACATTCATTAAAGTCTAACCACCACACACCACACTTCTGCAAACAAGCACAATTATCAAATATCTTTAGTCTCTCAGAATCATCCTTTCTCACATTTAGTGTTTTCCTGCAGAGATTAACATTGTCCATATTACAAAATATCACAATAAATAAGAACAGCCCCAAACAAACATTAGTTATCTGCAACCCAGTTCTCATAACCCCATATTACCAACATTGATTATATCATTAAATTCATTACACTTAGCTACTGACATCTTTATTCAAACATTTAATACATTTAATATGTATGTATGTTTATATTGGTCCTCCTACCTCGGCTATCCATAGGTGGACTAACCATATTGTCCATAGGTGTGAATCAGTGTGTAAATGTGTATGCATTACATTCTGCCATGAAATGGACAGATGTTTTATCCAGGGTGTTATTAATCCAGGAATTCCTGCATAATCCTGACCAGAAAAATTATTATACTTAAGACTAATAAGGAAACGCATGAACGATTTGAACATTTCTAACTTGAAATGCTCAAATTCTCCCAACAGTCTTTCAACAAGTATTAAAATTAATTTATTCTTATTCAATAGCCTTTTTGTTCTGGTTGTTGATCCCACAGTTAGGACACTGGGACCAAGGTACTGTATGAACACACCCTATATTAGACTTGAGGGCAGTGGCTAAGTTCAAGCACTAAGGCCCAGCACTACCAAGCTCCCATGTTGAGTCCTTGAGAAAGTCTCTTAAACCTCCCTACTCCAGGTTTGTAGTACTGCAACCATCTCTGAGCTCTGACCCAACAAACATACTGAGTGTGGGCCTCATTCAAAAATTTCCAAATAAGCTGAAACTTTAGAAAATGTTGCAATAAAACAGCATCCTCATTATTTGCTCAGGATTTCTTTGTAGTAGTCCATACAGGGAATGGATTTTGTGACTTTCAGGATCTACATTACAGTCCACGGTTAGGACAGTTCAGTGTTTAAGGCCCTGGGTTATTGATCAGAAGGTGGGGCCTGCCACTGTTCTTGAGCACAGAGCTCTCTGATCCAAGGGCACCATACTGCAGCTGTTCCTGAAGTCTGAACGCAAATTCTTAACAAGCTATTAAATGGAAAAAAAGAATTTCACTGTGTAGTAATGTTTCTAGTATGTGACAAATAAAGGTCTCTATTATATTTTACTACTTCGACACAGGGATTGTAATTTGTGATATACTAAAATTATTTAATTTACTACATACACTTGTTCATCAAAATACTGCTTTAGTCCTGGGGACAAATACTTCTTTTGAGTAATCCATTAACAATATTATGGGCTCTGGGTATAAATATGTGTTTTGATCTGGTTACGGATTATTTAATATAATGTTCATAGATTCTAAATACCTAAAGTTGTTATTTGTGAAATTGAGCAATTTTCTCAGACAGGGCTTAAAACAAGCTCAATACCTAGTAATTATAATAGATATGTGGTCTAGAACCACTCATGGTTTAGTTGGTCAGTTGGTTTGGCAGGTGTTTAGTAACAAACCACACTGTTAGTGTCCTCTGGATTTTTCCCTTGCAAAAGCTATTAACCTACGAGAACTGGTTCTATTGTACTGTGTGGGGCATTTTGCTGGCATGTTGTCCACTTAAAGTGTAAGCGATCTCTTCTCCAATTATTCTGCCACCAATCACATGGTGTGAGGGTTCACTGAATGGTATGAAAATAAGGCCACCACATTTAACTGATCAGCTATATCATCATCATCAAAACAGTCTAATAGAAATCATGCACACTGAAGTTGTTATTGAAACTTCTTGAAAGTTATGTAATGAAAATCTCCAAGCAAACTCTACAGATGATTATTTTCCAATGAGGTAATTGAGCATAAACTCTTGGTGTGTTTTCAAGTATTTCTGCAATTTCGGTGTAAAGCCCAGCAGGTCTCATGTGTTGTAATTGGCTATTTACGTGATGGCTCAGTGGTTAAGATGGACTATTGAATAAAGTTCTTGATTTCAAATATTACCTCTGCCAAGCTGCTCCTTCTGGGCTCCAAAGAAAGGCCTTAACCTTCAGCTTCATCTGCCAAATACTATCAATGTAAATGAGTTAAAGCTACTTAAGGACTGGCTAACATAGTATTTGTACGGTCCTTGTATGTAAACACCATTGTGGCATTGCATGCTGGTCATCTCAGAGTGAGGGCATCAAGTGCTTCATTAAAATATTAGGCCATTCTCGTTGGACAAGTCTAAGTTCAGTGAATTGCTCTAGTATTTTAACAGTGTTTCCACCATCTTGTATCATTTTAGCAGCATTCAGGACATAACTATGAGTTATTTCTTCTGTCATTCTCTCTGTGTCTTTCTCGATTTCTGACTCTTTCTGTTACTTCTTTTCTCTCCAGTCATGTCCCCCAGCTGAATGAGCAGCCAATTCTGTGCAATCTACCTGAGGAGGTGGAAGACTGTTTAACTGCGCCTAAGTATAAGCGCGATCTGGTGCACAAGCTGAAGGTTTTGAGGCAAGAGTTGTCTCAGCAACAACCGCAGGCTGGCCACTGTCGCATTGAGCTCTGTAGAGATGAGATCTTTGAGGTGAGTTCCAACACTCAGTTAGAGCTCCTTAAATAATACACCTACTGATTGAAGCTTTAACACAGCACTTCTATTCCTTCATAGATGATCACCACACATTTTCCAACACTACATAATCAGTGGATTAGGAGTGCATGGCAGGTGGCATATGATCACTTATAAAGTGGCCCAGCTGGTTGTTAGTCACAGTCGATTCGCATATAAAGTGCACTACAACACATTGTAACATTTACCAGGTGTTGGTAAAATGACTTTAGTGATTTAAATTAAGCACAGACAGTCGTAACCAGAAGGTGTGGTGCCAGTGTTTAAGCAACAATTTCACTTGTGGGCTGTTCCTATACCTGGTACCATAGCTGTACCAGGACAGGAGAAACTATCAACAAACATCTAGCCGAAGGTTTTACAGCAGCTGGCTATATGTCGTTGATCTAATAGGCATGCATCAATCTAACAAGGCAAACAGGCAGCGCTGCTGCACTGGGCATGGATCAACTTGTGTTTGGAGGATTTTTGTCACCTTGCGGAGTCTGTTTCCTGACATCTGCATGCTGTAATTAATCAAAAATAGTGGACCAACTCATTATTAACCAGTTGTGCCTAATCCAGCGATTGAATACTGTGCATTTTCTGCTTACCACACACCACATGCTTCCTCTCAGTGCAGCTCATTTGACATTTTGCTTCTTAAATTTTCTCCTCCTTAAACCATCAGCACCTTATCCCAGTGCTATAAACTTATTGCTCTTTAGCACAAGTTTGTAATCTGAGTCATTAACACAGCTTGTGTTTCTCAGCGTACCTTCTTAAACCTTAAAAAAAGCTCCATGAACCCTCAGCTCTCGAATGAATACTATTCTGTGCCACAACATTGTTACCTAATTGAATGTGGTTTAAACCGCCTCCTGCTCATTAGCACACTTCCTTAAACCTGAATCTTGTTAAACGTTCAGCTCCTTAAACCTTCTGCTATTTAATGCAGCTCTTTAAACCAGCAAGAACATGGAACCTTTTTGGAAGAATGATTTCCCAAATAAAAAAAAATGTATCCATGTGTATTAAACATGGAATGAATCACTTGGGATTGGGCTGTTAGTAAAGTATAACTGCACTGAAGTTCATTATTATTAATAAACAGTAACAGAAATACCCGGCAGCAAGGCAGAACTCTATCGTAGGATATAAAGACAAATGCGCAAACACTCTCTCACACACACACACACATGCAGGGCATTTTTAAAACACTCATTAGCAAAATACGTAACCAGAGCACCTCAAAAGCACAAGGCGAACATGCAGCCACCACACAGAAAGCAACCAAACTAGGAGTTAAGCCAGAGACCTTCTTTCGTGGAGTGGTAGTGCTACTCACTGCACCACTGTGGCAACCTATAGCATAATATATAATGTATTATAATTATTACCAAGAACTAGAACTTATTAATAAGGCATTAAGAGGGCTGGTCTACATGATGGACTATCAATTGCATTTTTTTAGAATCCAGACATGGTTAAATGGAGGAATGCAAATTTCTGGAACCGCAATTCCAGCCCACTTTTGTCCCTTTTCCCCCTGAATGTAGAACCGGTACCGTTTCGGTAGACGAACTTAATTAGGCTCCAACAAAAATAGGCTCTGAAACTCAAAGAGTTCATTTGCAGCATAAACAAAAGAATAGGTCATTCCAAGTGAACTGTTGCAAGCTCTTGGCGCGTCTAGTTGTATAGAGTCAAGTAGCAATAGCAACACAGAAGAGAAATAGCAGTCTTCTTTCTTTACGTCTTCTTATTGACAAAAGATTATCCATATTTTTAAATTCATTATCTGTAAGAACACAAATGCTTGGCACTTATGTTTTCTTCCGCTGTACAATGCTCACTATTGATGACATTATGTGATGTATATGAATATTGAATATACAAACAGTGAAATGCATTTTTTAGATTCATTACAAACACAGTGATCTATTTTAACTGTTTATCTCTGTTAGTGTTGATAATTATTGCTTACTGACAATGAAAACCCAAAATCATTATCTCAGAAAATTATTATATTATATAAGACCTTATATAAGATATTGTATAAGAGCCAATATTTGGCATGATAAATGTCTCACTTTTGACATTTGATATGTTGTCTATGTCCTATTGGGAATACCATGTCAGTTTTTGAGATGTGTAAATAATTGCATTCCGTTTTTATTTACAGTTTGTACTTTGTCCCAACTTTTTTGGAATCGGGTTTGTATTATGATACATGGTGAGCTAAAATGAGGAAACGCTCAATCAATATGCTGGCGTGGCTTATCCGTGGATCACTGTGTAATTCAGCTCCCACTTCTCCCACTGCTTCCTTCTAGAATACACTGCTGGATTGTCTTAGGTTTGCTTTGTATAAAATTGGACAGGGTCTAGTGGTTACATAATTTTAACAAGCACAATAAATTCATGCTCCTGCTCATTTCTTAACTTGTGCATTTGTTCCTTTCTCCTATTTCATGTTCTTTCTTTTCTCCATGGACATATCCGGAGAGCCTGTAGCTGGATATTTATTGCTGTCCAGTGGAGTTTTTCCAACATGTTTTTTTTTTTTAGAGAAAATTGAGTGTTGAATTGAGGTTGGAGTGTTTCATATTGTCGAATAGCTTGTAAATCTGGTAACTATACACGAAATAGACTTTGTAAGACATACAACACTTTGCAAATGTCAGAAGCAAACTATTCATTTTTAGTATGAATGTTGTTATAGATAATAACTTTCATGACTTCTGAATCACTTTTCAGTAGAAAGTTATTTTATATTTCCACAAATTACTTTGACATAAAAAAATAATAATGTTTCACAAAACTGTCAGTAAATAAAGCAACGTACACGTATTACATAACAGACCAACTAATTCCTGCACAGAAGATATTGTTGGCATAGCGACGTGCAGTAAACAGTAATGAATTAAAGGATGTCTATATATGATGTGCATTTTTTTTGAAACAGTGTAAATTAAATGGTTAGATTTACATAGCAACTTGAGGAATCTTCCATACTTCTTCTGGAGGCTTTGACTGTTTTCATTTCAATTTCGTATTGCCTTATTACAGACTTAGCGGTGTGTCTGCCTTATTTTCGTTGGGAAAATATTATTCGGAAGCCTGGAAAAAAGACTGGGACGCCTAACATTTCTACACAATACAGTATAGTTTTTTTTAATCTTTCGGCTATCCTGACACAAGCCTCACCCTTTCAGGCTTAGAACCGGGCAATTTAGCTTCGCGTAGCAGGCATGTCTTTTGGACTGTGGTGGAAACCGGAGTACCCAGAGGAAACCCACACAAACATAGAGAGAACATGCATATAAAAGTATATAAAAGTAATACAAGTACCATAACCTCAGATCATGGTTAGTGAATTTATAAATCACTTTGCAAACATTAACACATTACAATGATCAATCATTTTATTAGGTACACCTTGCTAGTAAAAGGTTTTTCATGTTTTGTCTTATGAATGGCCTTCATTTATATATAGTACTCAGAAATACAGTAGTATTCAATTTTTATCCACTTATTGGATATTTTCCATTTTTCAGACAATTCTCTGTAAACCCAGTGACGGCTGTGTGTAAAAATGCCTGTAGATCAACAGTTTCGGAAATACTTGCAACAGCCTATAATAACCAGTAATAAACAACTATTCCGTATTTAAAGTCTCTTACATCAGATTTCTCCCATGTTCTGATGCTCGGTTTACAATTCCTTTTTTTTTTACCCCTCTACATGCCTAAATGCATTAAGTTACGAGCATGTGATTGGCTGATTGGATACGGTCTTTGTGTTAAGAAGAAATTTGACCTAATAAAGTGGCCAGTGTGTGTATATACTCATAGATTATTTATAAATAGGTCATTAAATCCTCATGTATTTTATAACGTTGTTTTCTAAGCGAGTAACGTTTTACAGACATTACTGAAATCATCTGCATACTCATCTACATGGCTTCATATACTTATCAGTTTGGCTAGTTTAGTTTTCTAGATTAGCTTGTTCTTATTAACTAGTGTGTTTTGTTTATGTTTAAGAGTACAAGTGCAGTCATCGTTGTATGTGTATGTGTGTGTATGTGTGTGTGTGTGCAGGAGTCGTATCGGCAGGTAATGAAGATGAGGCAGAAGGATCTGTGGAAAAGGCTGATGGTGAAATTCAGAGGAGAGGAGGGGCTTGATTATGGGGGCGTGGCCAGGTATTGTATAGGATTGAAGTAAATAAGAAGTTTATATAATGTAGAGTAATAAATATCAAATATGTATCTCTATTTCTTCATGATTAGGGCTAATTCTATATTATCGTACGTCTTTTATATTTGCCGTTTTGCCTGAGTATCTGTGTGATCTCTGCAATAGAGAATGGCTGTATTTGTTATCCCATGAGATGCTCAACCCATACTATGGCTTGTTCCAGTACTCTCGGGACGATATCTATACACTTCAGATCAACCCTGATTCTGCAGTCAATCCAGTGAGTGATCACACACACATCAATCTTAAAAGGATGCAAGTGAAATTCTGCAACTCGCATTTTATTGCCGGCTAGCCCGTGCGGATTAAGCAGAAGAAAATGAATGAATGAAAGTGTTGGGTACTGATTAGTATTTGGGAGATTGGGTGTTGTAGTTCATTGGCACCGCCATGTGAGGTGACTCATTAGCATTCCGCTTCTTAGTGGCTACCTATGGAATTGCATGCCCACTTACAAGGCATTCCATAGCATCCGATTGAAAAATGGATGTTGGTGTAAATTAGAGGAATGCAGCATTGTGGGTAACTAAAAATAATCTGTGTTGCTATGGTAATACTGACTCCACCCCATAACTCTATTGCTGTTTCTTCTCAGCCGGTTATGCCACGTCCACCCGACCCTCAGGACTATCGACATGTTCCACTTCAGAGGACCGTCTCAAGTCGGAGACCGCGTGATCCTGAAAGCCATTGTCAACAACACTTTTAAGAACAGGTGAGACTGTATATAGAGACAGGAAGTGACCTAATCAGGTGTTCCAGCTGTTTGCCCCGATGTACTGTTTGTTTGTTTTTGTTTGGGCAGTATGGAGGTAGGCGTGTGTGCAGAGGCGTATCAGGGGGAGGAGTCTCTGAGACACATTAACAGTGCTTTTATGGCTTTCGAGGTGCTGGATGAGGAGGGCAGGCCACGCCCACTTCCTCGAATAAGACCCGAACCGCTGGTAAGGACAAGATGGCGGCGTACTTCCTGGAATTAAATGCACTGTTTGAGACATTTTAATTTGACTTTTTGTCCAGAACAGAGTTTCTATATCCGCATTTCAAACCTGCAGGACATTTCAGAAAAAGTTGGTGCGGTAAATCATTGACCACTTTGTTGCCAATGATGCCATTCCTTCTTACAACCTTTAAAAGATGTTCCATCACCCAGGAGGCCGAGCGATTTAGTGTCTTAGGTGGTCATTCATTCATTCATTAGTTCTTTATTATCCGCTTAATCCTAGTTTTAGGGTCATGGGGAGGCCAGTGTACACCTGGCAATTCTGGGTGCGAGGGCAGGAATAACCCTAGACAGGGCGCTAATCCATCATAAGGCATCGGGTGGTAATTGTTTGTTATTTTTCCACTTATCCAGTCTTCATTTATGTTTGCGACAGTAGATGAATTTCATTGTTGGAATCATTTGTTTCCGCACATTCTGTATTGTGAAAGGATCTGGACTGTGGGCAGGTTAGTCCAGTACCCGTACCCTCACCCTCTCCTCCTGCAGCCATGGCTTTTTGTAATGTGTGCAGCATGTGGTTTTGCATTGTCATGTATAAATTCATGGATGTCGCTGGCGAAAGATGACATCTTGGAGGAAGCAGACATGTCATGTCATGCCATACGCTGTCACTTCATGGCTGAGCGGATGAGTCAGCTTTCTTCAATGGCCTCTGTCCCGTGTTGCTTGTAGTAGTCTTTGCCAGTAGTCTGATAATCCAGTTCGCGTTGTAATGTTGTCCATCCAGGTTATACTCGGTCTTCCACGTCTTCTGACTCCCTCCACAAGTCCTTCAGTTACGCTTCCTACAATGCGAGAGTCATCACATGACCGAATGAA
Source organism: Xyliphius kryptos (assembly GCA_025769995.1). Classification (NCBI taxonomy): domain Eukaryota; kingdom Metazoa; phylum Chordata; class Actinopteri; order Siluriformes; family Aspredinidae; genus Xyliphius; species Xyliphius kryptos. The sequence goes on along the minus strand of JAOUQT010000011.1, from coordinate 2,004,728 downwards.
CGTAGCTTACCTGATTTGATGTGGATCAGGAACTCTTTGTGTTCTGGCCATTGCTCAGTGGTCATCATCATCTTCATCCGTGAGATGCAACGTCCAGAGGAAGTTTCTCCATCGTAGCTTGGTGTATCTGCATCTCAGCAGATACCTGTTGCTGATTACAATCTGGTTGCTCCTGGTGCCTCTTCCTCTTCCAATAGAAGATC
>JAOUQT010000011.1:1889893-1919734 GCA_025769995.1 Xyliphius kryptos | reverse complement strand
TATGTAAGGGGAGGGAAAGAGCTATGTATGTGGTGTGTGTTTATGTCTGCTATCCCTAGTAATCTGTTAAATTTAACAAAGAAAACTGTGAGAGCTATCTATTCCATCATGTCCAACGCTGTAAGCCGCTTTACAATGATTTTGATCTATGAGTGTTTCATGGTAAAGGTTAAGAAGTCACCAAGTCTCAACCACAGTTTACAAATAATTCAATTAGGGAGCAATTAGTGTCTTCAACTATCAGCATGTCTTTGAAATGGGAAAGGACGCTGAATTGCCCACTTAGGCATATAGAGGACATGCAAAGTCAACTCAAAATAGACATTTGTTTGCCCCTGGAAATTGAACGCAGGACTTTCTTGCTGTGAGGCCGTAGCGCTAACCGCAGCTCCACTGTGCGACCACATGAAAACAGCAAATACTGCTATTGCTTATCCTAATAATCATGGTTCTTATAGAGAAGAATTCGGGAAAACAATATACACAAGCTGGGGGTCTATCAAAGACAGGCACACAAACACTGAAGAGCAATTTATTATAACTTATTACTTGACTAACACTAGCGCATGGTCTGCAAAAAGAAAGCTCGTCGACCAGTCCTCTCCAGTTACAGTAAAAACATGTTAAACTCTAATGACTTTTGTCCGCTTTGCCAGAGAATTAAATCTTTTGACGTAAAACAATTGTACTAGCCACTAACAGCCAGCCCTGCATTTAAAAGTCAAACTAATAATGACTTTTTTTAATTGAAAAATAAAAAATGTTATACAGTGGTACAACCATTCTTTTACTGAATGCTATAAAAAGGAAAAAGGAACTGCTCTAAAGTGCAGAGTTAACAGCAAAAAGCAGATCATCAGCACCATGCTGTGAGACTGACGTGCTATTCGCTTGGACTGCTATTAAATTTAAAGGAAGGCAGAGAGAGTCATTGTGAGTAGGCTCAGTGCTCAATGGGCCATTTAGTAATAGCTTGGGCTGAGAAATTACTTAATTGGGAATTTATGGAAGTCCAAAATCTGAGTGAGGAGAACCTCCACTGACAGGAAACAACTAGTGACCCAGGATCCTGTAAAGTACCCTACAACACTGGCTGTTGGTCTAGCAGTGATATTTTTTTCATAAAGCTTTCTGAAATTTGTTATTTTATTGAAAACCCGGAAACTGGTTACTCAGCAAACAGCGTTCACTTTAAAAGCTGGACTAGATAACGTTGAGGAAGACAAGCTTATTAATGAATTTGCTTTGTGTCGTGTCTAACGGCACTTGTGTTTAGTGATTTATTCCCAATAATGCATGGCTTCTCGTGCCTTACTGCTTTGAAATAAAAGAAAATAATCTAAACATGCCAGCATGTTTATTGTATGTGTTGTTTATAATGTGTGTGCTAGTGAGTTAGTGAGTGTGCGTGGGGGGAATCATCCATTACCAGTAAAAGCTGCATTAGGGACTGAGGACTGGGGTATGCAGATTTGATGGGAGCAGTGAATCGGAAAAGCTGAAGAGCTTGACTTTATGAAAATAAGAACTGAGCCAATAAAGCCGTAATGATGAAAGTTGGACTGTAATAACCCCAAAGGAAGTACTGCACTTGTTTATTACCAGATAAAATAAGCTTCAAATAGGCTTGTTTATCAGGCTCTTCATTCGATTTCAAATTTAAGTCAGCAAACTTATCCACTTTACAAAACAGCATCGTAAGAGAAATTTGTAAATGAATCACAAGTGCAGCACCATTATGCATGCAGTCACAAACAGTTCTACTTTTGATCTTGGCAAAACAAGGTAGGGCATCTGGTAATAAGGAGGTATATGGGGCAGTTTAACATGGCTGGCTGCTAAGCACTGAAAAATAAATTTGCAGTAAGATGCGAGAATCTTTACTCTGCAAAGCAGAATGGTGTGTGTGCTGTAGGACGACATAGCTTCCACTAGGGGTGTAAATATTTATTAATTCGAATCGATGCAACGATTATACAGCCAACAATACCATGCATCTGCAAGAGTATCGATTAATGTGTTTGTGTGTTTAATGTGTCGCCTTGTTGTTAGCCGGTATTTTTTTACAATCGCTCTGATAAATGCATAATACATACTCCAAAGCTACGGGTGGTGCTACATTATTATTATCTTCCAACTTCCATTATACTTAACAAGAGGGAGAAGGCAAAGAAAGTGAAATGCTTCACATTTCATACAACAGGTGGAAATGAGAGGCACCTAACAAGACAACCCCTATAAAGGAGTGATTCTGCAGGTGGTGACCACAGACCTTTTCTTTGTTCTCATCCTTTCTGGCTGATGTTTTCGTCTTAAAAAGTTTTCGTGGCAAGAAAGTTTGCTGTGTCTGTCAGCACAGTGTCCAGAGCGTGTAGCAGATACCAGGAGACAGGCCGGTACACCAGGAGACGTGGGAAAGAGCATCCGCCGCCTCATCAGGAGCATGCACAGGCTTTGTAGGGAGGCGTAGAGTTGGATCAGCCTACCATTTGATTTTCCACTTTGATTTTGAGTATGATTCCAAATCCAGACCTCCACGGGATAATAATTTTGATTTACATTTTGTTCATTTTTATGTTATTTTGTTCTCAACGCATTCCACTATCTACTAAATAAAGATTTTCAACAAATATTTTATTCATTGAGATCTAGGATGTGTTTTTTTTGTGTTCCATTTATTTTTTTGAGCAGTGTATATTCTAATATAGGCCACTAAAAAGACACAGAGTTCTTTGAAATAGCACTTTTTATATCGTCGCTGTCTTCTTTCAGCGTTTTACCCTTTATTATCCTGGGGGCGCCACAGCGATTAACTCGCATGTTAAACTTGGCCTAGTGTTTAACGCCCGATGCCCTTCCTGCCACAATCCTCACAATTCACTGGGACACACAGACTATGGGGACAGTTTAGAGAAGCCGATTCATCTACGGTGAGGAAAATTTGTTTTGAACACCCTGAGGCTTTGTAAGTTCTTCCTCTTAGAAATCATGGAGGGGTCTGAAATGTTTATTTTAGGTGCATGTCCACTGTGAGAAACATAATCTAAAAAAAAAAAAATTGTGTGTTACTGCCGCAAATAAGTATTTGAACACCTGTGAAAAATCAATGTTAATATTTGGTACAGTTGCATTTGTTCGAAGTTACATAGGTCAAACCTTTCCTGTAGTTTTTCACCAGGTTTGCACTCACTGCAGCAGGGATTTTAGCCCATACCTCCACACAGATCTTTTCCAGATCAGCCAGCTTTCTGAGCTATCACTGAGAAACACAGAGTTGGGGCTACCTTCAAAGATTTTCTATAGGGTTTAGGTCTGGAGACTGGCTAGGCCACTCCAGAACCTTGATATGCTTCTTATGTAGGTTATCCTGGCCCATGTGCAGAAAAACATCCCCAAAGCATGAAGGTTCCACCCCCATAGTAGTGATGGTATTTTTGGGATCGTACTCATCATTCTTCGTCCTACAAACACGCCGAGTGGAATTAAGGCAAAAAGGTTCTATTTTGGTCCCATCTGACGACAGAACTATCTTAAATAACTCCTTTGGAACATCCAAATAGTCATGGGCAAACTTAAGACGGGCCTGGGCCTGCTGATTCCTAACCTTTTTTAGGATCATTGATACACCACGAGGCAAGTTCTTGCCCCAGTCTGAGGAAGATTCGTCGTGTTTAGCTTCTTCCATTTTCAAAAAATTGCTCCAACAGTTGATCTTTTTTCACCAAGCTGCTTGGCAATTGCCCTGTAGCCATATCCAGCCTTGTGGCGGTCAAAAATGTTGTCTCTGGTGTGTTTTGTCTCTTTGGTCATAGCCATATTGGTAGTAGTCTTACTGATTGTGTGGGGTGGACTGGTGTTTTTATGCCACTAACGACCTTAAACAGGTGCTTCTAATTTAGAATGATAAGTGGAGTGGAGGTGGAGTTTTAGAGGTCTTTGAGGCCAGAATTTTTGCTGATTGGCAGGTGTTTAAATTTCCTTTTTCGTTAATAAATTATTTAAAAAATATACTTTGTGTTTTCTGGATTTTTTTTATTTAGATTATGTTTCTCACAGTGGTCATGCACCTAAGATAAAAAAATCAGATGCCTCCATGATTTCTAGGTGGGAGAAAACTTGTATCTGTACAAATTTACATTTTTTCCCCCTAGATTTGCATTGACAAAGTTGGCGGCATGGTTGCTTAGTGGTTAATGTCTGCGTGGGTTTCCTCAGATTTTTATCTAAGAATTATGACTTATTATCTCAGAACTATGATTTTTAATCTCAGAATTATGATTTTTTTTTTTTAGAATTTGGACCTTTTATCTCAAAATTCTCAGAATTATGACTTTTAATCTCGAAATTCTGATTTTTAATCTCAGAATTTAGACTTTTTTATCTGAGCATTCTCAGAGTTCTGACGTTTTATCTCAGAATTTGGACGTTTAATCTCAGAATTCTCACAATTATTACTTTTTAAATCTCAGAATCATGACTTTTTATCTCTGAACTCTTGACTCCACGGCCGGGTGCGTGTTATGACGCAAAGGCGCGTCCAGGTGACGCTGTTGCGCCGCTGTGCGGCATTAATGAGGCGGGCCGGTGCGGCGCGGCTCTCGGCGCTGCGTCTCGACGTAAACACGTGTGGATCCCTGGTGACGGGTTTGTCTCTGCGGTTTCCAGCATCCGTCCTCCCCCTCTGCACTTTCCCTCGGCGGCAGCGGCAGTGATGGCGGACCCCTCAGTGGCAGAAGCGGCGGAAGAGGCGGCGTTGTCTCCGGCGGTGAGCCCGGGCTCGGAGCCTCCCTCCGTAGCTCTGTCTCCGTCCTCCGGCGGCGCGCAGCGGCTTCTTTTCTCGCACGACCTGGTCTCCGGCTGGCACCGCGGCTCGCTGTGCTTCGGCCTGGTGCGCATGATTCACGGGGAGGAGGATTTCGAGGACGAGGAGGAGGATGCGGAGCTCGATGGCGGTGGAGGGATAGACGGCGGTGGAGGAGGAGGAGGCGGCGGCGGCCGTGTCCTAGGCTCGGACAACGAAAACGGGGCTCCTGAGACCCGGACGTGGCCTCTCGGAAGGGGGTTCGTGCGGGTGCAGTGGTACCCCGAAGGGGCGAAGCAGGATATTCGTGAAACGAAGGTATTAAAACAGAAAACAGCCCCAGAGCGCATTATATCTTTGGCAGCTCATTGTTCGCATCATCCATGCCTGTTTGGTTTGTGATCCTCATCATCATAATCATCATCATCATCTTTTATTCATTTTTATTGTTCTTTTCTTATCCTGATTTGATCCTCCACGTCCTTATCTTCTATTTTTCTTTTTCCTTTATTTTATTTTTTATTTTGATGTGATCATTATCATTCAGGCCAGTCTGATTTGATTTGGGCCCTTTGTAATTTTCACTGTCCTTTTTACAAACCAATTTAATTTGCTGACATTTAATTCGACCGTGAAACTCTCAAAGAACCATATGGAAGATTTAAAAGGTTCTTTTTATCTTAAAAATAGTTCCCTTGGGGAGAATGTATTGTGGTGTAATAGGCTTTAGTTTTATATGGAACTCTTGTTTGTTTTTTTGTGTTTGTTATTTTCTGATGTGATAATCATCCTCATCCTTCAGACCAGTCTGATTTGATTTGTGCACTTTTTTGCACCCTATATATAAATATATAAGCCTTTATTTTTTCCTCTAAATAATATTCAGCCACCAATTTAATGTACCATTCAGTTTTAAATGACGCTCCCCTTCCTATTTACTCCCGAACTGTTAAAGGGTCTATTTACAACCGTGTAAATTCGTCCCTACACCCTTTTAACATCTTCTATTATCTTATTGAAAACAATCCATCATCTGCTGGCGGTCATCTGTATTGGACCCACCCTTTACTGGCAAAACCTGACTCTGTGTTAAGAAAGAAAATACTGTAATAAAAAAGACCAGTTCTGCAATTTCCAAATCCACTATTTATCAAATCAACTTATAATTAAGTTTTGGTGGTTTCCTTCTTACTGCCGACAAGTTTAAATATAAAACCTGGGCTGGTTTAGTTGTTTTTTACATCCTGTAATAATTTTATGTTGTGGGACTTCAAATTGCAGTCTGTCTGATGTCCTGCGCGATTTGGCAAAAAGTGTTATTTTTATTAAACAAAGGAAATCTTTAAACTCTGATGGGCTGCATGGTGATGCAGTGTATGGGTTGGGTTCCCGGGCGGGGCGGACGTGGGGCCTTTACTGTGTGGGATTCTTTCGGGGACTCTGCCCACCCCCCACGCTCTGAGGACCTGCTGGTGGGAACAATGGAGGTACTAAATTTCTCCATTGTTTGGAACCTTTCTGGCACACACCCTTAGACAGTGGTTCCATATAGAACACTCCAAGAACAGTATGAATAAAAGGTTCTGTTTATGGCAAACTTGTTCTGTAAAAATAAGACTTTAGTTCTATATATAACTCTTTTTAAAAATATATATATGTATATATATATACACACACAATTCATCTTGGGAATGACATATACAAGTCCTGCACAGGGTGGCACAGTGACTTGGTGGTTAGCACATTCGCCTCTCAGCGCTGGGGATTCCTGGTTCAAATCCCAATCTGGGTGGAGTTTTCATGTTCTCCCCGTGGGTTTTCTCCGGTTTCCTCCCACATTCCAAAAACATGGCTTCAAGGTAAATTGAATGCTCTGCATAGTGCGTGTATATGTGAGTGACTGTGTACCCAGTGATAGGTTGGCGCCCTGTCCTGGGTGTGTCTGACCAGCGCCCAATATGTTCGCCCCTGGATGGGCATAGGGAAACCACCTGTGATCCTCATAGAGGAATAAGCGGAAGATAATGAATGAATAATGAAGTCCTGCACAGTGGTTAGAGGATTTTAAGCCATTTTTCTTGCAGGATAGTGACCAGGTCACTACGTGATGCTGGTGGAGGAAAATGACTTCTGACTTGCTCCTCCAAAACACCCCAAAGTGACTCAATAATATTTTGATCTGGTGACTGTGCAGGCCATGGGAGACGTTCAACTTCACTTTGGTATGTCCCCCATAATGTTGTGTGCATTGCAATATTTTTAAGCAAAACTATGGTCTTACCCTACTTATTGAACCTTCACACACTGCCCTTACTGGTGCAATTAATGAAGATTGGCCACCAGGCTGGTTCAATTTAGCCAAGTAACCTCCCACACTGAAATGACCGGTGTTTGTTTTATTGTCCAACCCATGTATGTATGTATGTGATATACCCAATTACAAACATTTTCCAGCAAGCTAAAGAACCTTTTACTATTTAAGGAACTTAATGAGCATGCATACGGTCCTTTAAGGGTTTTTGGGTCTATATACAACCACAGTCTTTATTGGAAAAAACATTTTAGGAATCGTTATTTAAACTTTATTTAGCGTACATGAGATTTTCCCTCCTTAAACCTAAGGAGTGAGATTGCACCCCCCCCCCTCCAATCAACAACCCATTTCTTTGGGATAAATAAAGTATACATTATCCCCCATAATCCCTAATTCTAATACCTGACATGGTACAGGGGACATTAGACCGGTAACTCCCTTCACTGGTGTTGAAAGAATTTATTCCTATGATGCCTCTTAACGGCTCAACAGTGAGGCCTGGCGTCCCCCTTCCAACCCCCTTCAGGTCTTGAAGCATCATCATACTAACCTAACCATAGCACTCCCCAGTGGCCGAGGCTGTAATTGACGCAGCCACACCTTTCCTCACAGTGTGCTCAGTGCCAACAGGTCCAGTAACCATAATGAATTAACCCAGTGTGTTGCCACCTGCACACTTGCATGGTAGTTACAGAAAGTTACACAATTAGGTAGAGTGAGGTAATTAGGTGATTGGTTGAGGAACGGCAGCAGACGTAAGTACTCGGTAACGCCCGAATAAAAGCTGGTCTGACCTGCTGGCTTTATTTTTAGAAATACACTGGCTTTCGTTTTAATCCTCTGAATGATGAGGGCCGTTTGTGTGAGCGTTAACGATGGACCTGGAACAGACGTGAGGGGCTTGATTGGTTCTACTGCTGAATGTGATGCGCATTCGGGCCTTTTGTTGCTGTTACACGTCAACGGGTTGTGCCCCCCCCACCCCTCCTGAGGGGTCGATGGAATTTAGATTCTCTTTTTTTCTCTCTCTTTCTCTCTCTCTCTCCAGGTTTCAGGGTTTGACACGTGCTACATCGGAGTGAAGGGCTGCCGCATGTTTTGTATGTTGTGCACATTTTACCTTTTGTGTGCGATGCATAAAGGGCGGACGGTTCCAGGCCCGGTCTGCTGAGAAGCCGCCTTTCTTTGGCCCCCAAAACTCACAGTCAGCATTCGATATGAAGTCATGCAAATGGTAGCAAAACAAAGGCGTGTCACTTGGGCAGGATACAGAATTACCATGGCAACAGCAAGCATAGCATATTAGTGCTTTTCTACACCGTTGCTCTTTCCTTGTACCTCAAGGTGCAGTGTGGGAATAGAACCGGTTACTTGGTGTGCTCCTGTCCAAATGCAAAACCAAATTGTGTCTGGGCATTCTTGACCTGATCGGTATTTGGAATGTTGGGATCAATCCATCTGCCTTAATTGGTGTTTCCGTGGTAACCACTTGATTCTTTGATTCTTTCCTCATACAAAAGAAGGTTCTTTTGTGAAGACGAGGGTTCTATTTAGAACCTTTTAAATGTTTCTACATTTAACCTTCATAAAGAGTAAATATATACGCACGCGCTCACACACTAGCCGTTCCACGTTCTACATCCGGGTTTCATTTTTAGAGTTTTATTAAAGTCACTCACTGATTTGCTTATTAGGCCACATGCACCATGTTCAGGGAGTGATTGGTGAGGGGTAGAGGGGTTGAGCTACCCCGCATCATCCTCTCCACTCTAACTGTGTGGCAATCGCTATAGAGATCACACACGCCAAGCACCCCGCGTCATCCCCTCCACTGTACATCCGTGCACTAGTCACTATCAAAATCACATACGCCAAGCACCCCGTGTCATCCTTTCTACTCTGCCTGTGCACCAATTGCTATCAAGATGAAACATGCCAAGTGGCCTGCGTCATCCCCTCCACTCTACCTGTGTGCCAATCGCTGTCGAGAAAACACATGCCAAGTGCCCTGCGTCATTCTCTTCACTCTACCTGTGCGCCAATCGCTATAAAGATCACACGTCTTGTGTGCATATCTTCCTCTTCCCTCTACCTGCACACCATCTCAATAGAGATTTCACACGCAAGGGCATTATTGATTATAGATTTAATGGATACAAATAAAAGGCAAAGCCCTCACTCATTCACTGACTGACTGACTCCCACTTCCAGAGTACCTACAGATCTGAAATTTGGCATCGTAACTACCATAATGGGTTCTTGCGTTTCTACGTTCATTTGTTTGTTTGCTATCGTCTGCAACATCTCGGATGGCGTGGCTGAGAATCATTCATGTGGTACCTGCTCTTGTTCTAACTGGGGTCCTTGTCGTCAGAGAACAGCATAAAGAAGACGAACACAGTACGCAGAGAGACAGATTTAGTACAGGACGTAACCATAGCACTAAAAAGTTCTGCAAACCTTCAGGTCTGACTGTATGGTGCTGGTTCTTGAAGTAATGTGGTGATTCTGAGTCAGGGTCTAGGTAATCACTGTTGTTTTTTTTAACTGTGCGTCAATGCTTTTTTTTTAAATCCTAAGCAGCAGCTAATATGAAATTCATCAGGACCATGCTTCACGGTCTTCAAAATTTGTATATATGTCATAAGTGATGCAGATGGTGGAGAACAAGTCGGGAAGTTAAAGTAGATAAACTGAATGTGCAAAATGACAAAAAGGTGTGTGGTTTTGGACTGCAGTAATTCAGAGTACAGTGGCGCCCCGTGCACAAATCACGACGCAAAGATCACAAATTATCAAAAGGGACCAAATTGATCAAGTTTAGTAGACGCGTCCGCTCACTGCGTTATTTGTAGTGCCCACTTCGTGCCAGACGACAAACACGACTATGGGATGTGGAAAGTGGGAGTTGCACAATGGCTGGGTTAGGAACCAGCTTTATTACAGACAATATTAACCCTCAATACTGGATCTCTCCAAAAGTCCCGCTCTTGTCCCATTGCTTACTCTTTTCCCGCGGCATATATAGACCGCACACATAAAGGATGCTTTGGCACTGTAACTGTGTGCTTTTCCCAAAAATAGACATGTAATGAAGTAAAGTTGTTTAAGAGCCCAGCTTCTACCTGTCAGAATTCCTAGTTCTGATGAAGGGCCCAGGTTGTGCTTTGCTGCCCTCTGGTGGTCTCTTCTGCTTCTGACTCAAATCTTAAGCTGAATGTTGTTTTTAAAGATCGCTCCCCCCCCCCCAGAGTCACTGCAGATTCAGATTCAGTGAATTTACATATTTAACATCTGCTTTTCCATTAATTGAACTCGTTGCTTTTTAAGATAAACTAAATATATAAAAAAAAAATCATTTCGGTCTTTGAACACAGCGGCGACGGTTTCAGGAGCTCAGGATCCCCACATACTGTATTATTTTGTCAATTTAGAGCTAAAATAATGTGAAATCTTTCGGGTGCTCCATTAGGTGGCGCTTTTAAAAACAGGTCTGACCCTAATGGTCATCTGTGGAGATCCCAGGCAGACTTGTTATTTGGTCTGTTGTTCCTGTTACTCTTTACCTTTCTTCTTTATCCTGAGTTTCAGAAAAAGGCAGAACAATTATCTCTTTTAATGGAGCTGTTGTATGTTTGTGGAATTCCTGTGTGTAAGTTCTGTTAAGGTCCTCCCACTTCCACAGGAAAGGGCCTTCCTACACCTTTCTCCTCAGACACATCCTTAGCTTTAAGGATGGCATGGTTTTGCAGAATATTTAAATAGTTTTCATACAAACACCACACCTCTCCTTTAGTGCTGAACTTATCAAAGCTGTGCGTGCTGCCGCCTGGCCTTCGCAGAACGTGCGAGTGCTTGATAACGGCACAGCCCTACGCCTCACCCTGCAGAACGTCAGACCTCACTCTGAGCGTACAAGCATCCTGCAACGAGGGTGTAAACATGGCACCTTGGACAGCGACGACGGTTTCAGGAACTCCGGGTCTCCGCATACTGTATCATCAGAATTATGGGCCTTCAGAGACAAGAGCTGGAGCTACAACCCCTGGCAGCATGTATAAATTCAGATTTTTATCTGAGACAGCGCTTTCCACATCACCCCAGCTCCTTCAGCCCACTGGAGACAGGGTAACCACGGTGTTCTGCAGGAACGTTCTCCCTCTGGGTCCATGGTTTTAAAACAGTCAGATATGTAAAGGTATTGGTTGATTAAGCCGGCAGGTGGTTGTTGGTAGGTTCTTCACTGTTCAAGCAGTTGTTTACAGTAAGGTCCAGATTTAATTTCAGGTTTCCAGATTTCAGGTTTCACATTCCGCTGACAGGACCTCGTCATGTTCTGCTAATTCTTCTTCTCCTTTTCCTTAAGCTTTTCGCTTTTTAGAGGTTGCCACGGCGAGTGTGTTTGTGTGTGTAAGGAGAGATTATAGGTCTGAATGCAGGTTGGGATGAGCTCCAGGAGCAGATTGTTAAACTGTGGTGGATTGTGATGCAGTGCGCATCGGGAGTGGCTCTCTGTGTGTGTGTGTGTGTGTGTGTGTATGCAAGAGAATGTGAGCACGCACGCTCGGTGAGACCCAAATTATTCCACACAGTGCCCGCCGTGTCTTTCTGCACGTTCTTGTATTTCCCTGGTTTTGACACCTCACCCCGGGTGCGAGTCTTAGTCGGCAGCTGTGATGGGCGGGGCTACATGAGCACAGGCATAAACACCCCCCCCTCCACCCATCTCCTCAGCTTCGGTAGGGGCTGTGTCATCCACAGGTACTGAAGATGTCTGACCTCACCAGAGGGAATGTGGGGGGTGCTCTGTAGAAACCTATTTCTCTGCTGCAGTTTCCTGCTGCAGCCCCTCCGTCTGCCCCCCTCGGGGAGGGAGGGGGGGGCAGCTCGTAGCTCGTTTGCACACCGGGTCAAAACAAACAGCGGTCGAGCAGATCCTTATCGATTTCTTGTAATCGATTCTAGAGTCCCAATTTTATACACCTCTCTTTTCTCCACTGGATAATTGGGATGCAGGATATGTGCGTTTAAACTGGCATGTTGTTGGGCAGCTAGGTGGTGCTTTGTAACCGCAACCTGTGTTTAAACACAGTAGCAGAAGTGTGTGCGTGTGTACGTGCTCATCAAAAGTGCTTCTTAAGTTCCCTAAATCAGGAAACATTAAGTGTTTTAACTCCAGCAACACAACACATCTGCACCACCAGGTCAGTGTCACTGCAGTACTAACGAACACTCAACCACCATAATAATACTGCTCTGTCCATGGTCCTGATTATCAGACCAGAGTAAAGGGGACAAACAGTATGTTCAAGATGTGATCACAATACAGTATCGTGACACATTTAATCACAATACAGATGATTATCAATTATATAGCCAAGCCCTGGGTCCGTTAGGTAAAGGTGGTACTGTAACCTGCCTTCTTTTAAAGCAATATGGGTTGAGGGGGTGTGGCATTATTCTGAATAAATCACGGCAAAGAGGTGTTATTAGGCACGACGCGTAGTGAAGTGGTTGTGACTCTCTCTCTTGTGATTGATTTAGAATAAAGTACACCCAGTGTCATTGCTTTTATTACAAAAGTGTCATATATAGCACTATATATGATTAAACCATTCATTTATAAATGCATTTATTGAAAGCAGAATTGTTAATAATCTGGTTTTCCGTGACAAATGTTCAGTCTTTAACGTGAACGCTGATCGCTGAGTAACAGGTTTCTGGTTTCTGTAACCAATCAAACACTGCCATCTAGTGGCCAAAATACAAGTGGTTTTTTTATAAAATGATGCATTTCACGCATTGATACGAATGTAAAGTGCTCAGAAGTGTACGGTGCTGTCAATGAAGACAGGGCTGGACAAATGGCTCAGCCATTGAGATGTAAGGACGCTTTATAATGTTCTTTAAGTCACTTCTTCTTGTTTTCGGATTCGTATAGAACAGTAATGAGCCGTAGGAACCTCCCCGCTGTTGTAAATCCCACCTCTCGGCTCTTTTTCCTGCCCGTCAGGTGATTTTTGTATTTGTAAGTTGTGTTCAAGCTGATCCTGGATCGATAATTGTTTTGCCCGGTCATTTGTACGCCACTGCTGCATGCCGTCGGAGCACCGTCATGGACTTGAGGCTGTGAGAGGGAAGTTAATCGTGCTGTGATCGGGAATCCGGAATGTTTAACGACCGCCATAATGTTATTGATGAACAGTGAGGCTGTGAGGCCACACTCAGCACCATTGTATGAATGACATCATCTCCAACCAATCAGCACCCACGTGTGAGCCTTCAGCGTGATGGTGAGATTAAGGAGGTTACCTACTCCTCTTTGGCTATTTATAGTGACAGGATCCTCTTCAGCAGCATATACTGCCCCTCCCTGGGAGTATGTGTGTGTGTGTGTGTGTGTGTGTGTGTGATAGCATGGTTGGAATCTATTTTTGATTGAAATAGTTATCTTCAGCCACGGCTCGATTGAGAATGTGTGCCTCCTCCGTTAAAGCCCCGGATGTGTAATGAGCGCCAGCATTAGCCGCACGGCTCAGACTCTGGATCTCATTACATAATGCACACATGATCTCGCAGCCACTTTCTGGAAGAACTTTCTCCCACAGAACAGGGATGTGAGCGCCTTGAACCCTAATCGCAGACTGTAACGACTTTAAAATGACTTCTGCGCGAATGTTGGCGTTCTGATCGCCGCTGAACTTTACCGTGGAACTGGGTTTTAACATTGACGCGACAATTAATATGTATAATCTCTTCTTTATAGTTTTTGCCCTCATTCTCATCCTCTCACAGTTATGCTCGTTTGTTGTTTCTTGCTTTCTCTTTTACACTTCCTCATCCTTGTGCTCTTACTCTCACATTTGTGCTCCTGCTCTCTCACACCAGTATCGAGCTCTTTTACAGTATTATGCTCCTGCTTTCTTGCACGCTCTTCCAATATCCTGCTCTTTTGCACACACTACAATAATGTGCTTTTGCATGATCTCCCAATATCCTGCTCTTTTCCACGTTCTCCCAATATCCTGCTCTTTCGCACGTTCTCCCAATATCCTGCTCTCTCGCACGCTCTCCAAATATCCTGCTCTCTCGCACGCTCTCCCAATATCCTGCTCTTGCTCTCTCGCACGCTCTCCCAATATCCTGCTCTTGCTTTCTCGCACGCTCTCCCAATATCCTGCTCTCTTGCACGCTCTCCCAATATCCTGCTCTCTCGCACACGCTTCCAATATCCTGCTCTCTCGCACACGCTTCCAATATCCTGCTCTTGCTCTTTCGCACGCTCTTCCAATATCCTGCTCTTGCTCTCTCGCACTCTCTTCCAATATCCTGCACTTGCTCTCTCGCACTCTCTTTCAATATCCTGCTCTTGCTCTATTGTGCGCTCTTCCAATATCCTGCTCTTGCGCTTTCGCATTCTCACACTTACACATTTACGCACTTGCTCTCTCGGTTGCATTCTCTAATGTACTCTCTTTATCTTGTCACCCATTTGTCCCCCCCCCATCCTTCCACAGTTAAAACTTGAAGATCGATCCATTGTGCCTCGGGACTTTGTGCGTCGCATGAATTCGAACGTAAGTCTTACTCTTCTCCTCTCTCTTGTCTTTGTTAATTCCCTGGTGCAGTTCTGCGAGCTCGCGCTGACCCTGTGAGCAGTTCACGCTTTATTAATCAAACTGTCTTGTCAAACCTAATAGAACCTATTTAATCCGCTCAGTTGCGTGGAGCTCATTTGTGTTTAGTTATAATGGTTAAAAGCGCATGACTACGTGGTGGGGTTTCCCGGCACCTCAGGCTTTAAATAATCCTGTGATATTCCGTGTCTCTCAGGACAAACAGTGTGGAATTGTGACCAACATTAACACGAAGTGTGCGGTAAAGCTGGTGGGAACCAACTGCTGTCTGTATCCTGTCAGGAGTCGAGACCTGCAGCACATCTGGGTGAGTGCAGTGTCATGCCATCAACGTCTGCATTTCATTAACGTTGGAATATATGTGTATCAACTTGTTATTTTTATTTATTTATTTATTTTATTTATTTTTTAACCTTGTAGTCGTTCATGTATGGAGATTACATCGTATACGACTTCTGGCTGGGGAAGGTGTACGACCTCACGAACCGCATGATCCTGAAGCTGTCCAACGGAGCTCGGTATTACGTCTTCTTATTTATACACACTACATTATACACATATTTGGGTTTTAGTGTCTGTGGGGGGCATCAATAACTTGAATGACATTTAAAAGATCACTAAATTACATAATTATTTTTGGGGATCCATAAGAAAGGTCCTTTTAATGCTCATCAATCTGGAGAGGGCTGCATTATGGCTGACCCTGCATTTTTTTTTTATATATATCTATTTTATTTAAATTTTAAGTGAAAACACACACTACAAACACATTAGGAAATATAAACTAACAAAAACATCTAAAGCACTTGGATCTCCAAGATGACAAAAAATAAATAACTAAATAATACTAAATAGTAATAATATATAGATAATAAATAAAGAAAAAAATGTGAACCTTAAATCGCTGATTTAATCACCGATTGCTTTGAGTTTTTGACATGACGTTGCATTTGAAAACATAAATTTTTCAGATATGTTATTTAAATTTTGGTTAAATCATTTTGTGTGTAAATAAGATCAGGTGCTTGGTGTGTCATCTCATACCGATTGGCGCACAGGTAGAGAGGAAAATGCAAGGCGCTTGCTGTATAGCGACTGGCGAGTGGATAGAGAGGTAGTTGTGAGATGCTTGGCATTTGGTGATTGGCACACATGTAGAGAGGTAAATGCTTGGCGTATAGCGATTGGCGAATGGGTAGCAAGTAAGACGCAATGCGCTTGGAGTATAGCGATTGGCGAGTGGGTATCAAGGAACACGCAAGGCGCTTGGCGTATAGCGATTGGCGCACAGGTAGCGTGGAGAGGATGCCATGAAGCGGCTAACACTATAAGGCATGCTACGAGTTGTATGTCAACAGCAAAGAGGACATCTGACACACATACATATATTCATATACACTGTGTGCAGAATTATTAGGCAAATGAGTATTTTGATCACATCATCCTTAAAACCCAACTACCAATTACGTAAATTTGGTCATGTGCATCTTTGTAATGAGAAGGGGTGTGGTTTTAATATCATCAACACCCTGTATAATGTGTGCTTAATTATTAGGCAACTTCCTTTCTTTTGGCAAAATGGGTCAAAAGAGAGATTTGACGGACTTAAAAATTGTGAGATGTCTTGTAGAGGGATGCAGCAGTCTTGAAATTACCAAACTGTTGAAGCGTGATCACCGAACAAGCAAGCGTTTCATGGGAAGTAGCCAACAAGGTCTCAAGAAAAGTGTTGGAAATAAAAGGTGCAAAATAACTGGCCATGATTTGAGGAAAATCAAGCATGTAGATGTCATTTGCCACCAGTTTTGCCATATTTTAGAGCTGCAACGTTACTGAGTATTAAAAAGCACGACACTCAGGGCCATTGTCAAGGTAAGGAAGGTTGAAATATTACCACCTTTGAACAAGAAACATAAATAAATAAAATGTCAGCACTGGTCCTAGAAATACCTAAAGACTATCTAAAGATTTTTTTTAATGGGTTGATGGGTGGATGGGCCTGAGGCTGGATCAGTAAAGGGCAGAGAGCTCCACTCCGACTCAGATGCCAGCAAGGTGGAGGTGGGGTACTTGTATGGGCTGGCATCCTAAAAGATGAACTTTTCGGGTTTAGGATGGCGTGAAGCTTAACTCCCAGATTTACTGCCAGTTTCTGGAAAACACCTTCTTCAAGCAGTGGTACAGGAAGAAGTTGGTATCGTTCACCTGATCTGAACCCCAAAGAGAACCTGTGAGATCTACAGGGAGAGAAAACAGTACATGTCTGGGTGACTGCTGCACGCAATGTTTATCGTAAACCGATCAAACACCTGACAGAATCTCTGGATGGACACTCAGAATCTTTAGAATGTCATCGTAATAAAAGGTGGCTATATTGGTCACTTGTTTTTAAATGTCAGAAATGTTAATTTCTAAATTTTGTGTTCTGTTGGTTTACCTGGTAAAAAAACAAGTGAGATGGGTATATATTTGTTTATTATTAAGTTGCCTAATAATTATGCACAATAATAGTTACCTGCACAAACAGATATCCTCCTTAGATGAAAGAAAACACTCCAACTTCCAATAGTATTAAGCTTTTGGGTTGATTGAGAACATAGTTGTTGTTCAATAATAAACAGAATCCTTTCAAATACAATTTGCCTAATAATTCTACACACACAGTATATATCCATGTGAAGACACTAAACATGCTAATGAGTTTTCACAATAATTATAATGATTTAATGAGGTAGAAAACAAAGGACAATACCATATTCAGCTGCCTGTGCCTTCTATAGTAATGTTAATGTTCTGTGCTGATATGACACGATAAGAGTAATCACGTGCTGGGTGTGGTAGCTCAGTTGTTAGGGTGGTGGGATATTAATCAGAAGGTTGTGGGTTCAAATCCCAGGTCCACTGAAGCTACCAATGTGGGTCGTTAAGCAAGACCCATAACCCTCACTGCTCCAGGGATGCTGTTGCCATCCCTGTACTCGCATTGTAAGTCGCTTTGGATAAAAGCGTCTGCTAAATGACCAAATGTAATGTAACGTTCCCAAAGCAGAGCTCTTTTGCACAATGATGTGGCGGTAATGCTGAAGTTTGGGAACTCTGTATTACCCACACAGGGTTCCATGAATCGTCCAATCATGACAGAAGCCCTGTCGGTAGTCGCTGATACCATCTTTTCCAGCGGGATCTTTTACTCCACAAAAAATTCCTCAAATGTCAACTCCCCGCTAATGTCTCTTAAGAGGTAGCAGTGTCAGAAGTTGTCGTTTTGTCGAGAAATCATTAAAAACATCGGCATGATTGCCATCAGTGCTGGCTTTGGTTGTTTTTTTGGGAGTTTTTTACCCGTCTCGTGAAAAAACATTGCTATTTGCACCAACCTTTACCTCGCAGGCTTTTTCTACTCACTGCCTGGTGGGTAATTAGCGTGGTGGCTTGTGTGATGTGTTCTAAAATTTCTCTTGATATTATGCTGCTTTGCAGCTCACTGGTAAGTGTCGCTATGGTGAGCTATTTATAGAACGTACTCGCGGGCAACTCGTGGTGCCCACGGGCACCATGTTTGTGACACCTGGTTTATTTATTATGTTTTATTCATCTTACAGCAGGACAGTTATTGTGTTAATAATTCTGCTGTAAATGTTAACCTTCTTCCTGCAGATGCTCCATGAGTGAAGAAGACGGTTCCAAACTTTACGATGTTTATCCACACGTCAGTGACTCGGTGAGTCACTGTTTAAATGTTGCATCTTTACAGACTGCAAGCTTCTGCTCTAGTTTGACTACATCCCGTGACTCATCCTGTGACTCCTCCTTTCCCCATTGCTGTTTCAGGGGCTTTTCTTCGATGAAGCGTACGGGTTCTACCCGGGGCAGGTCCTCATTGGGCCGGCAAAGGTCTTCTCCAACGTGCAGTGGCTGTACGGCGTTAAGCCCGTCCTCAGCAAGAAGAGTAAATTCAGGGTGGTGGTGGAGGAGGTCGGTCACCTGAACGTCTGATTGTTAACATTAATCTAATCAGATTTTAAAAGCCAGCTGCAGACATGTTGATGATGATGCAAATGAAGATGATTTTTCTGATTGTGTCTCCAGGTGCAGGTTGTGGAGCTTAAAGTGACCTGGATCACAAAGAGCTATTCCCCCCAGGGTTCCGACAGTGTCTTCCCGCCTCCGTCCACCATCACGCAGGAGAACCTCTGCAGGTAGAAACTTAAGTTTGTCATCATTTGGTTGAGATAACTAATAATATAATAATGATGATGATAATAACTACACATGTTGCCATTATAACACCGCCTATAAGTGCACCAAATTTGAAATGAATGTTTCCATCAATCCATTATCTTCCACTTGTCTGGGGTTCGGGTTTGGGGGAACAGAAACCTAAACGGAGAGGCCCATACCTCTCTATCCCCAGCCAGCTGGGAGATTTAATCTGTCCAATGTGTCCTGGGTCTTCTTCGAGGTTTCTTCCCAGTTGAGCTTGGGGAGGTGCTCAGAAGGCATTTATACCAGATGCCCAAATCCCCTCTATTGGCTCCCTTTGATGCACAGGAGTATGTAGCATTCTGACTACTCCCAAGTCTCTCCCGGATGACCGAGTTTCTCACCGGATCTGTAAGGGAGAGCCTTGACACCCCGTGGAGGAAACCCATTTGGGCCACTTGTATTCGTTTGTTGTAGAATTTGAGTGAAGCGCTTTTGAGTTGTATATTGGTGCATTAATTTGAATTATTACATATCAATTCATTTGTGTGTAGTATTCTGACTGAATGGAACAGTCCAACTTTTTTGATGATTATTGAAGGGCACAATTGAAATGATCATTGTTATCAGAGATAATGCACACCGGCTGCACCTACTCTCCAAGTTTGGTGTCTGTAGGACTTACTGTCTTGGCTGCCCAACACATTTTCCAGGAAAAATAATAATAACATAGATATGTGGAGAGCATTGAATACATTATTTTAAATCATAAAATTCAGATTTATTTAAACAGGTAACCGATTCCTGATCACTTAACCTGTTGCGGCTGTAGTTTATAATGTCTTTTGTAATTTAACCACTAGATGCCAGTTTTTAATTGCTAGATAAACCGGAATCCTGCTCCCTCAAGACAAATGAGTCAGTTTTTTAAAACAAACCATCACCGCTTGTAAGAGTTCCAGGTTCTTTAACAATCAAATGCAGTTTATGAAAATGTTTGGCAGAACGATATATTTTATATCGCGTATTTATACAAATGTGAAGCAGTCAGACGTGTGGGTTCTTGTGAATGTCACGGCTAGACAAGCGGCTCAGCCAATCAGATTTAAATACCAGAACTACCCATTTAAAAAAAAAAAAAAAAGCAATAAAGCCCTCCAGGTTGTGTATTATAATAAATCTTGGTGAAAAGGTGTAACTGTACTCTGCTATGCATCATGTTTAATAAGACCCCTTTCCCATGATTTATTCACAATAATTTCATGCCCACTTGTACCTTATTGCTTTAATAAATTCAATGTCACAGAACTAAACAACCCCTGTTTAATACAACATGAAGGCACTCTGTGTATAAACTGTTTGTAATTAGGTATCTTGTAATCTGAACACACACACACACTGGCATTGTTTGTGTGTGTGATGAGCATCATCACAGCTGGTTCTATATTACACCTCGATTTAAACCTGGACAGAACTTTTAATTTGCTGCAGTAACGCAGGTTCTGTTTACAGGAGCGCATTTTCCACTGCAGCGGCACCAGTTCCGCTCCTTTACGAAGCTGGATGATTATTACAGATTTTCCACTGCAGCAGTGTCTGGTGTCTCTCTCCTTTTTTTATGTGCGAGTGCAGCATTCTCTAATCTCTACAGGGGAGCTGAACTTTTGCACTGCAGCCAAACCTGCGCCAAGTAAATCTGCTGCCTCACTGTGACTGCAGCTCCGGTTCTGTCAGTATGGGATATTATTCTCACATCAAACTCTAAGGAACCCTACCTTTAGTTTCAAATGTATCTACAAACATCAAAATAAAAATGAGGAGGATGGGTGAGGTGACAGGAGGCTCCCCTGGCATCAAGCGCTCTAATCCCTTGGATTGTCTTTTCTCGTTTTTTTCAGAGTAAAGCGACTGGGTTACTTCGATCACACGCAGCGGCAGCTAGGGGAGCGTGCACTCTACATCTTTCCCGCCAAAGGAGATGCGACACGCATCACGTGCGAGGGCCCGGAGGGGGCGTCGGTCCTACCTGAGGACCCCATTATCCGCAAGGTTGCAAAGTATCCTGTTTCTCTGAAGTTCCAAATTTGAGAGCAGCTTTATTTATTTGTTTTTTTGAGTAGGTTTTGTGTTTTAACTAATAAGCATGAGGATTAGAGGTGAAAATTAAAGAAATTAAAGATTAAGAAAATTACTTTTTTTGTTTTTATATTCGTTTATTTTATATTTGTTTTTAGATCAATATTCTGAAATGTGACTGAAAGACCTTCAGCAGCTGAACAATTTTATACTAATGTTTTGGTTTTTAGGTGAAGAGAATGTTTAAAAAGCATCCTGGAAAAAAGGTGGCTGAGAGCACCGACCCTCAGGCCAACAGCACGCAGACTGCGGGAAAAAAAGTTGAGACTGAAGGTACGCTGTTTAACTTACAATTTTAATTGATTGAAAATTAGATTTTATTAACATCACAGCCCCTGTGTCCTGTCCCCCTCTGGCTCGTGCACCCTGTCCTCTTTATTGGCCCTCCTCATCGTGGTTTCTCTTATTTCTATTATTAAAATCTATATTTTTGCTCCTCTTTGATTACTAGAACATCAGCATAAGGCGACTCAGGTCACGGAAGAAGGGAAGCCCCGGGTTCTGAATAACGGCCCCGCCTCCAACCCAGACCCCACGGTGGAGGAGAAGGAGCAGGAGGTAGACACTCCCCAGACACAGTGGCCTCTCCTCGGGGAGCTGGAGTCAGACGAGGACGCCGCAGAGGACACAGACGACACCAGCTCCATCACGTCTTCGGCCAGTTCCACGGCGTCGTTGCATAGTGGCCCCAGCAGGAAGAAGAGCATCCCTCTGTCCATTCGCAACCTCAAGAGGAAGCACAAGAAGAAAAAAACCAAGTTCTCCCGCGAGTTTAAACTGGGGGACAGGTGAGTGGGTTATAATCCAAGACATTGGTCTCTGTGTAATCACAAGACGCTGCATAAAAGATAATGCTGGTGGGACAGGGAGCTGTATCTAATAAAGTGGCCGGTGGATTTAGTCTAACAAGTCAAACCTTAATGCCACTGATTTGAGCTTTCGGATACTCTGTCATCTACTGCGGGGGAATTTAACACCCCACACACACCCAGACGTGTTTATCGACCGCTTGCTCCTGCTCTCGCCATGTCTTTATGTCCCTGGCCTTGTGTGAGATCTCGTTCGCTTGTCAT
Source organism: Xyliphius kryptos (assembly GCA_025769995.1). Classification (NCBI taxonomy): domain Eukaryota; kingdom Metazoa; phylum Chordata; class Actinopteri; order Siluriformes; family Aspredinidae; genus Xyliphius; species Xyliphius kryptos. Next base: position 1,897,570 of record JAOUQT010000011.1, on the reverse strand, counting down.
TACATGGGTTCCGTTTGGACTCGCCGTAACACAACCCATCCACTCGTAGGTTGTCCGTGTCTGTACATTCACTTTACGTAGGCCTTAATTATTTAAAACCTGGAAGCAGCCGCGGAGATTAAACCACAAAACGGCTCGTCACTCCTTCGGCTGTGTCTCAAATCAGATGTTTGTCTGGGTGAGGTGTTGGTGTAGTGCTGCTGAAAGTAGCGGTGTGTGAGATGGCGGTGACATTGTGAATCTGTGTGTGGGGGGTTGGTGAATGAAATTATAATAAGTGTGTGCTTGTCTGTAGAGTGGCTGTGGAGGTCGTCGCCACGGTAACCTCCGCCGATGTCATGTGGAAGGATGGAAGGTTGGAGACGGGAATTCGTTCCAACGACCTCATCCCCATCCAGCACCTGGACAACCATGAGTTCTGCCCCGGAGATTACGTCGTGGACAAGCGGCGTAAGTGTCCCGACTGACAATGGACATGTTTGATCCTTAGCCTTAGTTACATTCACATTTAGTCATGTAGCAGATGATTTTATCCAAAGTGACTTACAAATGAGAGAACAACACGTCAATAGTTAGGGAGAAACCAGCTGCACTGTAGTATCATCAAAACTGATCATTATCCCATCTGGATTTTTCATAGCAAGTGCTTGTGTAAGAGATGTGATTTTTGATGTTTTTTAAAAGTGGCTCTGACTTATGAACAGGGTTGGGAAGATGGTTCCACAGTAAAGTTAAAATCACCAGGCGACGTCAGGGGGGAAGATCCAGAGATTGTCCTGTAGGCCAGAGTCAGTGCCTTGTATTGAATGCAGCAGCTACAGGGAGTAAATGGCAAGAGAGATCGGCAAGCAAAGCGTTACAATAGTCGAGCCAGGATTGGATGAGGTCTTGGAGCAGCAGCTGAGTAGCCTGTTCAGTTAAGAAAGGTCTGATTTTCCTGATGTTGTGATGAATAAATTTGCGGGAACGAACAGTTTTAGTGACCTGGTCAGATGAGTGTCAACTGTGAAACCATGGTTACGGACCGTGTCGGTTGAAGAGATTGCGCCGGTTACGGACCGAGTGGGTCGGAGAGATTGCGGAGCTTATGGGCCGAGTCGGTTGGAGAGGATTGTGGAACATCAATTTGGAAAGTCAGGTCATGATGATTGAGGTTTTAGCTGGAATTATGAGAAGCTTTGTTATTGACAAATTTAATTTGAGATGTCGGGCCTTTATCCAAACAGATATGTCTGTGAGGAGGGCAGATATCTGATTTAAGATAGAGAAGTCTTCAGGGGCAAAAGATAAATAAAGCTGAGTATCCTCGGTATAGCAACGGTAAGAGAGAGACCATGTGCCTTAATGACGGCGGCCAGCAATAAAGTTGGATAGTATAGGATTTTCAAGGTTCTGATAAGTCAAGAGCATTAAGAACTTTTCAGTTTATTCCAACAAGGGCTTCATGAAACAGAAATCAGACATTGTGATATTTTACTTCTGTGATCTTTATACTGATGAATTTTCTTTTTTTTAGTACACGTTCAGCACGACCCAAATGTATACGGTGTGATCCAGAGAGGCGACCACAGGGCGAGGACGTGCGTGGTGAAGTGGATCAAACTGAACGTTGCAGGAAACGATGTGGAGGTGGGAGTTCGGTGTTCCGAATTGATCAGATGTTTTTTCGATCATGAAAACTGTTATGTGAGAATCTCAGGACACCAACAATCCTGTCAAATTCAATCCGATGTTTCAATTAAACACATTTCCAATTTATAGTTTCCAGCTTCAGAACCAATAACAATCTAAGAAAGCAATGTGGTATCAGCGGGTGGCATTATTGTGAATAAATCACAGGTGTCGTGCAGTTACACTTCTTTCTGGTGATTTATCTATCCTAATAAAAGGCAAAGCCCTCGCTGACTTATCACTTATTCTCCCAATTACCGAGTACCTAGAAGGCTGAAATTTGCCATTGTGATTCCCTATCTTGTCCTTAAAAAAATTACTACTTCTTACCTTCCTGTGTACCTTTGATTACCTACCATGTCCTTAAGAAAAGAAACGATTTCTCGCTTTCCTTTTTTTTTTTTTGCCAATGCCATCGACCACAACACCTTGGATGGCTTGAGGTCTTGGCAAGTACCCACAAAGCTGAAACTTGGCTCTGTCGTTCTTTATCATGTCTTTGGAAAACCTACTAATAAATTCACATAAATACACTGCGTGGACGCCATAGTGACAACCCACACTAGAATTATTCCACATTTTTAATTGCCCCAAACCTTACTCTATAATATTTCAAATCAACGTATATAAACTCCGTAGCCATCACTCATTCAAAAACAATCGCCTTTCAACATTATCCACAGCATGGGTATTCCAGTAGTTCATAATAATACACAACCTTGAGTGCTCTTTTGCATTTATAAAATGGTTACAAACACACCGTCGGAAATTTAACAAGGTTTGTTTCATAAACAACATTTTTCGAAAGCAAAATCGTTAATAATCTTGTCTTCTGCCATGCAATCTAGTTAGTTTTTTTAAGTGGGTACATAACACTGGTTTCAGTTCACAGTTTAACAGTTAGAAATTGCCATCTAGTGGTCAAATTACAGAACAGAACAAAAGAACAGCTCATTGTGTATCTACTCCTTTTTTTATTTAAACTGTATTTTATGATTCAAAATAATGTATTGCATACCCAGCATTGATGCAAATGGGAAGCACTCAGAGGTGTGTGGTGTTATTAAGGTCATACCTGGACAAACGATTCAGCCAATCAGATTTAAGGATCGGACCGTTTTATACTGTTTACACGTTTTGTTCAGGTGATTGGCGAGGAGGAAGACGTAAGTGTTTATGACATCTCTGATCATCCCGACTTCCACTTTCACACCACGGACATCGTGATCCGGATAGGCAACTCCGACTCGGAAGACTTCAGTGATGAGGTGAAACTCTGTCCAATTTCAGAAGTTGGGATGATTTCAAAAGAACCTTTTAAAAATTTTAGATTAAAACAGATGTTGGTCAAATGGAAAATAGGGGGCGCTTGTACATGGTCACCCAAACACTGCCGTAGTTCATCACAAAAGTGTTGGTCAGTGTTATTTAGGGTCTGGACTTTGTACGGACGAGAAAAGTCATCCAAATTAATGGCCTTGTACTTGTGTGTGTGTGAGAGCAGAGGACGGTTGGTCAGGTCAGCAGAGTCGACGTTAGCAGTAAGGTGGAGGTCGTCTGGGCTGATAACACCAAATCAGTCGTTCTACCTCAGGTACGCCATCCCCTCATCTTTTCCTTGTTTTTTTTTTTGCTTTTTCCTCCACTTAAAAAGTTTAAAACCTTTTGTAAACCCCTCCTCTAGCACCTGTACAATGTGGAGTCAGAGATCGAAGAGACGTATTACGACTCCGGTGAGGGTAGCACCAGTGGTGCCTCTTCAGAGGAGTGGGAGGATGAGAGTGACAGCTGGGAGACGGATAATGGCCAGATGGAGGAGGAGGCGGGGCCTGGTGGAGATGAACCCACACCTAACACGGAAACTGTGCCAGAGTGCAAGGCTTCGACTCCTAGCGCTACCCCTAGCTCCGACTCTCAGGGGATGCTGGCTACACCCGAGCAGCCCACAGGTAGAACAGGGAACCTAAACTCAACTTTTATAACTTTCAGATCAAAAGATGTTGATTAAACCATTGTATCCACATGGTTTCATCCTGTAGGCGTGGTCGGACCCCCCACCAGCGAGGAGAAACCCGGTAAGGAGACTTCGCGACTGGCCTTTCGCGAGCTCAAGGAGGCCCTGAAGATCCTGGAGAGCTTGAAGAACATGACCGTAGAGCAGCTGTGGACCGGCTCGCCCACCTCGCCAACGGCCGAGCCCACGGGGGCCACGGGGACAGCTGTTCCCCCAGACATCAAGCCCACCAAAGAGAAGCGCTTCCTGGATGACATCAAAAAGCTGCAGGAAAATCTCAAGAAGACGCTGGACAACGTAGCCATTGCAGAAGAGGAGAAGATGGAGGAAGAGCGCGTCTGTGCGCCCACCGAGCCCCAGACGCCAGTGCGCTCAGAGTGGCCCAGCGATACACCCGTCCTGTGCCAGCAAAGTGGCGGCAAACCGGGCGTTACCTTCACCAGCGCCAAGGGCGAGGTATTCTCCGTGCTCGAATGGGCACCTGGTGAGTACCTAACTGCACACAGTGGGTCTGAAACTTAAACACTACCACTGCATCTAATTCCTTGTGTTCTTTAGACACGCACACATTTAAGAAGATGGAGTTCCAGCCGGCAGAAGCCAAGAAGTTTTTCAGTACTGTCAGGAAGGAGATGGCGCTGCTGGCTACGTCGTTACCGGACGGCATCATGGTCAAGACGTTCGAGGACAGAATGGTAGGGTTCTACCCCAGGGTTCTTCATTAGCATACAGACTCTTAAATTCTAATATCTGATGTTCTTTCGTTTGCAGGACCTGTTTTCAGCTCTAATCAAGGGTCCTACCCGAACGCCCTATGAGGACGGCCTGTTCCTGTTCGACATACAGCTTCCCAACATCTACCCCGCTGTACCCCCTCTGTTTCGTTACCTGTCCCAGTGTAGTGGGCGCCTCAACCCAAACCTTTACGACAACGGCAAAGTGTGCGTCAGCTTGCTGGGAACCTGGATTGGAAAGGTACCAAGACAGAGGCTCCTTATTGGTTTAGCTTAAATTGTTTCCAGTTGTTGATTGAGAGTTCAGAGGAAACACCAATCAGCGGGTTCCCTGTTCTGAAACAAAGAAGCCTGATCTTGCTTCGGACTTAAGATAATCCACAAATAATGTTTTGCTGGATTTGATTGGCCGAAGTTGTCATCAAAAGGTATGAGGTTGTTGAACATTAAGTTTTGTTTGACCATTTAAGGTGGGGCATATACCATATACCTTCCCAACTGTGGTAAGCATTTCGGTACAGATTGGTTCCCCTGGTCACTCTGGAAAAATTGTGAATTAGTTTAAGGTTTGTGAAACTGTTCAAATTCTTGCTGTGTTCCTCAGGGAACAGAAAGATGGACCAGCAAGTCAAGTCTCCTGCAGGTGCTCATCTCTATCCAAGGTCAGCCACATCAACTCACGCTAACCCAGACCAAATGGTCACGTTCATATTAGCTTTGCCGCTAACAAACTTTTATCTACAGGCCTGATTCTGGTCAATGAGCCGTACTACAACGAGGCGGGCTTCGACAGCGATCGCGGCCTGCAGGAGGGCTATGAGAACAGCCGCTGCTACAATGAGATGGCGCTCATCAAGATGGTGCAGTCCATGACTCAGTTGTTGACGCACCCGGTGGAGGTCTTCCAGCAGGAAATTCGCGAGCACTTTGGCACTAGTGGTTGGAGACTTGTGCACCGCCTCGAGGCCTGGCTGGACCTGGATTCAGCCGTGTCCGATCGCAGCACCCGGACTTCCGGCGCCTTGCGTGCCGAACCCCTGGACGAGGAGGTCCCTGAGGTGCTCGCGCACAGCAGCCCTACAGGCAAAGCGGAGTCTAAGTGTGACGAGGAGCTTGAGGACTCTGGGTTCGCCACTGCTAAGGACCTAAGCCAGAGCCCGGATCTGGACGGCTCGCGGGGGTCAGAGATGGTTCAGCAGCAAAATCCTAAAGGGTCATTGGAAGCTCAGCCAGTGGTAAGACCAAAGAAGCGAAGACGGAGCTATCGTAGCTTCCTTCCTGAGCGTAGCGGCTACCCAGATATAGGATTCCCCCTTTTCCCGCTTTCAAAGGGGTTTGTGAAAAGCTTGCGTGGCGTTCTGCTGCAGTACCGTGCCGCGCTAAAAGCCACAGCCATTCCTGAGGACAAATAAGAGCCCATGGACCATGCCCTCCACCTTTTCGTATCTAATGCAGCCCCTAAAGAGCCGTCTCTGGGCTGAGCGCTCTCGTCTTTCATCATAAAATGCACAGTATTACCCAGTCGCCTTTAAATATTGGTTCCTCCCCACTTCCCGTCAACCGACTTGCGGGGCGTTGCCTACGACCCCGGTTAAATGAGAACACCTCCTTTCATACTGACTGATCTCTCAGGGAGATATCGATGCCTAGTAGTTTAAGGTTAAAGATGCTAATCAAAACAACTAACACTTTGAAGTGTACCAAATAAAATTTAAAACCTGAAATGATCTGTGAAATGCGTCAAACCTGCATGACCTTGTACCCGACACCCTTCTGTCACTGCCCTGGTTACGCTAACCCCTTACCTCGGTAATTTCCTTTGTTTATGCACACAGACGCATTTGCACAAAAGCAGGACTGAGTGTTGGGCCATATTTAGGGAACTTCCACCTTGCTGTGAGGTGTAACAGAAGTGTTGGTGGGGTTTGTATGTGTTCCGAGTTTCTCGGTCTACACATTTCAAGCAGGTTGCGTTTGTAAGCAGGGATCCAAGAACTGTGTGTCATCCTAAAGTGAGGGGGCGGGTTTATTCTTATCCTTCCCCGCATGACTGCATTGTGAGTCCCTTTTTTTTGCTTAGCTTCTTCCTCCTTCCCGGTTGCTTGTGATGTGCTGTGTTCGCACAGTTTTTGTTTTTTGTTTTTTCCTTAGTTTTTTCCTTTATTTATTTACAGTTTTTTCTGATTGATGCTGTGTCCCCCTCACCCCCGAACACCCATGAATCTAACGCTATGTGTGTGTTTGTCCTGTGCAAAAAAAACTGCCCGAACGTTTCTTACTATGTTTACATGTGAAACCAAGACACACCACATCATAACTTGAAACTTTCCATGGAGACCTCGCGTCTTCGTCCTCTTGTTCAATTCGTTTTACACTTCTATAAGGGTGCTGCGGCGCACGTCGTGTTCTTCCATTGCATTACCCCCTTGTTTTTAAGTTTTGGTGCGGGGACAATGTTCTGTCCTCGGTCTGTCTTTCTGTCTCAACCCAGGGCTGCTGTACATTAGCTGAACTCTAAAACTGACGCTGTACACCCCCCACCCCTGTTGAAATCCAAATTTATTTACTTTCCGAAGCACAAGCCCTTTGATAAGGGACCCTAACTCTCGGTTAAAGACCCCTCATCATTTCCACTTATGTCGTTTGTGAAGTTACCATCCAGTAGATGTAGCACAAAAAAGGAGGAGGCCCTGTCTCGACTTTCTATTCAGAGATGCTTTTTAAAACTGTGACGAATCCATAAGGTCGTTTACCTGAATTGTGTAAAGCACTGTGCTAAATACCTCGGCGCCCAAATTACCTTACAGCACAGTTCCCATTAGCCGCCTGAGATCCAACATTCTCTCATTCCTACAGAGGGTGCTGTCTGTGTGTTTTTTTTTATTTTATTTTTTATCCCCCCCCCCCCCCCCCACCTCTTTTATCTTCGTGTGAACTCATCATAACATTGTTTCTGAAACAGGTGTGGGGCTCCATCTCAAATCACATTCACCCAACTTCACTTCTTCATGAGCAGGTTGTCACTCCGAATGCCGAAATACGGAGATGAAAGAACGTTTTCTTTTCTTTTTTTTCTTTTTTTTTCTTTTTTTTTTTTTTACTTTAAACTCGTTATTTTTTCCTTTTTTTTAATTACTTTTCTTTGTAAATTTCACTTTTGTTTATTTGCAGTTTTCTTTTTTTCTTTTCAGTTTCTTTATTGTATTATTTATTTTTTGGTTTTTTTTTTCTTTATTTATTTATTTTTTTTTTATTTTT
>JAOUQT010000011.1:1841715-1854374 GCA_025769995.1 Xyliphius kryptos | reverse complement strand
AAAGGACGCATTCCCGAAAGGCTCAGTCGTTCACGAGCAAGGATTTAGAGAGGTTCACCACTTTGTGAACAACTGCTTGAGCAAATAGTCTAATAGTTTAACATGCAACATGAAATTACAAGGAATGTAGGGGTTTCATCATCTACAATCCATAATATCTTAAAAGATTCAGAAATTTTGAAGAAATATCTGCAAGTTAACGCCATGGCCGGTAAAAAACCAACATAATTCTGTAACTGATATTACCAGGAACAGTTCGGAAAACCGTTGTCAGTGAACACAGTTTGTTCCTCCATGTAGAAGTGCAAGTTAAATCTCTACCATGCAAAACAAATGTCATATATCAACAACACTGAGAAACCTCTCCGGCTTATCAGGGCTCAAGCTTATCTACAGACGAGACTCTAGACTGTTGAGCAACGAAGTTGTACATCAAGCAACAATAGGAAATAACTCCACCTAAAAAGCTTCAAAAGTTAGTGTACTTATTTCCCAAATGCTTATTGAGTGTTGCTAATAGGTAAGGTGATGTATTAGACTGGTAATTATGCACCTGTGCCAACTCTTTTGAAATGTGTTGCAGGCATCAATTTCAAAATGAGTGAATATTTGCAAAAACAAACCAGTTTATTTGTTTGTATATAAAATATAATCTCTTTGTAGGGTATTCATTTTAATATAGTAGGTTGAAAAGGATGTGCAAATCATCATATTCCAATTGGGATCAGATCAGATTAGATTTACACAATTAATGCAGAAAACCAGGTCATTCTAAAGGGTTTGCATACTTTTTTTCTTGCCACTATTAATATTTCAGTAGTCAGTAATATTTAAACAGTAAGGGTCAGTAAGAATTGCTATGCAGACTACTACCAATGTGGTATTCCTCAGGGGTATCTGTTTTCTGACCACCTCTCAAGTGTCTACAGTCAATGGCTAGCTGTGAAGGAATATTTGAATTTGGGTGTGTATGGCACCTTTGAATTCTCAGTGTTTGCTTTGTATCAAGCAAGATCTACACAAATTTGCATACATGCAGTTTAAATGAAAGCTATGGCATTGTGGAATATATGGAGCTAGCTTGCAGCTCACTCCTCGCTTATTCCTAGTTCTGCTAACATCACCATACAATACACCACCCACTGGGTTTACTGTCAACCTGCAATTATGAGGACAGTGAGAGAATTGTCACAAGAATAGAAAAAGACTCCCATGATGCTCAGGATAAAGCATGTGTTTGTTCTTGGGGAGAAATGAAAATAAAGGTAAAGTAATATTAGGAGGCTGTATAGATTATTAGCAATATGACAAACTAGATAATAATAAATAGACTAAAGAAAAAGAATATGGTTGAGAACTTGGAGACTGACACTAATAAAATGACGGTTTTCATATCCCACTTCTTCTTCTTTCGGCCTCTCCCTTCGCGTAAAACATTTGCCAAATCAATGATGCGAGTTTTTAGTGATAATTGACTACTGATTAATATATAACATACATACTGTATGTTACAGCGTTTGTTCTATCTCTCTGTACGGTTGTCATCTGAATTACTGGTTCTATATTAACTAGTCATTATAGACTGTCATGAAAAGAGCTGAAGATGAGCATCAGATGGGGACCGACTAAAAAAATCATGCCAGATGGGATGCTTCACTACCAGGTAATGTCTAATGTACAATGTAGTACAGTATCTTCAGTCACAGCCTTTGCTAACAGGTGCATTAATCCAAGCACTCATCCATGCAGTCTTTATAAGCAAACACCGGCATTAGAATGGGTGCGAATGAGTATGAGAGCCTGGTTCTTGCCAAAGTTTCTTTCTCCTTCCATATTGGGAAGTTTTTCCTTGACGGCTTGCAATTTTGATGCCTATTACCAGCCGGGGATATGAGAATCTGTCATGTATATCTTCCTGAACTTTTTGGAGAAATATATGATTTTCATTTTACTGGACAAGAAAGCCCTGTCTTTAAAATCTGCTAACAGCCACTGACTCTCTAAAAAAGATCTCCTATCTACAGAGTATCAAAGTGTGCTAAAGGACGTATTTGATGCTCACTGTTATTAGAAGTGCATAACTAGTTTTTGGGAATGAATTTGAACTTGAATTTAAAATCTTAAAATGCACTTGGGTATTTAGAAATCAGTTGGTATTCATTACTGTCAAAGTAAGTATTAGTAAATTATTAGTAAAAGCAGCTTAGCTTTTGATAATGGAGGAATGTTTTTCATTAGACTATATGTACTATGTTCATGTACTATACACACCAATGCTGGTGCTGATTTCATGTGTGAATAGCCACTGCATGTCATTATAAGCACTGAATTAACCTGTGGTTAATGTATGAGTAAAATAAGAGCATACTACTAAATCAGTAATATCATTCACATTATCTTGCCACTTTATCTTGCTTCATTTTATGAATTTTGTATACATTCATTCATTCTGCCTGGCAAATTTGGAAATCAGAGAAAGTTCATTCTGTTTCAGTCTATGAGTGTATTGATGACACTCGTTTCCCTACCCATCCTTTGTTTAATTATTGATTATTTTCCCATTTTTTTGTTTTGTCTTCATTTCATTGTGTGTTGCCTGAAGGAGCTTAAGTTAAAAGACGAGGAGTGTGAGAGACTTTCTAAAGTCAGGGACCAGCTGGGGCAGGAGCTGGAGGAACTCACTGCTAGCCTATTTGAGGTTTGTTTTCATTTGTGTGGTCAAAAAAAGGCGTGTTGGTGCGTTCCTCTGTTACTGGGTGTTTCTGCCAAGATATAGAGCTTCTCAGCAGCTGCACATCACTTGATGATTAGGAATACCTGGCAGGTGGCATATAATAACTGGTAAATTGCCCAAATTTGGTGGTTATTTAAGTCAGCCATCATAAAAGGGGTTAACCTGACCATTGTGCAGCATAAGGCACGTTTACTTTCTATGGTTGAGCAGAGCAACAGATGCTCAGGGGTAACCACATTTGGGATGTTCCCATACAATGGTGTCATGGTGTACCAAGAGTGGAGGAACCATCAACAAACATCTAGCAGAAGGTCATAAAGCGGGGGACATTTGTAGATGATCATATTGACAAACAGCTAATTATCAAGGAAAACTTACAGAGGTCTGTAATTAATAGAAATGATGGGCAAATGTGATTAGCCAGGTCTTCCTAATCCGGTGATTGTTTAGTGTAAATCATGACGGAAATACCGAACAGATTTTGGTGAAGGTATACAGTATACAATAAAATAATGAACATCTGTTTTGATTGAAAGAAAAGATTAACAATCTGAGGTCCTATCTGACAGTCTAGGAAGCCTTGACATTTTTAAGCATTTCAGTTAACTGAAACTTGTAAACAGGTGTTAAAAAAAGTAATAAGAAAGTAATAAAAATAAAAACAAAATTTATAAATGTTATGTAGTTTCAAAACAATATTGTAGAAATTTCAGACAATCTTTGTTTTCCCCAAAGCCAGTTTTGCACTTATACACGGCAGGTATAATTTATCTGTAATCCCCCTTCCCCGTCACTGTCCAAATTCATTTAAAGTCTTCTATTTGAAACTATTTTTGCACACAGTGGAATTGTCCTCCATATTTAACCTATTTGTGCAGTGAAAAAAGAATATAAATGCACACATGCCTGGCTCGGTGAGGAGTCTTCTCAGTGCCTGGGGAGAAATTGGGTTTAGGTGACTTGCCCAAGGGTACTTCAGCCATATTCGACCGGGATTTGAAACGGGGACCTTTCGGTCGCAAGCCGGTTTCTTAAATTGGGTGTGATCTGTTCTCCCCTTGCTACACAATGAGCGAATGATGACACTGATGTTCCATGCACTTAACATGTGGACAGCTGATGGGTTTGGCGTTAAGGGCTGAGTGGCTGGCTGCATTTTATTCTCTTTACAAAGGGCTTAAGATAAAGTTTGTTTTGATGATAAATATATATACAGTGCTACCAGAAAGAATACACAGTGCTTCAGGTTTTCTACCTTTTATTATGTTACAGCCTTATTCCAAATGAGTTCTTTAGAATTCTACAAACAATATCCCATAATGACAGATTAATAAAGTTTAATTTAATGTTAAACTGATATAGTTTTTTAGAAATATTTACTCATTTTGAATTTGATGCCTGCAACACGTTCCAAAAGATCTAAGACAAGGACAAGAAAAAAATAAGAAAAGACTAGGGGTCTAGTGGCCACTCCAGGACCTTGAAATGCTTTTTACACAGCCACTCCTTTGTTGCCAAAGCAGTGTGTTTGGGATCATTGTCATGCTGGAAGACCCAGCCACGTTCCATCTTTAATGCTCTCACTGATGGAAAGAGATTTGTTCGAAAATATCACAATATGTGATCGTTGTATAATGTTACATTCTAGTACTCTCTGCGATAGGTGAAAATCCGCGATGTAGGGGCACTATATGTATTTTAATGTATATACATTATTTTAGTTTATAAACCCCTCACTACGCACACGTGAAAATCGGATGCCGATGTGAGGTGATGGGAGAGATGGTGACGCACACAGTGAAAGAACACACACACACAAAGCCTGCGACGGTTACTGAGCCAGCAGTGACTGTGATACAGAGAGGCATGCTCTGGTTGTAAATATTAATGTAAATGGTATTTTAAATATATTTTTTATACATTTTGTTTTTTTAAGCAAATTCCTGCAAAACAGCGAAATTTCAGTATAAATATTTGACATTAATATTTTTTTGAAATCCCGAGTGAATGAGCGAGTCAAACCACAAAGTAGCGAGGAAACACTTAAGTATGGGGGAGGATCGATTGGGGGAAGTTTCTCCTCTAAAGGACCTGGACATCTTGTAATAATAGACGGGATCATGAACATTTTGAATCAGAATCGGGTGGCCTCTGCCCGAAAACTGAAGAATGGTCGTCACTAGCTCTTTCAGCTCCTAATGTGCAAATTGACCGGCATCATCCATAAATGGAAAGAGTTTAGAATCACTAGGACTTTTGCTAGAGCCTGTCGCCTGGCCAGTCTGAGTGATTGGGGTAGAAGGGCCTTAGTCAGGGAGGTGAAAAAAAAAAAATAAGGGTCACTCTGAGAGAGCTTCAGCATTGCACTGTGGAGAGAGAACCTTCCAGAAAGACAACCATTTCTGCTACACTCCACCAATCTAGCATGTATAGTAGAGTGGCCAAACGGAAGTCACTTGAACTTGGTGCCAAAAGGCACTTAAAGGACTAAAGGAAACAAAATTATCTGGTATGATGAACCAAAGATTGAACACTTGAAGTACACCTGCTCCAGACTGGGGCCAAGGTTCAACTTCCAACTGGAAAACGACACTAAGGCCCTCAAAGATAACAAGAGTGGCTTCAGGACAACTCTGTGAATGTTCTTGTGTGGCCCAGCTAGAGTCTGGACATGAACCCGATTGAACATCTCTGGAGAGATCTGAAATAGTCCTCTTATTACATAATGAATCTTGAGAGGTTCTGCAAAGATTAATTATGAGAAACTGCCCCAAAAAATAGGTGTTCCTAACGTGTAGAAGCATACTCAAAAAAAGACTTAAGGCTATAACTGCTGTCAAAGGTGCTAATCAAAGTATTGTGCAAAAGCATTAAATTCTTATGTACATTTCTTTTTTTTATTTATATTTTTGCAAAAAAAAATTACATGAAGTGCTGTGAATACTTTCTGGATGCACTGTATATTTAAAAGCTAGAAAATTTAAGGTTTCTAGTGGTGTTGCTTGAATGTTTGTAGACAAAAAGTGCTTTACATGTGTATTTACTAACAGCCCTAAATGTCCCCTGTTGGAGTTGGTGACCTCAGAGAGTTAACATGTAAGAGTCATGATGTGCAGATTGAGTAGCTGTTTTTCTTTTCCATGCATACTTCTTGTCCTGTTAGCACTTTTCTGTTTCATCATCATTCTCCACTCACTTCTAATTTGTGTGTTTGCGTGTGTGTGAGGAAAGCTTGACTGACTTGGGTTGTGGCAATCATGGATTTATGGAAAAAGATTACAATATTGTACACTAGACATGATTCTCCAGCTCTAATGTGAAAGTTGTCTTAACAGGAAGCTCATAAGATGGTGCGAGAAGCAAACATGAAGCAGGTCACAGCAGAAAAGCAGCTGAGCGAAGCCCTTGGGAAGGTGAATAACTCGGTTCAGAGAAGTGCTTGTTTCGAATACTTCATTGATATGAGGCTCACTTCAGATGATTGATATTTCACTCTTCATTAATTTTTCCTCCACCCTCCACTACTCTGCAGATTGATGTTCTTCAGGCTGAGGTGGCTGCACTGAAGACTCTCGTTCTGTCTACGTCTCCTACATCACCGTGTAAGGAGCTGCCGTCAGGCTCCAAAGTGCCATTTAAGAAGGGTCATGCACGAAACAAAAGCACCAGTAGCGCTATGCTGGGCAGCCAGCAGGAGCTCAGCGTTCCCCAACTCATTGTTCGTGACTGCAGGGAGGCAAGAATCTGCCTTAGTTTCTTTACTCATCATGGATATGTGTATTTAAACCTGTGTTCCAGTTCAATTCAGTTCACATCAATTCAAGTTTTATTTCTATAGTGCATTTTACAATGAAACCTTGTCATCAAGCAACTTTACAGAAATTATATACAGGATGTGATCATGAAAGTTATACAAGTTAATTATTTATATACTGTAAGTTAATTAAGGTTTACAAGAGAGTAGTGAGACCAGCCTTGTTGTATGGATGGAGTGGCATTGAATAAGTGACAGGAAGCAGAGCTGGCAGTGGCAGAGCTTAAGTTGCGGTTCTCGTTAGGAGTGACCTGGATGGACAAATTAGGAACATCAGAGGGACAGAACAGGTTGGACAATTGGGAGACAAAGTTAGAGAGGGCCAATTGAGATGGTTTGGACATGTGCAGAGGAGGGACAGTAGATATATTGGTAGGAGGATGTTATAAATGGAGCTGCCATGCAGGAGGAAGAGAGGAAGATCGAAGAGGAGATATAAAGATGTGGTCAATGTAGACATGCAGGTAGTTGGTGTGAAAGCAATAGATGCAGAGGACAGAGTGAGGTGGAAAAGATTTACTTGCTGTGGCGACCCCTGATAAAAGGGAGAGGCCGAAAGAATAAGATTCCTAACGAGCAAGCCAGACAGCCCAGAGCAAACCCAAAGGGTTAAAATGCCACTAAACAGCTGTAATTCTCTAGGACAATATTAGGACAGAAAAATATTGAATAATGTATCTAATAGGATAATATTGCTATTGTTTGTTTCCCTTTATGTATTTATTTTACGTTATTAGCTCACAGTGCATTTATACCTACATTAACTTCTAGCCTGAACAAATATGTTTATGTGAAAACACTACATGAATCCAGGGAAGTTTTCTTTTGCCTAGATGCTTATTTAATGACTGTCATTTGCTTTTTTCCTCTTCTGAGGTTTGTCTTCTGATGTTTAGACATGGTAGAAGATAGAAGAAGAGTTAATCACATTGTATTGTCTAAGATCCCTAATATGTGCAGTACTTTAGGCACATCATATTTTAAAAACAATGTTTATAAATTCATGATTATATCTTGTATTTCATTTCTGTAAAGCAGCTTTTTGGCAATGTTTAATTGTTAAAAGTGATTTTAAACAAAAAAAAATTAAAATGAATTTAATTCTGTATTACAAATTTTTTTTTAATCCGTCAGGAAAACAACATTTTACATAACAGACCATTTTGTAGAAATGGCTGCTGGGTTCTTCAGAAGAAGTGTTATATTCTCCAAGACACTCAGTAAAACAGCAAAGACATGCTATACAGTAAAGATGTCAAAAAATCAATAATCAATATGTTTCTAAATGAAAGAAATCATGATAATAAATTAACGGTAATTGGTATTTGATGTGTTGTTCCCTACACAGGAAAAAAATCCTGTTTTACAAGCTTTATATGTATGGTATTTTTACTGAGTGTCCTTGAAAATCCAACACTGTAGAATTTGACCATCAGACTTGCTTCTATTTCTGCAGTAAAACCCAGCAGCCTTTATGTATTTTATTGCTATGAAAAGTGATCTTTTATGTAATACTTCGTGTGCGTTTTTACATTTGTTGTTGTTGGAAAAGTGCATGTAAATCTAAAATTATTATCTACTGACTCACTTACGCAAAATATATATATAAAAACATTAAGAAATATAATTTGACATTTTTATAAACCTGATTCCAAATAAGTTGGGACAAAGTACAATCTGTAAATTAAAATGGAATACAATCATTTACAAATGTCAAAAACTGATATTGTGTTCACAATAGAACATAGACAACACATCAAATGTACAAAGTGAAAAATTTAGAAATTTCATGCCAGATATTGGCTCATTTACATAGAAAAAAATGGAGGATACGACAAAAAAAAATTAGACAGTTGAGCAACTGGAATCCTACATTAGACAAGAATGGGTTAACATTTCATTCCTCAACTTAAGCAACTAGTCTCCTCAGTCCACAGATGTTTACAGACTGTTGTAAAGAGAAAAGGGGATGTCTCACAGTGGTAAACATGGCCTTGTCCCAACTTTTCTGGGATGTGTTGTCACAAAATTTAAAATCACCTAATTTTTCTATTCAAATGTTACATTTTCTCAGTTATTTGTTCTTTTGTCCCAACTTTTTTGGAATCGGGTTTGTAAATCTTTAATTTAATCTAATTCAATAAAACTGGGTTCAGTTGTGTTCAGTCGAAAAGACATCATTGAAAAATTGTGGACGTCAAAAATTCCTGACCCTCTAATACGTTTATGTTAACATTCATAATAGTCTGAAAAATAGCCTGACTGTCATATGCATATACATTCAATAATGTAGTTAATTTAATTTAATTAAATAAATCATTTTTTACACTATACGATCACTGGATTAGGAACATCTTGCATATGGTCACTGATAATTACGTCACAGTCAGCTTTCATATAAGATGTTAACAGTATGCAGCATTTTCCAGCTATGGATAGACATTTTGACAGATTTGACCATTGACAGACGTATGGAGCCAGAGTTTCAGCAACACACGGCATAAATTCTTACAACTGCTATAGCGGACATGGGTCAGTGACCCGACCCATTATTAACAAGGTGTTCCTAATCCAGATATTGTTCATTGTGCATGTTATATAGGTGATAAATATGTAATAATCTGTGCTTCAGTTTAAAAGATTATACAGAAATACAGAAAAGACTTCCAACAGAAATGTATTGTTAAACTTTATTAACTTTATTCTTCTGTCAGTATTTCCATGTGAAAATGAGATGAACGGTAAGCATTAAGATGCAATACTTGACATCAGGTTCCCTTAAGTCGGTGGAGAAAAAAACCCTGAAAACCCTAAATGAAACCCACCTGATCGATTCAAATGCCCTGTCCTGACTACATCTGTTATTTTGTATTTATCTGTCCCACAAATATGACTATGGTAACAAATATTACATTTTAGAAGCTGTGGTTCTTTTTTTTTTTTTTTTTTTAAACCTTCGTTCTTTTTAAATAGAAGTAATTCATTTAAAAGACCAACATGTCCAAGCATATAAAAGACTGCCTTTACAATAGCAACTTCATTGTTAGTGTCATTTATCTATGGTACCGATCCATAGGTTTGTGCGACATTTCTTTTTGCATAGTAGGTAAAAGTTAACTGTTTTTCCTTTGACATGCAGTTACCTTAAGAAGCGTGGCAGGCTTCACATGGCTCCGCGCCCAGTGCAGTATTTTTCATGCAGCTCTCTGATTAACCATTAGGTCATACCACTCATAGTGGTTCTATATTATAATAAGTAGTAGTAGTAAGGGGAGCAGTTATCAGGCATATATAATTATTTGTTGATGTGTGGGACGATTGAATGTGTTCTCATTAAGCAGATTAAAAAAACATCTGGCCAAATCTTTTGGATGCTCTTTCTTCAGTAGTTTTTTTTTTTTCATTAATATGGCATAAAACATCTGCCATACAACATGCGGAAACTTGAAAAATAAGTGAACATTCATGTCCATGTAAAACAAAATCTCATGTCTGTCTCAAAATGGCATGAGCTGTTTTTTTCCCCTCATGGTGAAGTGCAGTCAGTTGACCCAGGCCACTTTAGACCTTAAGACCAATACAGAAGAGTCCATGATCAGTGCAGCATATTCAGCTCTAGATTGCTCTTCTCTAGGATTATTTGCTCTGTGTTTTGTTTGCCTCTTTGTTTCGAGTTAGTAAACCCTCCATTGTCATGCAAATGCCACAGCCAAGGATGATCATGCCAGAATTAAGCCAGTAAATCAGAACAAGGACTAAACTGGGAAATGGCTCAAAACCCATGGAAGAATAGAGGGGACTGGGACAGGCTTTGGGTACAGGTGAAAAAAAAAAGAATCTACTCATCTTCGTCTCCCTTCTCTTAATCCTCTTGTCTTCTAGTAAAGCTAACTGGCTGTTAGCAGCAGGAGAGGGTACAGTCCAGCAGGTAGCTCGCTTTCAGTGTCCAAATGGAAACCAGGTATAGTGGCAGTCTCAGGTCCTTTAGATGCCACTGGCGTTGGGGTCGTACCTTCTTTTTTTGACGTTTCTTGGAGGCGTAGCCAAGCGCAAAGACAACAGAAGGTACAGGAGTTAGTGCAAGCAAAGCCAGAAACATCACATTTACACCACAACAATTTTTTGAACACTGAACTTAACCACTGTCCCCTTGCAACCCAGCAATCACCACATATGAGAGAATTCTTTAACTAAACAGTATACATACATGTGAAAGCTATGATACTGATTTTTACAAATTTGTACACACTGCTGTCATGTAAATATTAAGAGTTATACTGTTTTATTATTGTTGGGTTGCATGGAGTAACAATGGCTCTTCTGTGGCTCCTAGAGAGTGAGTGTGAATTAGAAAGACAACGAAGGATATGGAAAAACAATGTTACCTCCTGGGAAAGAACACTGACACACACAAAAAAGGGACTAAACAGTCTACAACACTCAGGGGCAGAACAGAATGTTCACACCCACAACACGAACAACGACGAACAATACCACCAGCAACAACACGAAAGGCCACAAGAGTCACAACGACAGAGGGAGTTTAGACACATTCTCCCTGTAGCATGGCGTGATGTGGGGCATCCCAGCAGTTTAACATGCACCTGTCCACATAGAGGTTAGGCGGGAGACGCCACTATCGCTGAGTGTGGGGGACAGAGGAGGAGGTTCGGGGGAGGCATGCAGGTGCGGTGCAGCGCATATTTGTACCAGGTCTCAGTGAAGCAGGCAGTAAAGGCAGCAGTGTCAGGTGGGTCCGGGTGGGGGCGTGAGGGATCTTGCTCTGTTCTAGGTTTTCAAGGGGGGCCAGGGCCTTCCACGAGGTAAGAGTGAGGCGTAGCGGCCAGCCATGGTACAAAGGCTGCCTACGACGCAACCTCCACCCCTCTTCGCTCATACTTTCACCCTTTCAGACAACGGAAGGGGAAGGGATTGAAAGAGAGGTCACGGCGAGGAGAGCGGTTCAGAAAGTGGTCATCCCACCCAAATTCCCCAACCCTTAAACAAAATCAAAACCCGACCCCTAATCAACCATCTCCCCTCTTTCAAGAAACAAGGAAATAAAACGTCCCCTCCCGCACAGTGAAGTACTGTAACTTAAGCTTGTTTGTTCAATGCTTTTATGCACAGCTTCCTGTTGTAGCACTGCCTTGTAGATGCCAGTCCACATGCACAAACCTTATGTGGTCAAGATGCCATGTGCAGACCAGCATGCTGAAATTAAGTAGAAAAACCCCTAGACTCCCATACAACTCCCAAGGTTACTTAGCTAGTTAGCTTATGATCTACTTATATTGCACTTCATGTCCAATTGTTTTATTATTTATATTTGTAAGAATTTAAATTTCTACATTTATCACATTTTTTAAATTACAAAAAAAGCTTTAACAAATCAACATTTTTGATTATTATGGTATGCAATAGATTAAATGGAAATGGAAATTTCACACATCATCTTTATCTGGAAAGAAAATTACACTCAAATTGGCATTGATTTTTAACCTCTTACTTATTTCCCATCAACTTTCAACAGCATCATTACTCATAACTGTTACTTAATCATTTTGCACGCATGCATCTCAAGCGTTGGGCCAGTTTTTCTGAGGTTCTGCTACAGTCTTCAGGCTTAGCTGATCCCAGAACATTTCGTCTCAATGCATACAGTATAAAAAGTATTTTAACCCTTATGACATATTAATCATATACAAGAAAGGGCAAAAGACCTTTAGCACAAAACCTGCGTTAAAAAATCTATCATTAATCTTAGATTTCCAGAAACGATACCACTTCAACAAAAATAAAACACATTGCACAGCAGGAGACTCGTCAGACAAAAGAAAAATAAACATCACGAACAGTGATGGCTTTTGCTGCAAAAAAACAAGCAAGTGTGACAGTCAACGTCTCTAGAAGAATCGTATCAAATTCTTAAAAATGCTTTTAGATAAGGCATATAAAACTCCATCTTATGGACACTTTTTAACCAAAAAAGCCGACCAAATATTGACCTTTACACTCACTGGCTAATCTATTAGTGAAAGTGAAAGTGATACATTTTTGCCACTATGTTTGCACACAGCAGAATTGGTCCTCTGCATTTAACCCATCCGT
>JAOUQT010000011.1:1782292-1792423 GCA_025769995.1 Xyliphius kryptos | reverse complement strand
CAAAGTCTTAAATCACCAAATTTTTCTCAGTTTAAACATTAGACATGTCATCTGTGTTCTATAAAATATGGAATTTTGAAACTTCCACATCATTGCATTCCGATTTTATTTGTACGTTGTCCCAATTCTTTTGAAATTGGGTTTGTAGCATTTATTAAGTCATGACACGTTAAAATAAAGTAAAAGTAATAAATTTGGGTAATATTGGTGAAGTCCGATCAGCAGCTCGTTCTTGGATATACAGTAGCTATATTTTGTTTTAGATACATACGTATTGCAGAACACCAGAGCAATCATCAAACTATAAATTTCTTGCAGCTTTGCTAGTGAGATTGCTGGTGTAGAGGATCTGGGCACCACAGGACGTGGCAACAACATGCAGATTGGCACTTATGTAGAGAAAATGTTCATGTCTGAGATGTCTGGGAACGTGATCGACGTGTGTCCTGTCGGAGCTCTGACATCGAAGCCCTATGCGTTCACAGCCCGGCCCTGGGAAACTAGGTAAATCCGTTAACCTAAGCAGCAGTTTAGAAATGTACAACTAAAGCTCAGCTTTAACTGGAACGAAGCCAGCACTAAAGACCAGCACTTATTGAGTGATCTATTGAATGTATTACTTCTGTTAACAGAAAGACAGAATCGATCGATGTGCTTGATGCGGTGTGTTCTAATATTGTGTTGAGTACAAGAGGCGGAGAGGTCATGAGGGTCTTGCCTCGCCTAAATGAGGACATAAATGAGGAGTGGATCTCGGACAAAACCAGGTAAACCTTTTAACGGAATCAAATGAGGACCATGGACTAAATGTAACATATTCTTTGATTTCAGTTCCCTTTATTTTTTCTTGTTTATTTCTTTTAAGGTTTGCGTATGATGGACTTAAGAGGCAGCGCTTGACCCAGCCAATGGTAAAAGATGATAGCGGTCAGTTGGTTCCCACTTTTTGGGAGGATGCGCTCACACGTGTAGCTGGCGTGGTAATTATTATATATTATTACAAGGATATGTGGTGCTAAACATTTGGTGCAAAGTACTTTGTGTACTATGTGTATATCATTATTATGTGTGAATGGATCTGCAGCTTCAGGGGGTCCAGGGCTCTGAGATTGCAGCGATTGCTGGTGGGTTGGTGGATGCAGAGTCCCTGGTATCCTTGAAAGATCTGCTGAACAGGCTGGACAGTGAAATGCTCTGCACTGAAGAGATTTTTCCTATGGCTGGTGCTGGGTGAGTGGTGTTGGTTTGTTTTTATTTAGCATCCCTTTTAAATGTGAAGCGCCTCTTCCTTAAGAGGCGTATTGATTATATTGAGTGTATGGGTAATGTGCATAGTAAATACACTCTGGAATCTTTTCCTAACCCAGAATCGACCTGCGCTCCAATTACTTGCTGAACAGCCGTATAGCTGGCATCGAAGAGAGTGATCTGTTGCTTCTGGTTGGAACAAACCCACGATTTGAGGCTCCGCTGTTCAATGCACGTATTCGCAAGAGGTGCTCACCTGTCAATGTTGGAACTATTAGTACTACCTGGTCTGATATGCAAATTGCTGTAATAAGGTTTTTTTTTTTCATTTTAGTTGGCTCCATAATGAGTTGCAAGTCTCTTTGGTGGGTCATGAAGTGGATCTCAGCTATTCTTACAATCACCTGGGTGAGTCCACTCGGGTGCTGCAGGAGATCGCTGCTGGAACCCACCCTTACTGCAAGGTAACAAACTCCACCTTTCTTATAACTTAAAACCTCTAATATCTGTATGTCACTATATAATCAGTAGATCTGGGATTATATCAGATTATTTTTAAACTTGGCTGAAAATATGTTTATTATTTTAAGAATTAAGTGTCATTAAGTACAGAAATGAAGTACCATCAGTTGACTGATGCACTCTTTCCACTTTTTGGCAAGTTTTTTTTTTAGTGTGAACAATAGTGTCCGTGACATAATGTAAAGGTTGGATGAGAGAGCTGAGAACAAAGGGATTATACAGTGGTTTGCCATAATAATTTTTCTTCCCATGCTTCATTATTGTATGGAACATATCTGTTTAATAACAGAAAAAGCTCAAATCTATGAAATCTCTGACCTCGCTGCTATTGTTTGTACGTGATCTATCCTCGATTGCAATGGATGTTTTAAGAATTCCAGATGGAACCAGTAAAAGAGGCGATCTGTGCATGTTTTATCTAAATATTTAATTATTTTATTATTCATCCTACACTGAACATACAATAACTAGCTGCTTTATTAGGTACACCTGTTAAATTAATGGTTACCACACATATCTAATCAGCAAATAACATGGCTGCAACTCGATGCATTTAAGCATGTAGAGGTGGTCAAATGGAAACTGAGCATCAAAATGGGGAAGAAAGGCGATTTAAATAACTTTGAACGTGGCATGGTTGGTATTGAAGTATTTCAGAAACTGCTAACCAACTGGGACTTTCACACACAACCATCTCTAGGGTTTACAGAGAATGAGCCAAAAAAGAGGAAATATCCAGTTGTATGGACAAAAATGCCTTGTTAATGTGAGAGGTCAGAGGAGAATAGGCAGACTGGTTCGAGATCACAAAAAGGCAACAATAACATTCGTTACAACAAAGTAATGCATAATGTTATCCCTATGCCACGAATAACTAAGGCAGTTCTGAAGACAAAAGGGTTCCAACCTTTTACAGTACTAGTAAGGTGTACTGAATAAAATGACCGGTAAGTGTATATTTCCATACGTTATATATATCATGGGTGGCATGGTGTATGGGGAAGAGCAAATGCTTTTAAGCATTTAAGACAAATATCCATCCAGCTTGATTATTGATCATTTATTTTTAAGTTGAGTTCACTGGTTTGATCCCTGCTCTGACGTTCATTTAATTTAATTCAATTCAGTTTCTTCATTTTTTTCTTACAAAATCACATTGTTATGGGTCCGGAAAGAGGACCCAAGGGAGGTTCAGAATTTTTGGAAGATAGAAAATAAATCCATGACCCACATTGGATTCGAACCTATGCTGACACTAGAGACGATATAATAATCTACTAGGCATAGAAATACATAGTTGCCTCCTTAATTTGACTGATATGCAGTTTAAGAACAAACTATGTCAAAATGAAATCTTGATCTTTCTTGGGTTGAGGAGCCATAAGGTTATGAAGCACTGATTTATAAGGTTATGAAGCACTGAGTAATAATGCAATAAAATGTAATTAGAAAAAGTAAATAAATTATATTTAATGTCTGTGCATCTATGTAAAGAGACTGAAGTCGGGAATCTCAGCATTATTTTTATTTTAAAACACACTTAATGCCAGATGACTGTTCAGATAATTAACTACCTATACTGCTATTGAATGTCAGCCACAATCACAGAAATCATGATTGATTTGCCTCCAACTCCATAATTGTAATCGCAGTAGACATGAAATCAGAAAAAGGTACATTTCGATTGCTTTCATTATTTTCTCTTTTACTTCAATGAGTACAAATTGAAAAAAATAATAAAAAAATAGGAGATTGTGGATATCCTGACTGCTGGTTTTCATAGCCTGTAGTGTGAAATGGACAGATTGAACTGAAGGTCGCTCAGGACTGAATATTGCTTAAACAGGTGACATTTACAAGTGTTCCAGTCGATCAATTTCTATCACACGTTTCTGTACCTGTAAAATAGTTCATATTTTATCATCAAACCGTAAGACCCCTGTTGTTATTATTATTGTAAGAATAATAATATTAATAATAGTAGTAATCATAATTATTATTATTATTATTATTATTATTATTTGGGCGACACTGTGGTAGTTCTGTTGCTTCGCAGCAGGAAGGATCCGGGTTTGTTCTCCTGCCTAAATCCAGCATCTTTGCACAGACATTGAAAATGAGTGGGCCAACATTCCACAGGACACAATCAACAATATTATCAACTCTATGCAAATATATGTGATAATCATTGTGTCTAATCAGCATCTTGATATGCCACACTTGCGACTGGTGCAGCTGTGGCTCAGTAAAGAAGAAGTGCTGCATTGCATTTTTGTTCAGTGTATATTTTCCCCCTGTTTGAGTAGATTTTGTCCGGGTACTCCGGTTTCTCCTCTTCCTCTTTCTTTTCCAACATTATTATGCACCAGTGCACAAAGCAAGATCCATAAGGACATAGACAACATAGTCAGGTGTGAATTAACTTGACTGGTCCACACTTAGTGATGACCTTAACCCGATAGAACATCTTTAAGTTGAATAAGAGCAAAACTGAGAGCTAGGCCTTCTCGTCTCATCAGTGTGTGTGATCTCACAAATGCGCTTCTGTAAAAATGGTCAAAATTTCCCATAAAAATGCTCCAAAAAATACTAAGAGCTGTTCTATCTGCAAAGTGTGGGCCGATGTCATATTCAATACTATGGATTAGCTCATATGTGAGTCAAGGCAGATGAGCAAATACTTTTGGAAATTTAGTGTATGTGCAGTTTTATGAATACCTTTTCTGGTACATTGTACTAAGCACGTTTAATCTGCCACAGGTCCTCTGTAGAATTTAACTGCTTATTTTTTTGCAGCAAAACCCAGATGCCATTAATTTATTTTCCTCTATCTTAAAGGGGTGTGTTGCATAATATATTGCTTTATTTACTGCCTTGTTTATTTGTTTGTTTAGGTGCAAAAGGAAAATCTGAAATAATGCCGTACTACTTGTTTATGCAGTATTTGTACATTTTTTTAATTTTAGGGTAACCTTGATTTTTGCACATTACTGTAAGTCTGATAATGGTGTGGGCAAATAAATTAGGTAAGACCAACAAGGGTTACTTTATTTCTAAGTATCTTACTGCAGATTCAATACACGGCAAAAAAAATGCACACACATGAGAACTCAAATACTCTGTAAAATGATTAAGATTGAAAATGTGACCATCGATGCAAAAGCAAATTTGTATTGGTTGTATTGCACTGTTATTTCTAAATTAAACATGCCCGTCATCCTACAGTTGAATATGTTTTGCATTTTCAAATCAATGCACCAGGAAGCCTGCGGAATGAGCATGCACTAAATGCTTTTTATCCTAAGGGACTGCTTGTATACATTCATATACAGAATCTAAAAATCAGACTGATCCTCCCTGGGGATGCGTCCTACCATGACTTAGCCCCTCACCAAAGACGCTGAAGATTCTTCAGCAGAGGATTATTTGACGCAGGAGTACCTGGAAACTACGAGCCTCTCGGGTACGGACTAGCCCAGCACTCGACAGGAAGATGTCAGGAGCCACAGCCACCTAAATGTCCCTAGATGTCCCCATCTGAGTGCGGAGAAACCGCTAATACTCTTGGCTTTGATGTTGAATGAGGCAGTCATCCCCACACCATGGCTAGAAGAGACACCCCTCTGGATCCCGTAGGTGGCCTTTGTCATGATGTATATTCGCCATCTGTTTTAACCCCCTCCCTTGTGTTTCTTGTCCAGGATGTCAACTGGTAGCCCTGGGAGTTGCGACCTTAAGAGTGAGCTCTGTCATACTGCTGCCGTATGTGCAGCGGTGTGCATCTCAAAGGCCTATTTACTGTACTATTTACTGTAATGTGAATTTTTGTTTCTTTAGAGCTGCTAGTTTCAGAGAACATTCATCGCTTTAGCATGTTAATTGTGTGGAAAAACTGGCACATTCTGATCATCTTGGTTAAACAGTAAACAATGCGTTTTATGGTCAGAGGTGTCTGCATGTTCTTGGTAAAAAAAGTGCCAAACACTATATGCCAAAAATGAAATGTGCCAAACAATGTTATCAATAAAGAAGCACAAAAAAGGAATATGTGATGGCATTAGATTTCATAAGTACCCAGCATCACAGGCCTTTCCTAACTGCTTCTAGTAAACCATATACACTAAGTATATTTTCTATATCTGTCTATCATCATTGCTGCTGCAACTCTATAATTTCCCTATTGTGGGGCTACAGTATTGTCATATCAGCAAAAATATAACTTGTAAACCCCACAACAATTTGTATCTTCAATTTCCAGATGACTAAACAGTGTGTTTAGTGTGTTGCACACATTGTTACAATTTGGGGCTTAGTTCTATAAATATTTATATATATAGATATATATATATATATATTTTGTGCATTACATCATACCATGTTTATAAATTGTAAACAATTGGTAACTATGCTATTACATATAAGGATTTGTGAAAAGGAACGTAGTTCTTAAAATTATTCAATTTTTCCTGGTATTTTCAGTTTACAGATTTCATAAAGACCAATTGTGCCAGTAATGTGTTCATTGAAATGCCTTATTGAATAAGTCTTTATTTGTTAACTTTCTGTCTAACTAAATTATCAACAAAATTAGTGAGGTCAAAACAGTAAAAAGACTTTTTTCAATGGAATAAACCCCTGGAAGAAAGGAAAGCTTATTTCAAAGAACATTACATCTGTTTCAACTGCTGTGGATCATTTAAACACACAGCAAAAGAAGGCAAAACAGTGATTAAATGCATTAAATGCAATAGCAAGGATCACGTTTCGGTGATGCATTCTGATTCTAAACCTGAACTCAATGAATACTGATCCAGAGAATAAAAGTGATGAGAATAAACCCAAAGATTTGCTGGTTGTCATGCCACGGTGTACAAAGGTATGTGGACTATATCAAAGCCATTAATCGTGTGCTAAAATTAATTTATTCAAAGTTTATTCTGCAGACTTCAAAGAGCAGTCTGTTAAGAGGTACACAATACTAGATGATCAGTCAAATAGGTCGTTAGCCCAGTCAGAGATAAATAAAATTGAAAACAAAATTTATCCGATTAATAACAACGCTTCAATCCTCTTATTATTAGGGAGAAACATAATTTGTATTCATAAAGCACGCAAACAGATAAGAAGCCCAAAGAATGCAACTTTTGCGTTAAAATTAAAGCTTGGACAATAGGCAATGTGTGTTTAGATCCGGTACCCAAACTGTCTCAAATGAACATTCACAAAACACATGTTAAACAATGCACTTGGGATAAAACGTGTTTGTTGAAACAAAATGCGATAACAAACAGGATTTATCAATTGATGATAAGTTATTCTTGACAATAATGGACAATTAAGTCTCTAAAAACCATTGCCGCTTCCTTTGCCAAGAATAAATCTACCAAACAACAGAGAGAAAACACTTAAGCAACTCATTTTACTGAAAAAGACCTTGGAGAAAATCCCGAAATGAAAGTGCATTTCATAAAATTGATGCAAAAAATGTTGGACAATGATTATGCTGAACTTATTTTGATTTTAACAGAGAAAAAAAAATAAGCGCTGGTATCTACCTTCATTCAGAGTATATCATCCGGTGCTGAATAAAATCTGATAGATTTTGTTAAAAAATTTGAACCTTGATGTTAAACACTTCCCAGTTCAAAGAAGCTTAGGACTTCATTGGAATTTGCAATTTCTTCTATCAGGTTCCAAATGAAGACAAACCATTAATTCGTAGGGGAGTTTTATCAACCATTAATAGCCTCTACAAGGCAAAGTCTTACTGAGAGAATTGTCCTTTGAGGAAAAAGACTGGGATTCACCTCTATCCCCAGAAAGACATGAATTGTGTAACTTGTGGAAAAATTATTTGCAAGCACTTGAGAATATTCAAATACCTAGATGTTACCACCCAGGTACATTTCACCTGACATACATTGTCAGGTGAAATTATTATGCATTTTCTCAGATGCGTCAAATATATCTATTGGAGTAGTTGCGTAATTTTTCCGGTTGAAACACACCGTGCAAGCTTAACTTATCCACGTTGTTAAAACATTTAAATAGCAAGTCGAAGAGAAGAAAGTATAAAAAGGTTTCAGTGAAACACCAAACATTAAAGAGCAAACTCAAGGTAAATCAGTCATTATGTGAGCAGTACAATATCACAACCAAGTAGCTTACCAAGGAAGACACATAAATAAAGCAGCTATACAGAGTGCTGGATATTGGATAGTGGGAAGTAAGAGACTCACAGCTTTTGTAATTCACAAGTGTGTCACATGTCATAAATTGAGAGTTAATATGCAATCTCATATTATAGCAGACTTGCCAACAGGCAAAGTAAATCCTGAACCATCGTTCACTACTGTAGGTCTAGGTGTTTTTGGACCATGGTTGATTTCTACACGTCGTACAGGAGATGGTTGTGTTCAAAAACTTGCAAATGGTAGGCAGTGTATGTCACATGTATGTCAACCAGAACTGTACATGATTGAACTGATTGAAACATTGTCCACAGACAGCGTCATTAACGCACTTATAATATAGCCTGGCAAACGTTCTGCACACAGACTGAGGTACAAAATTTTGCAGGAGCACGTAAGGAATAGGTTTGATTTCAGAGAACCTGGCAGTTGGGAAATACCAGCAAGGGAAAGAATGCATCTGGTCATTTAACCCTCCCCATGCCTCTCTCATGGAAGGTTCTTGGGAACGACTTATAGGCATAACAAGACGCATTCTTGATGTTATATTGGCAAAAACAAAACAATCCCACTTTATAATCGACTTATATCGATAACCCGAATTATATCGATTATAAATAGAAGACCAATCATACCTATATAAACAGACCCTGACTCTTCCACCATATTAACTCAAGCTATGCTACTAACTCAGAAAGTGCAGTTTCAGCCCCATCTGGAGTTTTTTCAACAGGACAGCTGTTCAGGAAACAATTGAAGCATTTCCAGCTTCTTGAAAGCAGAAATGAATGGCCTATAGGGCTGGTTGTAAAAACCTTTTCAGGCACAGATGGGAAAATTCGTAAAGTGGAAGTGATAATCAATAACAGAGTTTATTGTTTTACTATCAGAGACTGAATGATGAAAGTGGTAACGCCACAGGTCGTGAGTGTTGTACCCTATGTCCTTAGATCATATATTTCTCAAAAATATAAAAAATATATATCTCAGTGCATTAAGCCATGTATGTAAATCATAAAAAAACTGTATCTGCATCATGACATAATAGGTATCAGGGCATTGTCACATATAAGCTTTAAAACAGTCTAAATAGTGAGGTTTTAGAATGAACAGCTTTTTATGACTTGTGGACAACAGAGGTCACATATAATTTCATAGCTCATACGCTTACGTAGTTCTGTTCATACAATCTGTGAATACATACGTCTTGTGAGTAATCAGTAACACCTTGTATTTATGTTAAGAATTATTTATGATTAGTATGTTTATTATTATCTTATTTTTTTTTCTTGCATTTTAGTTTCAGAATATACACTGCTCAAAAAAATAAAGGGAACGGTTAAACAACACAATATAACTCCAAGTAAATCAAACTTCTGTGAAATCAAACAAGTGGCTCTGGTAGTGCAGCTCATCCAGGATGGCACATCAATGTGAGTGTCTGTCAGAGTAGTGTCCAGAGGCTGGAGGCGCTACACCAGAAGATGTGGAGGAGGCCATAGGAGGGCAACAAATCAGCAGTAGAACCACTACTGCTCCACCTTTGTGCAAGGGGGAACATGAGGAGCACTGCCAGAGCCCTGCAAAATAACCTCCAGCAGGCCAAAAATGTGCATGTGTCTGCAGAAACGGTTATAACCCGATTCCATGAGGATGGTATGAGGGCCCGACGTCTACAGATAGGGGTTGTGCTCACAGCCCAAAACCGTGCAAGACACTTGGCATTTGCCAGAGAACACCAGGATTGGCAAATTCACCACTGGTGCCCTTTGGTCTTTACAGATGACAGCAGATTCTCACTAAGAGTCTGGGGACGCATGGAGAGAGATCTGCTGCCTGTCCCACATCCTTCAGCATAACCGTTTTGGCAGTGGGTCAGTAATGGTGTGGGGTGGCATTTCTTTAGAGGGCCGCACAGCCCTCCATGTGCTCCCCAGAGGTAGGCTGACTGCCATTATGTATCGAGATGAGATCTTCAGACCCCTTGTGAGACCATATGCTGGTGCGGTTGGCCCTGGGTTCCTCCTAGTGCAGGACAATGCTAGACCTCATGTGGCTGGAGTGTGTCAGCAGTTCCTGCAAGATGAAAGCATTGAAGCTATGGACTGGCCCGCCCATTCCCCAGACCTGAACCCAATTATGCACATCCAAACCAAGCACCAGAACGGGG